>CAXHSM010000585.1:0-28000 GCA_964019185.1 Maratus speculifer | reverse complement strand
TCGTTTCGTGCATTTTCATGTACAGGGCGATCCCAAATATTTCTATTATTCTTTGTTTTTTTGCCGGCCCCCTAATTACCCGCTTAACAAATGAATGTAAATAAATATAAAGTGAAACATAATCTTTATATTTCTGAAGTTTCAGAAGAATCCGACCAGTATATTTTTAAATATTTGACAAAATGTCAAAAACTGAAAGTGTACAAATACTTTTTGGTAGATAGTGTATTATCATTATTTATAATTAATTGATTTGTAATTACCATTATTGACAATTATATATTTTTCCTCCGTAGTATATTTTTTACAAAATTATAAAAATAAATTTAAAGTTACAATATATGTATTTTAATTTACCAAAGTGATGTAATTTGTCTCTGAAATTATAAACTAAATCTTAAAAGAACAACACGCATTTAATAAATAAAATTTTGCATAAAAAATATCACGTAATCAGCAAAATGACATTTTTGCAATTTCTGTTTAATATACTTTATATCTATGATTTTTTTTAATTTTAAATGTAGTATAAAAATAATGTTGCAAATTCTTCGAAATGTACAATGATATTCAATTTATTTTTGCCTCAAGAAATCGAAAGATTATATTAATGCACTTGCAACACATCGGGTTTCCCTGCAGCTAATATACATTAAGATAAAAAATTAATTTTTATGCGCCCCACTTTTTTTTTAAACTTATACATAGAACAATGTAGCCGTGCATCTGTGAAGGACGATAGAAAATACACATTCTTTCAGAACGAAAATTTGCCGAACTATAATAATTTGAATTTGAATTTTAAGAATTTTCAGTATTAAAAAGGCGTTTTTCAGTTATTAGTCATTAATAATTTTAGGTAGATTTCGAATGAAATACTACCCCACTACCATACATTTATATATATATATCTTTTTTATGGGCACGATAACTTCTATACAATTTTAAACAAATGGTTATACTATCTCTTCCGAATTAATACATAAAATTAAGGGGCATAAAACTCGGTAAAGTTTGTTAATGGGCAAAATCGGACCAAAGGGGTGGAAATAGGGAGGTTTTTGTGAAAACCGAAAAACCCCCATAACTTCTTAATTAAAATAGATATCGAAGCAATTTTGAGTTTATATTACTTCTAAAAAAAGGGCCAAACGTTTATGCATCATAACAGATATTTTATAAAGTTAAAAATGGTCTCAAGAAGCGAAAAAACCCGGGTTTTTCGGAGAGAAAAAAATTACTAACTTCGTAAATTCTCAAAATAACAAATCCAACTAAATTTTTTATAAATGTTCTTAGTATTATCTAAAATTTTTGTATTTAAAGTTTTTGATAGGACCAACTGTTACCGATAAAAAAAAATTAAAAACGAAAACAAAACCGGGGGTGGAAAAAGAAAAAAATCCATAACTTCGTCAAATCTTAAGCTATCAAATCCGATTAAATTTATTTTACATCTTCTCAATAAGGTCTGCAACTTTTATACTGACAAGTTTTTTTATAGGGCCGATTCTTATAGCAAAAATAAATTAAGCAAGAAAAAAAAAAAAAAAAAAAAAAAAAAAGAGTTGGAGAAAAAAATCTCAAATTCAAAATGCTTATATTCTGACTCATTTTCAAACTTATTTTTGATTTTAATCGCATCAAAATGACAGATTCTCTTATTTAGGAATTGTATAATGTGATTTATTGGCCAGCTTTTCGATAAATGTAGAACATACTTTTAAAAAGGCTATCAAAGTGGACATTTTGAACGGAATTTCCCGAAGCGATTGTGATTTAAAAATTCAGGAAGTATTTAAAAAACAAATTGCCTATTTTCTGGCTCATTTTTAAATACATCTTTGCTCTCAAATGCATCCAATTGATAGATTATCTTATATAGGAACTGTATAATGAGCCATATTGGTCAGTTTTTTGATAAAGGCAGGATATATTTTTAAAAAATGCTATCAAAGTGGGCATTTTGGAAAAACTTTCCCAAAGAAATCGTGATTGAAGAATTGGGGATGTATTCAAATGACATATTGCCTATTTTATGACTATTTTAAAATTTAATTTTGTTCTCAAACGCATTCAGGTGGCAGTTTCTCGTATTTAAGAACTACATAATGTGCCGTATTGGTAGATTTTTTCATAAAGTCAGAATATATTTCAAAATATGTTGTCAAAGTTGGCATTTTTGCCAAATTCTGCTTAAAATAATTCTGATAAAACCAGCTCTTACAGAAAAATGAAATTAAATTTCTTCAAAAGTGGTCAAATAAAGTTGTTAAATTGGGTTTATCTCTAATCATTTTTTTTTTCCTGTTGTTGAAATGAACATTTAACTTCGAAATCTTTTCCGTCTGTTTTCCAAGCCGACATGGTTTTAAATGGATATTTTTTCACATTAAATGATTATTTAATTTTATAAACAGGCTTAAATAATTGCAAAATGAATATAACCTGATTTAAGCAAAATCTGCTCCAATAAATTCATTTTCCCTGTTTTTAATTAAATAAGCCAAAATTTATTTAAAATAATGGATTTGACTATTTGTGATTTATTTAAGCAACTACTGACATGCGTTATGAAAACTTTCTGTATTCAAAATCATATATAAATTAGAAACGTTAATCTCATTAAAGTACATTTAGAGATTAACATTGTTTACATCAATAAGGCATGTGTATAGTTGATGCACTTTTAAAATCGAACATTAAAATATATTCAACTATGATTTCGTAAATGTAATTTACAATTACATTGTCACTGATTTCTCCATGAAAGAATTTCAAAATATTGGAATTGGTAGCTTAACATCATAAAGATTTAGAAATATTTTAACACAGTAACTTCTACTTAATCGATTTTAATGATAATTTTTTAATTTTAAAACTCTGCATCACAACATCAGTCTTTGTATCACTTCCGTTAACACACAAAGTATTGTAAAAGTTGGCTAAACGATTTCCAACA
Organism: Maratus speculifer; assembly: GCA_964019185.1. NCBI lineage: Eukaryota > Metazoa > Arthropoda > Arachnida > Araneae > Salticidae > Maratus > Maratus speculifer. The sequence goes on along the minus strand of CAXHSM010000585.1, from coordinate 25,038 downwards.
TAATTGAAAACTGTTTATGAATTCGGCTTGTCTGTAGCGCCGTGCATACTCTAAATCTCATATATACTCACGTTGTCATGAACTGATGCATGTTATTGAGATTCATTATGTCATGTTGGTAATGATTGATATTGAAAATGAAATGTGTACCATTTATAGTTACTTTACAGGGACAATCGGGAGAATTTCCTTTATATCACAGTCTATGGAGTAAAACTGTTTATGATGTATTTCAAATGATGATTACATTATTTCAAACATTTTGAAATTGATATATATTTCTGAGGTGCACTGCAAAAATGCTTATTATAGACTATGCTGCGACCTACATTCATCGTTGAAAAATAGGGACCAACAAAACAACTCGGTTGCAGTACTTTGAACAATAATTGCGGAAAATGCGTTTTCCATAGTAGTACATTTTTTAAATGTAACATTTTTTTGTGCATGTTACTTAGTGTGCATAAATTCTATAAATCATATACAGGGCTATGCTAAACATCGATAGTACATTTCCGTTTATTGATGCAAATTGTTGAAGGGAAAATTTCAGTAGAGCATTTATTAACTGAACTAATTTTATCATACTATATAGTTATTAAAAATGAAAATAATTCAAATTAAAATTATATAGTATATACAGGGTGTTTCGCTACCAGATCGACAAGCTTTGAGGGGTGATAGTAGACATGAAGACAAACATTATTAAATAGGAAACCATGGGGCACAAACGTCTTCTGTAGGAGCTAGAGGCCATTAAAGTTTAAGGTCCAAAAATTCAAACGATCATAAAAAACGGAAAAAAAGGGTCTATTCGTTTGCGGTTTTCACTAAAATCATTCTTTATATTACGATTCTGAAAAAAATAAGTTATAAAGGTTACGTTCAAAAATTGTCTACAGAGGGCGCTTTAGACTTTAGAGTAACAAACAACTACTTTTTACCGTTATTTTGTGCATGTGGTTGAAATTGTTTTAAAGTTTAGACTTTAACTTAAATTTTAATCCCAAAATCGGAAACATTGGGATCGATTAACTAGTGAAAATTGAACTGTGAACAGAGGGGCGGATTTGAAACAGTCAAAACATTATACAAACTGATCGATTTGGTTGCGGTTTGAGTGTAGGTCATTCCTTTGGTAATTATTTTATTCCAAATGACTTACAGATCTTGTGACTCCATTTTTTGATAGAGGGCGCTTCCGAAACATCTCCGACATTTCAATGGCATTACTCCTGGGTGTTTTACTACCAGACCAACATACTTTCAGGAAGTGTTAGGGATGTAAAGCGACTCGGAATCACATAGGTATGTAACGTTGAAAATCCATTTTTAGCGAGTTGTAGTTAAAAGAAGCAGAGAAAAAAGCAACAGAAACAGGTAGTGAAACAGCAACACGTTAATGTGGCAGAAAACAATTTAGTTAAAGGTTTTACTACAAAAAGTGTCCGAAATTACGACCAGAAGTAGTCGAGCATGTTTGACAGCAGCATCGCATGCAATTCCTCACGCTTTGAAAGATTCCTGGCATCTCGGATAGCTTTCTGGCAGCTACAGAAATTCGAGCTGAGAGGTCTTCCACAGACGGTACGGGAGTCTCACACATTCAACTTTTTATTTGACCCGAGCAGAAGAAGTCCACACAGATTCAGATTTAGATTGAGCCAGGTGGGGGGAGCTACTAATTGGTTTGAGCTCAACTAGCCCCACCCAGCAATGTTTATTTAAAAAAATACAGAACAATTATACAGTAATAAAATAAAGGTAGGTAAAAAAAAGTAATTAATATAATGAAGTAGGTGCGACGATCTGGCTGGCCAACGAACCGGGCCACCACTAGCTATCTACCGCTGTCCATATGTTACGTTGAGGAGTCTGCGAACATCATTGGTAAAATGTGGAGGAGCCCCATCGTGCTATAGTGTGGTGCAACGAAAGAGGAACACGTGCTTTTACCAGAAGTTCCGACAGAACGTTTTGTAGAAATATCAACTGGCTTTTTTCTCTTCTTCTTTTAACCCTAACTCGTAAAAAAGGCATTTTTAGCGTTACATTATAATATGATTCCGAGTCATCTTCGCATCTCTAATACTTCCTGGGAATATGTTGGTCTGGTAGTAAAACATCCAGGAGGAATGCCATTGAAATTTCGGAGATGTGTTGGAAGCGCCCTCTTTCAAAAAATGGGGACACCAATGCTGTATGTCATTTTGAATAAGGCTTAAAATTTAAGTTAAAGTCTAAACTTTAGAGTAATTTCAATCCCGTGCACAAAATAAGGGTAAAAAGTAGTTGTTTGTTACTCTAAAGTCTAAAACGCCCTCTATCGACAATTTTTGAACGCAACCTTTAAAATTTTTTTACAAACAAAACGTGATATAAAGAATAATTTTAGCGAAACCCGCAAACGAATCCACCCTTTTTTCCGTTTTTTATAATCGTTTGAAGTGTTGGACCTTAAACTTTAATGGCCCCTAGCTCCTACGGAAGACGTTTGCGCGCCATGGTTTCCTATTTAATAATGTTTGTCTTCATGTCTACTATCACCCCTCAAAGTTTGTCGGCCTGGTAGCGAAACACCCTGTATATATATATATATATATGTAAATTTACAGATCGTATATACAGGTCTGCATAAATGAATAATACAAAATTTATTACTATAAATGCCAATTTCTGAAATTTTGGTTTCAAATATGTTAAGCGTTTTACAAATTGTTTATTTAGATATTTCCCCCCGGGATTGCATTTATATTCTAAAGCGAAAACTGATTTCCCGAAGAGGTCATCCTTTGTTATCTATAGGTCTATTGTCTATTGTTCATATAGACATTTTTTCTCCTTTTTAAACTGTGTCGCGCTACAATTCCAAATGTACTTTAAAATGTTTCATAATCTAACTTAACGCATGATTTTATGTTATGTGTTTTTTTTTTCTTTTTAAAATAGCTTTACAATACCAAGAAACAATTTTGCCTCATAGTATAAAAAAAGACATTTTTTAAATACACATAAAAAGGAAGTTAATGTAACGTGTACAGAAAGAAATTATCTTTTTCATCCGGCGTGGCACAAAAGTACGTCCTACCAATATGTGAGCAAATGTAAGTCTTTCTGGTAGGACGTACTGGTAGCATGTTTTATCTGGCATAGTACGTTACTATCTTTAATGCACATACCTCAGTTATAATATTTGGCAGAGAGAAGTTAATGATTTATTTCCAGAGACAGAAAAAAAGGGCGTTGTTCAAGTTCTAACAAAACGTGAAAAGGGGAACAATATGGCATAATTTGTAATAAATAAATAATTTAATTAATAGAGGATAAATAATAACTGTAGGAATAGTAAATAAAATTTATACAGTGTAGGATCTTGCATAAATATTTTATGTATAAAATAACCGTCGTTATATCGATAGTTGAGATATATAGTACGTTTTTGTTACTCACGTAAAATTAAGTTGCAGTTTAATCGCATTTTTTTTTTATAGAATCTTATTTGAATGTTTATTATATAACGCAGATCTTAATTTTGATAAGAAAATTCTAACAAAATTTGTTAAGATAATTCTAAAATTTCCTAAATTTTGGTTACAAGAGACTGATTAAAGAAACGAAATAATATAGGCTGCATGTTTGAGATGCTTCGAGTCGTCAGAGGTAAGGGTGATTTTCATAATGTTAAGTCAAGACTGTGAAGTTTCTCTTATTAAACTACAGATTTCAGAGCAATATCAACGTCTTTTTATCCCAAATTCACATAAAAATTCATTCCAAGAGATATTTAGGAAAAAAATTGGAAATGGAGCAAGTGGAATTACGAAAATCAAAATTCAAAACTGAAATGACAGCGGTATATCCCAATATACCAACAAGCTGAGAAGCATGAATAAAGCAATGTATAAATTAAAAATAGAATAATTTGCGCAAGAAAAAAGTTTTTTTCTTTTTTCATACGTTTTTGTGATTACGTCTGAAATAAACATACTTTATGATCAGGAATTAATCATGTTATTAAGCATGTCATCATTTTATGCTCTTTTGACCATATTATTACCCCTTTTATGGTCAGAATGCAATTAAATTACTGTAGTGACACCGTTAAAAAAAAAAAAAAAACGGTTGAATTGACAGATGGTCGAAACTGGACAGAATGCTGCATATTTTTAACAATGTAGTTTTTAACAAACAAAAGCATTTAAACTCATAAACGTCTAACCTAAATATACTATCAGATGACGATCAGATAACGTCTACATAACGCATTTATACAATTATGCTACTTATTTATGTAATTATAAACGCATCTAAAACAGATAAATTATAAAATTCCAGTGTTTCATCAATAATATATGTGTAAAGAAACTACTAATAATACTAAATTGTAAAAATAATACAAAAAATAACAAACAATTCAGAAATTATTAGAATTAGATATATAACGTATGGATTAAAAGTCATTTTTTTTACTATTATTCTTATATTATGCATGAATTAACCCTTTATGTACCATACTATGAATCAAGAAACTGCTCCAACCTTAATGATTTATCTCTCTCAATGTCTGAAGATATATTAGGAAATTCTTATAAAATTCTTTCAATTTTATGTATATTTATTCTTTCAATTTTAGGTACATTTTTTCATTAAGACTGATTTAATAAATTGATAATTATAGCTCTTTTTGTAAAATATACAGAAAAATATTTAGATTAGTTAGAAAGAAAAATACAGTTATGGAAATCTCCCAATTCCTATAAAAACATGGTAAGTAAATGTGATCCTAATCTATAAAAAGACGAGTTTTTTCGCATAACACTTTTTAATAAGGTATAATCTACATCTATAATGTAAATAGTTGATAAAATTACCACTTTAAAAATTATTTAGATTCGATTGCTATACTATGCTTTGTAAACAGTGGCGTCAACTTTCGAAAAATATTGGGTTGGCTCAAAAATATTGGGTGGGCTCAAACATATTTTGGTAAAATGGTACAACCAGTTTGTTTTTCTTTGAAGGGTGGACAGATAGGGAAAGATGAGACTTTTAAGGCAAGCTATCGTGTTTTAAGATAATTGCAATTTTTTAAAAATCATATTCTCATGCGTTTTTCCCTATAAAGACACTAATATTTATGTAACATCAGCATATCATGAACATGACTACAAAATCAAACAGCAGAAAGTTAAAAATTTACATTTCAGTCAAGTTTGATTTATGAGTGTATGTCGGAGAATTAATACGCGGGTTCATTGGCAAGATAAATTTTGTTCTAGGGAGTAAAATGAATAATAAAATAATAATGAAATAAATGACGAAATAGAACAATGAAAATTGGGCACGCTAGAATTCAAAATTATTGGGTGGGCTCTGGCCCTACGGGCCCATATAAGCTGGCGCCACTGTTTGTAAAGTATTTTGTATAAATCCTACATCTATATACATCTATGTACTGTAAATAGTTGGGAAAACTACCAATTTAAAAATATTTAGATACCATTGCTTTACTATGCTTTGTTAAATATTTTGTATAAATCCTACATCTATATAATGAAAATAGTGAGGAAACTACCACTTAAAAAAATATTTAAATTAGATTGCTTTACTATGCTTTGTAAAGTATTTTGTATAAATACTACATTTATGTACATCTATGAAACGTAAATAGTTGAGAAAATTACATCTTTAGAAAATATTTAGATTTGATTGCTTTATTATGTTTTGTAAAGTATTTTCGATAAATCCTACATCTATATACAATAATGTAATGTAAATAGTTGAGAGAACTACCACTTTAAAAAATATTTAGATTCGATTGCTTTACTATGCTTTGTAAAGTATTTTGTATAAATCCTACATCTATAGAATGTAAATAGTTGAGAAAATTACCACTTAAAAAGTATTTAGATTCGATTGCTTTACTATGATTTGTAAAGTATTTTGTTTGAATCCTACATCTATATACATCTATGTAATGCAAATAAGGTGGTCTGGTGTAATAACGCCAGGCGGGGTAATAACGCCAAGTGCTAATATTATGCATAATTATGAAATAATCTGGTAAATGACACCCATGTGCTCTGCGCAGAAGGGTTTTGAGTCATATAAATCGCAAAAAGCAGCTTCAAGTTAATTTGTTTCATTTTTAGGTCTTATTGTTTTTACAAGCAACTAAAATTAACGCTTAATCTAAAATTTGTGAGATACGTTTTGTGATGTGAAGACTATTTTTTTTATCCGGAAATGCTTTGTTAATTACATAAATTTATAGTACATTTCATGGACTTTCAAAATGTTGTTGAAGATTTTGGATATCTTCTCTAAATAATTTGTAATTTAAAATGTACAGCGCAATAACTATAACGGGGTAATGACGCCAATCCTTGGCATTAATACCCCGGTTGATTCCCTGCAGTGGTCGAGCTATATCCTAGATACTGATTCAAATAAACACAATTAAAACTGTGCAATGTTTCTAATAATTCTATTTAAGCGGTCCTTTTTAAGCAAAAAGAAGCTCACGGTCTGAAATTCTTTTGCCTCATCCTCCCCCCCCACACAACACCTTTATTTTTCTTACACTTTCACAAAAAAATGAACATTTTCAATAGCTTAGAATGCAATCTGTCAATCTCTAAATTTGTAGAGTTTGTATTTTTAGAATTGGGCAATCTGCATGCAATTATTCCATCTTATTTCATAGTTTTGTTTACATGGCGTTATTACCCATATAGGTGGGTAATAACGCCAAATAGCATTAGTCAAGCAATCACGCCATTACATTTTATAAATACATATCTGTTAAATTATTTTTTATATAGATAGTCAATGAGTTGCTGTATCGAATCATATATTTGTTTGAAAAATACAATCTAAAACTGAGCCGTGAAAATTGGTAGAACCTTAACGTGGCGTTATTACCCCAGGGTACCTTAGTTGAGAAAATTACCACTTTAAAAAAAATGTTTAGATTCGATTGCTTTATTATGCTTTGAAAAGTATTTTGTATGAAAATTAGAATCTATTTTTATTTATAATCGAATCAAATAATTTTTATACTAAATTTTCTTTAATGGTACTTACAAGTAATACAGGTGCATAAAAGGTTAAATCGATCTTTTAAGTAACTTTATATTATTCAATAAAACATAAAATAAATAGACAGAGGAAAAGGAAATAGAACGATACTTACATCACTTTCTAAGAGTTTTTCCCACTTAGGATATAAATAATATTTAATTCCTTCTAATGATCCTTCTAGAGTTACTCCTCTACATAGCAAGATGAACAAGACAACATAAGGCATCGTGGCAGTGAACCATACTACCTGCAATGACGAATAAAACGTTTATATCATAACATATTGACATAAAAACTATATTTTATACTAGGAGATCTTACGTAAAAAAGTGTATATTTTTCATAACTAACGAAGTAAAACTACAGCTTTTTTATGAATTTGAATTTACATATTCACTTATTTGAATTGGCTATTTTTATATAATTTCGTCTATCTTCGTCAAATATATTATTCAACTATTATTCAATGTTAAAAACTATTTTAAATAAAGTTCTTTTTTAACCCATTCGAGACGCCTTTTGCTTATTTTTTAATCTATTACCACCGGTTTTTCAAAACAGAAATATTTTTGTGTTTGAATCGCGAAAGTGCTTTGATTAACCACTTCAACGGCTGCCTCGAGATAAGTCGGGGGTTAAAGCACTTTTTCCCCATACCCATTGCCGGTTAAGTGGTTAAATATGGTAAACTTTACAATAAAAAATAATTGATGGAACAGTGACAGAATCTGAGCACCTTAAGTAGCACCCAAGCTCGTCCCCGAGAAACAAACGTTCTTATCCCCCCAACAAAAATAATCTATTATGAACCAAAAATATGTTCATGTGTAATGCTGACATCATATGACAAGACTGCAATGCCGGAACAATAAATTTTGCTTTTACTGCAATCCTTCTATTCTAAAAATCGCACAATTTACATTTTTATAGATGGGATTTTTTTTTTTTTTTTAAATACAATTTGTTTGGAAACTCTCTTTTTGCTGTTTTTGGATAGATTAAAAAAAATTTCTTGTACAAGTTTCAAATATGATGTTTAAAAAAAATCCATCGCGTGTAGTCCGATTACAAAATTTTAATCAGTTTGCGCATAAAACATTATAAATAGTTTAGCATTTGTTTCCATCTGATATTCTATAACCAAATTACGACTCCATCAAAAAATCGACAAAAAAAAATATAACATAAAAAGTTATCGTTATCTTCCCCAACTCAAAGTACGAACAAATTGCCAACAATCTTAAAGAAAAAAAAGTGAATAATGTTTGTGAATCATCTTTAGTAAGTGGCACAATACACAGAAGATTTTGCTGTTAAAACAGAAGTACAATCTTCAAAACTGAAATTTAAAAAATCCGTTGAAGAAAATGCCAAAAATGAGAAAAATAATTAAAGAACTCATGGGAAAAATCAGTAATCTCATTTAGTACAAAAATAAAGATTCAGAAAACAATTCTCTAAAGCAAATGCTACAGACATATGAGAACGCCAAATGAAAGGAATTGCCTCTAAATACAGAGATTGAAGCACTAAAACTAAAACTTAATAATTCCATAGAAGATAATAAAATCAGAAAATCAAAGATCTTAAAGATAAAATAAAAAAATCTCAAATCAGAACACCCTCCCCCTCTACACACAAATTAGAAATTCATCTACAAAAAATAGGATATATGAGATCTTGATTTCGAGATTTTCTTAAAGCAGCAGAAATCAGATAATCAACTTGTCAAAATGTAATAGTTCTGACGGAACTCAGATAAAATTTAATAAAATTACAGAAGAATTTAAATTACTGGAGAAAAGTTTCAATGAACAACAAGAGGTATCGGAACCTCAAAAATTACATAAGTCAGAATCTCAAAAGGAATTTAAAAGTATGTAAAAAGAAAAAGATTCAGTTAAAAAAAAATCTGATGGAACTCAATGGCAAGCATGGTAATCTGCTTGGAAAACTTGAGTCAGTTCAAGTAATTCATATCCCTTAATTAGAAGTTAGAAAATTATTCTTTAATACAAGAAAAAATTTATAAACAAGAAGAACTACCTACTGCACAGGAGCAGCTTCAGCACTAACAACAGATACTATTTAAGATGCAGATTCCTATTTTTGTGGTCTAAAGCCTTCTGAAGAAAAAATTAGATGATTTGTCAATTAAAATAGAGAAAAAGCTTTCTGAATTACCTGAAAATTACCAATACTTAGACCTTACAATAGTTCTTTTTTGCTAATTTCATTCCTTCGTCAAGCGGATCCGGAATCAGCATCGGCAAAAATTTGAAAAAATCTTAAGATGCTCAGTATGTCCACTCTTCCACAAGCAGTTAATAATCCTCTTTTTTAAAAGGTGGCTCTCGGCTTTTTGAAAACACAGAGCAGACATGATGATCCTCAAGAATAAATTGCATTCTTCTGAAGTGCTCATTCAATTGATAACCATTGTTGAAAAGTAACCAAAAGCGTCTCGGATCTAAATCATAATCTTTGATCTCGGATCATAATCTTTGGGGTCAAAAAAATTTCTTCACATGTTGTCGACAATAAAATGGTTCTAGTGGAAGATATTTACAAGATTTGTACTACATGTTGGAGTGATCAAGTCAGCTCCTATATCAATTATAAGATTATAATGATCCTTTCAGATCGCAATGATCAGTATAAGTCTTATTTGGTCATTCATTTGTTGTTGGTGGATGAAATCCCATATCGTAAAGTTTATGTTTTGGTGTAATTCGCTGTCAGATTAGGAAATACTTCGCATTACTAGATGCTTTCATTGCAAGCGGCTAGTCCACATAAGGCATCAGTGTAAATTTACCTTGCATGTACTCATTGCATAAAGATGAAAATTTCTCAGTACAAAATAGTGAGCTTTACTGTTGCAATTGTCTCGAAATTCTGACTTCGAACGGTGGCTCTATAACACCTAGATCCAATTCTTAAAGCACTTTTTACTATGGTAGTTGTCTGAATTGTAGATCTACTATTGGAAGGGCTCAATCTTCATCAAGCAACAATTAATAAGTGCTCCAAATGTATATAATACTCATAGCTTTGTTCAAGCACATTTCATTAAGTAACTCGTTCCCGTTTCTATAAATTGTGTAAATAGTATCTGTACTGTCATTTGTTACGTGGCATATTTCATATATCTTTTACACTGTATTTATGTTCTCCATCATATACTTAGGAGTCGCAGCGTCCCTAAAATTTTCGCACTTTTCTACCAGTATTTAAAAAAAAAATCTTCGACTTAGATTCCTTTAACATCTACAATGAAATTCTTCAATAAATATTATCGTTTTAAAATTGTGGTAGGAAACTGCGAAAATTTTAGGGACGCTGCGACCCCTGTATACTTTTACTTTCTGAGTTTTATTCATGTTCACTTTTAGTCTGTGTTTTTGTCATTGTTTTCAATTTTCTCTGCCCATTGACGCGTCATCATGTAATTTCGCCATTTATTACTTTTTTTAATTTTACTTATATTCATCATTGTGTCAATATGTTACACTAATTAAAGTTTTACATGTGTTTACTTCAAGCCAGTGTCCCCCTCTTTTGATATGTGTTTATAGTACATCATCTTCTAACGTCAGAAATTGTCTGGACGTTATTTGCCATTGTGTTATCGTTTTGTTTTTATCCACCTTTACCAGTGTTTATCTACTGTTCACCCCCACCCGCTGACGCTGTGCTTAGCTGCTGGTTCAGTTTCGGCTAAATTTTGTAATTTCTTTAATACCTCAATGAAAGGGGCAGAGAAAGACATAATTTACAAAATTACAGACTCGGTTTCGTAATCTTAGAAGTTTTTTTGGACAGTCACAGTATCAAATATACCGTACGTTTAAACACCGAAATTATCTGAATCAAATTGGCTGCAAATTTTTGGAAATTTCTTCGGATATTAACTATTGATTTACGGCTGATACGAAAGTATTGCTTTTAATAAATTTCAAAACTTTGTTTGCATGCACAATTGTTGATTTTTACGTAAAAATTGTTTTTGGTGTTATTATTCACGGAACTAAAGAAAATATTACATCTAAAAATTTATTAAAGTTTTTGGTAATAAAAATAGTTTACACCTATATTCTGTAGTCCTGAGGTCCAGGTTGAACTCCCTAGACATAATTAACATTTCAAACATAAACTTATTTCAGTATATGTTTGAATTTAATGAAATTATTGCACAAACATTTTGATATTTATACCATACATGTAATAAGAAAGAATCTTTCATTCAATACAAAATATATTTTGGTAAAAAATAAATAAAAAATCTGTTTTCTTTTTTAAGAAAGTGCCCGATTTTTTAAAAGTTTGATTATTTGTCAAAATTAAAACAATATATTTTTAAAAACTCTCTTGTCAGAAAAATTGGACTAAAGTTCAGATTTTCCAAGATAATCCCGAGAAAAAATTTTATTCGTGATCTATTTTTAATAGTGTTATAATCAGAGCAGAGATGAAGCACGATATATATTTTTTCGTACACTTTGCATTAAATTAGTATTGAGTCTGTACTATTATCAGAAACAAAAGAACTTTTGTTTATTTAAGAAAATACCAGGAACTACTGAAACCTTATTAAAAAAAATTCTTCCGTTATAATAATGGTGCACTCTCTGATCAAATATAGGATACTTTTTTTTTATTTATACCCCGATTTCCAAGAAGCCGTAAAATTAGTTTTTAAATTGCGTTTTTTTAAAAGTGACTAGAAACTTGAAAATGGACACGTGCTTCCTTTTAAAACGTAAATGTTCGTTGGGAACGAATTAAAAAAGATAGGAAATTTAAAAACTTAAATTATTTTAAATCATGATTATTTTTAATCTGGAAAAAGAAGTTTAATTATTCATAGTTTATTTATTTTTATTTTTAGAATTAAAATGCCTAAGAGTAGGATTTTTTTTCTGTATCTCTCGATTCGTGCTGTCCAAGAAGTGCAAGAAAGAATTTTTTTTTAAATCAACATTTGTTTCAAACTGTTAAGATGCACATTTATTAATTAGTATATTTTTCCTAATATTTTATAGTAGCAACTTACCTTTCCTGAGCTCTTTACGCCTTTCCATAAGGCAAAATAAACAAGTATAAAAACAGCCATGAGACATAATGACAAAGACCATTTTACTGGCCCTACACTACCTATACCGTCGGATTTGTGCAGCTCTAGAACTTTACGTCTGTAAAAAAAGAAAGAAAAAGTTAACACACATAGCCTTTTTTAGTTTCTTTTTAAATATGAAAATCTAAGAAAACCTGATACAGTGGGTACAGGAGATTATTCAGCAGGACCGATAGCGTGAATTAAAATATTTATCTGAGTTCATTCATAAATAAATGCGGCGATTTTATATTGTAAATACACTGCAAAAATCCCCTTCAAGAAGAGTTTCCTGGAATACAGAATGATTTCTTTGAATTTTCATGATTAAATTCAAGATTGTCTGGTTAATTTTATCTTAGAATTTTGAAATTCCGGCATTACACACGATTTTTAATCCTTTCAAAGGCGAAGCATTAAAATGCTCTGAAATAAATGAATGACATCGATATTTACAATCAAATTTATTTGGAAATTGGAAAAAGCTATGTTTCACATGCATAATAAACCGCAAATTTTTGTACTCTTATAACCAAAAAATTCTGGTGCGATTGTGGCATTTGGAAATTAATATTACTTAGTCACATAAACATGCAGCCGCTTTGAAAGGGTTAACTTGTTTCTTTTATATAAAGATGAAATTTTGCTACTGATTTTTACACTAAATCCTGTCATGCAATTATGTGCACAGATGTGTGCTTCTGAAGACAACGCAACATTTTGATATTTTTAAACTTAAATATAAATTAATTTTCTGCAATTACCGATGCATGTCATCATTATTCTTGTAACTGTGGATTAAAATTGTTACTGCAATGCATCATAATAATGCACTACGCGATTTTTCCTGCAAGTACCTGAACTAGTCAGCCGCTTCCTTACGTCTTCTCCTAATTCTATGCGGGTAACTGACAAAGTTACTGATGTAATAGGTTGTTAATTTGTACAGTTTACAGATTAGTCATTTATCACGTAAGTTTTAGCTCTGAAAAAAAAAATCAATAAATTTAATTAAATTGTGAAAATATCGCAATATGCGTCGTAGTGAACAACTTATTTATGTATACACTGTAAAAAATTTGATCCATTTGCTGCAGCGTCACTCCACCGCTTTTATAGAAAACGGTTTCTTTACTGTGTAATGGCGCATTCTCATTGGTCATAAAAGAGATATTCTATAAAAGCTGTGGAGTGATGCTGCAGCAAATGGGTCAGATTTTTAGCAGTGTAGGAACACCTTCCCACAGCAGATGTGAAGGCATGGAATGCTATTCGTATACAATATCTACATTTAATATTCATTAATGGCACTACTTAGGTGAATGTTATTCGTGAAAGCCTTTTGCAACATGCGCGTTCCTCTCATTTTAGGTCTTTGATACATTTTCCAACAAGATGATATTCGATCGATCTCATAAAATAGTATCATTGGGTTGCCTTCAACACATCACCAATTTTTTGTAGCCAAAATATCTCCAAATTTGATCTCAATTGAACATATATTATGGATCAATTATGATGACGAGTTGGATATCCTAAAAGTTTTGTCAAATTATAGATGGTGAGAGATGAAAAACATCTATAGTCGTTCTTGTATTAATTTATAGTTGTTCCTGAAATCAAGTATCCTTTTTACTTTTGTTTTATAATTATTTATTTATATAACATCGCCATTAAATGCGTACATTTTCGTTAGAATACAGTCATTATTTTCTGGTGTTCTAATTTTTAATTTTAATAGCAATGAAAATTTATTACCAAACAAAATAAAAAAAAACCGTATGAAAACAATAAAGGAATGTTTTTACTCTTCTACTTAAAATAATTTCAAAAGGCTTAATTTACCCAATTAAGATCCGTTTTTCCTCATTGCGCTCCTTCTCTTTTACGCATTTCTTTATAAAGTTTGTGCAAAGAAATGATAGCTTCTGCATACTAAAATTTTTAAAAAATGTTTATTAAATTGTTATTATTTTATTAAATTGTTTTCCAACTGATACAGCTTTTGATTGATACTGTTCAAAACGTCATGATCTGAAGGACTATTAATGATTCTGTGTTTCAATCACTAGATGGCTTACATTAAACGATAAATACAATTCTAAAACGTTGAAGGATTTTTCATAGATTTAAGTAGGAAATCAGATTAATCCAAACATTCATAATAAGCGTAATAGATTTAATATCCTTATCAATTTTATAAACATATTCTGTGATAGATATGCAATAGATAGACATATATAGACGTGTATATATATCGATAGGACATAATTGTGGTAGGCATGTATATGTATCGTAAACTAATTGAGAAATCAGGTTCTTCGCAAAGAGCTGGGTAAACTAAGAGATTCAGCACCTTTTTCCAATTAGCCTAATATATTTCTGGCTAATTGCGAAAAGCCTAGAGAATGTTAAGGTAATTGGAATGCAGTCATTTATTTCTCATTTGGCTGATATTATTTAGGCTTATTGGAAAACGCTTGGGTAAGGTTGGGATAGTTGAAGAATGATCACATGTTTATCAACCACCCTGATTTTTTTAGGCTTATTGCAAATTTCAATGGGTATGTTCAGTTTTAAGCTAATTAGAAATTGACCAGCTGTTTGATTAAATATCATGTTGTACCCTAAAAATCACATTTAAAGTCAAACTGAACCTGACAAAGAAAACTTCTATTGAAACTCAATTCAATCCTAACACGACAAAAAATTTCTGCTGAGACGCACCCGGAACCGAAAACTAAGAAATTCATTTCAAGCTAACATGCAAGTTGATCGGAGATCGGCCATTCCATTTCCAGGTAGAGGTCTCGTCATCTGACCAAATTTCTAAATTACGAGGTTTTCTTGAGTAGCAATGAATGTGCAGGTGCCAAAAACCAAGACAAAAATTTTAAGTAACCGGTATAACAAAGTCCCAAATAAGCAGCAGGCACTGCCGATAGGATGACGATTTTGATGCTCGTCAGGTTTATAACCGCTACGTAGTGATTAGGCGGCAGCCCATCCCAATACCGGATATCAGACCTGTTCAGCTGAAGCTACATACTCGGCAGGTAGGGTCCTGATCACTGGTTAGAAAAAAAGAAAACCGAGCGGAAAAAAACAACAACAAACATCGAAATGCAGCCAAATTTGAACACAACAAATTAATTTTAGTCGACACGCTATCCGACCCAAACCTGCAAATTCTATTTTAAATATTTAAAGTCAACCCGAAAAGAAGTTAGTGTATCATTTAACGCAAATTTTCTTTCATATTTAAATATACACTATTAAAATATTTAAATGTAAGAAAATCCCCAGAAGCGAACAATTCTGTATCGAATCGGGTTTCGGGTTGACTTCAAATGGAATCAATCAACGAGTTGGTGTTGAATAGAGTACGATATTAGAAGAAACAGCTAGTAATTTTCTAATTCCCCTAAAATTACATAGGCTCCTTGCAATTATCCTATATATATATACATTTATATATAAATCAGGCTGA
Organism: Maratus speculifer; assembly: GCA_964019185.1. Taxonomy (NCBI): domain Eukaryota; kingdom Metazoa; phylum Arthropoda; class Arachnida; order Araneae; family Salticidae; genus Maratus; species Maratus speculifer. The sequence continues at coordinate 9,349 of CAXHSM010000585.1, read as the reverse complement.
TTTAGAAATAAATGGCGTATTCCAATTACCTTAACGGTTCGTAGGCTTTTTGCATTAAGCCTTAAAAATTTCAGGATGATTAGAAAAAGCGTATATAATGTATATAAATATAGAAAATTTAAAACTGTGGATAAAATCAGTACTGTCATTCCTAACATTAAGTGATTAAGTATGCATTAGTATTAAAAATGGTATATGCAAAAAGTTCTTTTAGAAAATACAGAATTATTTAAAAACCTATCTTAAATTTATTTATTTGGCAAATAGCTCTATTTTCAACAAAATAAAACCCATCAAATTTTGAAATATATCTGAAAATAAGTCAAAATCGGTTAAAATAAAAACATTTTAGCATAAACATACCTAAGCATCTCTAACGTTACATATCATTAACAAACTTTAAAACCTAATAAGACAATCTACAAAATAAGATTTTTTTTCCCTTTAAAAATAAAATGACTCTATAAGCGATGAAGAAAAGCTTTATAAAAGAAAGTTCTTAGATGACACTTCAAACTCAGAATAAATAACCAAGGTCGCAGCAACAAAGAGGTGACATATGAAACTTATCTTAACTTTCCACCCCCTTTTCACCCCTATCAATGTGGACTAAAGAAATCGATTGTCTCATTAAATCACCGACATACGGCTAAATAGCTTCACTATCGTTGCCCCGATAACGACTAATGCTTTCTAACTCCTAGGTTCTAAGACCTGGCATGAAGAGTGTTGCCATATTCTCTGGAAGAAATATGGTCCGCGCGATAGTACTGAAAGTTTCTCAAAAAGCCATGGATCACTTATGAAAGAGTTCCTCACTTTCAATATACACAGAAGATTTTTCTTTGGAATGATGAAGAAAGGAAAAATGTACTTCAGTAATAAAGAAGTTAATATTTATAATATCATAATTTAACTCTAATCTATTTTCTGCAAGTTAATTTTCCATTGAATATATATTAAAAATACATGTATCAAAAAGTTTTATTATATAGATATATATATATAATTTAAGAAGCAAAATGTAACGAGTGCGTTTCTTTGTTTCTTAGAATGTTTTTTTTTCTGAATTAGTATAGATAAACGAATAATAATTTTGTAACGTAATTACACAAAATTCTACATCAAAGTAACACAAATAGAGATCCTTTTATTATTATATTTCCAATGTGCTAAATTTACAAATTAAAGTATAAATTTATTCTACGCTGTTCTGTAAGACTATTTCATACCTATTAAATTTTACATGTATGATAAAAAGCATTTTTCTACGATATGCACTACATATTTTCGATGAAGATATTAAAAGATGAGAAATTAAACAATTGTTCTTTAACCACCCAAATAGCGATCATAAAGATCTATGAATATGAACTGTACAGCAACTCAAATGATGCAAAAGATTTCATCTTCTAGTTTCAATTCTGAGTTGGATTTGTAATCTTTTCTTTTGTGTGTTGTGCATTTCTTATCGTTAAATAAATGCCTTAATTCCAACCACTTATTAATTGATAACATTTATATATATACCGGGTGTTTCGCAAATGATGGGAAGAATTTTAGGTGATAACTAGCGGACCCGACAGACATTGTCCCGGCACCGACTCCAAAAAATCAAATAAATGTAAATAAATATAATAATACGCATGATAAATATTACGCTCTTAATTTAATTTCTTATTACAATTATGTAAGGAAATTATTTTTCACTTTGCAGTAGTTTTTGAAGTAGGTTCAATTTTTGATAGAAAAATTTATTTTTCTCTTTTTAGTTAAAAGTTAACGATTTTCGGAAGTCGGTTAATTAAAATTATAATACAGAAAAATTATTGTAAATCATACACGTATGTCAAGAGCGGAGTTGTAACACACTATTTCTTTCTTCGAGAACCAGGGCTTAAAACTGGCGCCATAGACCACTCAGCCAGTCTGTCTGCACACTATTCAGCGAACTTATTCAACAGCGAAAAATCACTAACTTTATTAGTTTTTGCCTAATTACTAAAAAAGTACTGAATCAATTTCGATAAAATGTTAATCTAAACCATTCTCAAATCCACTGGAATACACACAGAAATTTTAATTAAAATCGATCCTGTCGCTTAGGAGGAGTTCAGTGACTTACACAGCATAGAAGATCTATATATATAAAGATATTCATCTAAGCAAACAATTTTTATCAAAGCATGTATGGCCGGAATTAAAGTGTGCTAGAAGACGCCGAAAGTAATGTTGTTATATGAGACAAAAGCACACAAAGAATGATTAATTAACAAAAGCAAGTTTAGTGATATGTGATTACAATATGCAATTAATTGTTTAGACTCCGAGGAGTCTGAACAATTGATTGTTTTTCCTTTTGCAATTCCATAGATAAAATGTATGCATGAGCTTTTTCCTATTAATGAAATGCAACATTTTTCGATACTTTTCTACTGCGAGTTGCACACTCGGATCAGCGGCTTTGATGTATTAATAGAGAGAAAAGTTTGTTTAAGCGTTCTTCTTCTTAAGAACTTTCCAGTACCTATCTACATTCCAGTCAAGGCCTTGGAGTCCAGTACACGGCCAATTGAAGCTTTTGTGCCCTTAATTGTTAATAAATTGACCTCCTTCAAATCAAATGTTCGTTTCAAGAGAACCATTTATATTTGCTTATTCTGCCGTTTCTACATTTCAATTAAGTCCTTGGTTTCTTAGAACTCGGTCTGGATCCGAAAAGGCCGGAATCCGCTTCGGCACGTATTCTTTCCTCGGGTTCTATTGTTCCAATTTCAGCTAGAATTAATTCCTTCAACTTAGATAACGATTCAGCTACTTTCAGAATTATGAAAGTTTATCTTAGATTTAATTAGGAGTATTTTTGAACATTAACGCTGAATTTTTTTCACGAATTGTTTGGGCCCAATTACTTCAAGATTTGATTCATCCAGTTTCGTTTTCGATTATCTCCGGAGCGTGCGGAGCACTTCCCAGCTACCTGAAAAACCGGGATGTCCTGGAAAAATCAAGGAAATTTGAAAATTCTGAGGAAAAGTCAGAGAAATTTAAAACTAACAAAAATTCATGAATATAAAACTAAGAATTTGAAATTGCAACAACAAAAAATATGAATTTGCTTTTCATAAATACTATAAAGGATATTTCAACTTGCAATTCATATTGTCTACCTCCTTTCAGTCCTTCCTTGTAACTTAGAGATTTTTATTTGTAGCTTCCTGGACCTTTGTATTAAGAATGGCAGAATTGATTTGAAGTTCTATCTTATTTATCTTTGTTTGGGAACTAAACATTTCTTAGCTTTATTTATTGAATATTTATAATAGTTATAATTTGGTCGATTATAGATTATAGCAAATATATTACGTATAAAGAAAAATGTTTTTTCTTTTAATAAAATGTATCAAAGCAATCTGTTTTTAATTGTAATTGATGTTATTAAATATTTGATCCTGATAGGACAAAATGGGTAGAACCTGATGCTACAAATGTGGGTTTTCAAAATCTTTAGCGTGTAAAAAAAAAATTCTCGTTCAGAAATACAGGGCACCAGCATTGATTCATCAGTACACACACCTACAATTGTAAATTGGAGACACAATGTGATTAACATAAGTTTTAATTATCTATTTTTTCGAATGAAGTTTAATTGGGAGGTAAATATTATTGTTTTTCCGAAATTGCAACAAAGTGTTTTAATAATTTCACGAACCAAAACAATGCTTAGCATAATTTCACGAGCCTAAAAAATATTTTCCAATATATGCGTTCGGATTGAAATTTCCTTTTTGTATTTCATGCATACACATACATAGTATAGTAGATAAAATAGTTTAAAAAGAAATTAATTTTAAAATAAGAATAAAAATAATATGAATTATTGCCACTTGCTCGAAATATTCTTGTGCGGGACTTTTGGATTCATCCGTTGAATTTATGCTTCTTTGTGCTAGAGTCAAGCAGTTCGGCGTATTCCATGGGTTATTGCACTGCGTCCAAGGCAATTCTGCTCTGAACGAGTCGAAGAGGTAATAAAATGCCCACGCAATGATGGTGTTATAATACATACCCATATACAGATCTATGAAACATATGGCGTACCCGATACCTGTGAGGAGAAAAAATAAATCGAATGATTATTGCAGAAATCGAATTAATAAACCTTAAAAAACGTTACTTTTTATTCATTTATATCAAACAAAGTGTTGAGGCATTAAGAATCAACCAGATTACGTCAGGTTCTAATTTATTTGAATTGAAAATGATACTTTCAAATATTTATTCGGAAGGTAGAAGAGCATTTTTCGTATATTTCTTGCAAAATTAAATACAAAATTAAAATATATTTTCAAATTTATATGTCTTTAAAACATTTGAATAAGTTGTTTGATAATACATACGAACTAGACAACCACCAAAATGGCCCAAGAAGGTTAATAAATAATTTAAAAAAATCCAATGACACCTTGAACTATAAAATTAAATCATTACACATATTTTGATCAAGATTTCTGCTTATCATTTATGAAAAGAAAAAAAAAACCCTAAAAAATTGGGCGTGTTTAATGAGCAATATTGTAATTCCTACGTTTAACTTTGCAATAGGTCCATCTTTGGTTTTCGACTGTGTAACGCAATCTATTTTTTTTCAATTCTTTCTAAGGAAATATAGTCAGTTTATTTACTTTTACTACCCGAATTAATTTATCAAGAAAATATTTCAATATTTTAAATGTATATATAATATCTTAATCACTTAATATAATCTCTTACATTTATTAATGTAGGATTATGCAAAATAATTCTTTTTATAATGCAATGCTACATCATTCTTTTGAATATGAAAACGCGTCATTCTGACGATCTGACTTGCGATTTTCTTAGTTATCATTATTGATAAATATTTTAAAGGAAAATAGTGAAACGCATGCATTTAAATTGTATGTAATGTATGCATATTGGAAGTTTGTTTTTTAAATAAAAGTTATAACTTTTAAATGAAATGGGTTAAAGATTTTTATTTCAAGTGAAATTAATGCATTATTATTATTATTATACCGCAGACCAGGCCCCTGCCTGCCGGGCAATATGCCTAGCTTAACGAGTTTTTTTACCTGGCTGCGGGGCAGAAGCCGCTTGATTGTCACAAGCTGAGATCTACCTGAATGTGGCTGTATCGCTATTATTTTTATAATATTAAATACTATCCTGGCCTGTTCTAGGTTACTTTTCTGTTGAAATTAATGCATAATTATATCACTAGGCACAATTACTGGCGATTTATCACGTCGCCAAGTTAGCATAAAAGTGCTCTATTTTCTAAGTATTAATATAATAAAAATAATCTTTATTTTTATATTTTTTTTATTTTTTTTTTAGTTTGTTTTCGGTTTGTATGTTTAATGTATTTTGAAAAATATTGATTTGATGAATCGTTAGTCATTTTTCTAAAAACTTAATTACTTCTTAGCATCGCATAGTTTTAAATTTTACACTGCTAACTAGGAAGAGGGTACTTTCAAATATAAAATGTTTGAAAACTGTATTTCAATTTACTGACTTTTTATGATATTTAAACCAAATAGTTCAATTATGGTATAATAGTACACGAATAATTTTATCAATTATTTCAAATTTTGAAAGAAAACTACGATTTCTACCCACGATTAATTTTGGGTGTTCACAAAAGTCAATCAATAAAATTCCGTAAATTTTTAACTTTAAATAAAACATTGATTTTTTAAAAATTATTTATAAAGTAAAAACGCATTTTCTGATATTCTCTTGCACATTGACAGAACAAAATAAAAAAGTGGCATTTTTCTTTATAAGTTTTGCGAAAAATGTGTCAAGTTAGATATCAGTTTAATAAGCATTAAAAAAAAAAAAAAAAAGAATAATACAAATGTTTTGGTCGTACATTTAACCAATTTTGCATCTGGTGAAACAATACATAGTCGACTCTCGTTAATTCGAAATCGGATTATTCGAATCTTCGCTTAATTCGAACTAAACATGAAATCCCGAAAATTTCAATGGTAGAATAACATTAAATTTTTCATTAATTCGAACTCATTTTCTCTTGACAAACTTTTAATTTGAACTAACGAGAATTCCGATTTTTCGTTTTTCCTTTCTTTCTCACGATTTCAGATCATTTGAATAACTTTCTTTCTTTGATTTTTGTGAAAATTGTTCCCAACGAGTATACATATAATCCCATGCATTTGACATCCACTTTCTAAGTGTCCCGTCTGTCCATCAGTGACGCTCCAAATTTTTCTTCTATAGTGCTTGTTTCTAATTTTTTAATTGGTTTATGTAAATTATACATTCTAATTTAATATTAAATCCTTTTCTGATGATAACAGACATAATACATTTAAAAAACACGACAACATTAATTCCTTTGTAATAGTACCATATTAAGCATGTTCTCATTTCATACTTTCCATAATTCGAACATTTCTTGTGGTCCCAACGAGTTCGAATTAACGAGAGCCGACTGTACCATCATATCGCGCACAAAAGCTTTATTATGTATTTTACAATGGACACTGAATCTTCAGAGAATTGTCTTTCTTCTTTTGTCATCCTGCAAAATTCCTTAATTATTTTCTTTGTACAGCATTTCCTTTCTGCGTTTTTTTTCTATTTTGCATTTGTCAACAGTTTGTGTCAAGAAAATATACATCAAACAATTAAAAGCCCTGAAATTATCGTTAATTAAATAACAATGAAAGTATAAATACTCAATATTAGATGCCAATATAAATTTTTCATGTTTTTAAAAATTTTATGTGGCATTTAAGGGTATTAAATTAAGTATTAAGTCATTAATAAAATCGATCGGGTTGTGCCAGAATCTAATTTAATTAAAAACAATATTTTCGAATACTTATTCGTTATGTAGAAAAGTATTTTTTTTAAATTTATGACAGATTTGAATAACACACTTACACACGCTTAATATTTTCACGTTCCTCTCTTTAAAATACTCGAGGATGTTGTCTTATGATGCACAGTCGGATCTCGTTAATTCGAAATCGGATAAATCGAATCTTCACTTGATTCGAACTAAACATGAAGTCCCGAAATTTTCAATAACATAATAACGTTAACATTTTTCATTTATTCGAAGTCATTTTCACTTGACTGTATGTCTCAGAAAAATATAAATCAAACCATTAAAAATCGGAAGAATTATTGTTGTGAAAAAACACTGAACAAAAATACTCAATATTTAACATACATTTTTCAAGTTTTAAAGTTTATGTAACAGTGAAATGTAATAAAGCAAAGTATGTGGGTATAAAGAATCAATCAAACTATGTCAGGGTCTAATTTTTATTATAAATGATATTTTCTATATTTCATAATCCCGAAAAGTACTTAAATATCTGAATAACAAATTTAAAATTTATTTGAAATTCTTAATGTCTTTAAAATATTTGAGGAAATTGTTTGGCGATGCATACGAATTAAAAAACCGCCAAAATATCTCAAAGAGTATTCCAAAGTACTCCATTACATTATGATGAATGGGGAAAACAGTTTCAAATGCATTTTAATCGTTTGAAATTTAAACTACACAGTTATTACATAATTGTGTCGAGTTATTTCAAGTTTTTTGAAATTCGGATGCATAGATAAATTACAGGGACAATCAAAAGTATTTTCCTAATGGTATAAGGAGAACATTGTTTGGTGCCCATTTTAACTGTAATTAACTATTTACAATTTTATGAAATTGATATATGAGAGTGATATTTTTAAAATTTCGTTATTGTACGATCACACCTCATTTGCTACTTTTCACGTGCAATTTCCAACTTGTTTTTTTCTGCGACAAAAATTCAATCCTAAAAAGTAGTTATTAGTTACATACAATAGATATGAAAAGCATTGTAACAATGCTGTATTTCCAAAGAGAATCTTTTAAAGTAAATCCATGTATTTCTCAATAAAAAAGAAAGATACATATTTATAGATATATGTGAAAATATAATTTGGTATGATGTTTGATTATTGTTGAAGATTAAAAAAATTTGTACATCACTGTAGGACAAATAGGACAGCATGCAAAATGAATTTTTGTCTAAGGAAACGGTTTTTAACACAATTTTCAGTAATCTTCTCATGAAAATACATAAAACAACGCTGAAGATCACAAATATTTTTTATACGATTCTCAATTATATAAATATGGATTAATGGTTAAGTGCCTCGGACCCGACATTAAATGTTGCCGGGCCACATGCGGCCCGCGGTCCTCAGGTTGAGTATGACTGAGTTAGATTATAGTTCCCATGTTTGGCTTTGCAATATCTTTTTTCTTGACTGTGTACCACAGTCTATTTTTTTACACAAGAAAATTTAGTCAGGTTATATACTTTACCATTAGCATAAATTTATCCAGGAAATATTTCAATGTATTAAATGTACTACTTTATATAATCTCTTATATTTTTTAATACAGAATTACGTAAGATACTTCTTATATGAATTACAATTGCATTACGGCTTTCCAGGCTTGGAGAAACAAAGCAAATAATAATAATAATAATAATAATAATAAAAAAATTTTACCTTTTTTTTTTTTTTTTTTTTCAAAGCTAAAATGAAGTCGTGTTCTGATTTTGTTTTCTCTCTCTATTGTGCACCCCCCCCCCCCCCAAGGAAGATTTTACACTTTTCAACGAGACTATCACCATAGTAGCACATTCCTGAGGGCTTGATTAAATCTTCTTCAATTCAGACGAATCTTTAAAGAACTTTTTTTTTTTTTTTTTTTTTTTTTTGTCACCATGAGGAATTCCTTTAACTTTTTTATTTGCATAGGCTTTTATTTTGCTGTTTATTTTATATTTTTGATTTTGCAACTGTGTGTGTGTGTCAGAAAAATATAAATCAAATACGAAATTCAAAGGTATGCTTCCAGAATCCTCATTTAAATAATAAAGAGAGAAAATTCGCAGTTTTATAAACGTATTTTGGCATGCTTTTGAGAATTTTCAAAAAGTGTAAGATAATAATAATAATAAAAAAGAATATTGCCCAGTTAAACTGATGGCATTGAGCTCACAGGCTACGGGTACTAATTGTACATTACAGCCTTGTATTTTCGTTAATTCCGTTCGAAAAAAAAAAAAATTAAAAAGAGGTAACAGCTCTCCCCTTTCTCCTTTTTTATACTTAATCATTGAACCTCCTAAACTATCAAGTACATGCTTTATCATATTAAAAAATCTATATCCAAAATTCAGAGCAAATCGGATAATTCTTAATAAAAACCCATTTAGCATTTATATAATTTAAGAGGAGTTATTCTCCTCTTTTATACTTAACC
>CAXHSM010000584.1:0-37890 GCA_964019185.1 Maratus speculifer | reverse complement strand
TTGATGGGGCATGGCCTAAAAAAGGTTGGGAAACACTGATCTAAAGGCATTTTATTTCGAATTTACTAGCGTATGATGCCATATCATAAAATGAAAATTTTATTTATAGTCACAGACAGAACATATTATAACATTTATTTATTATTATTATTTGAAGAATACTCATGAAGTATGGATTTTAACTCATTCTTAACAAGAAAAAAGAAACTTCAAATAAGTTTTAAAAACCTCTCCAGGTTGTTATTTTTAGACGATTAACCAGTAAGTGGTGCTTGTTTCTAGTGTGGGAGGAGCCTTCACTTTCCACGCCTCCTGGAAATTTCCGACCAGGAAATTCTTCGATACGAGCATTTTCTTATAAAAGGCAAAAATTCCAGGAAATTCCCTTAGGTGCACAAACCAGGGGCAGTAGTTCGTAAGATCGGCTTGTAATATGATGCGCGTTATCGTTTAAATTAAAATGACTTCATTCAGCCCAAACAAAATAATCACGTGAATCAGAGGGAGAATTATTAGACATCATCAGTAATATTTTCTGTAAATGAAAGTGATCTGCATTCTAAATTAACATAAATTGTATTAATAAAAGGATTTTTTTTCACTTTATGCAAACAATTATTAACAATTTCGCAAAAGCGAATTTGATTTAAGAATTTGGTTAATCACCTATCAGGAATGGATGTATTTTTGCTTTACTATATAACAGCAATTGTATAGAACTGCTGTTTTGTTTAAGAAAAATCCTTTGTAATAAAACATTTTATAAATCAATGTTTTATTTATAAAAAAATTTTTCTCTAAAACATTCTGGTGTAAGTTTTAATTATATTCATCAATGCATTTTAGCTGAATTTTTAGGTGCTTTCGTAATTATGTAAATACGTAGCACCTATTGTTGTCGTTCAGTCAGGGCCGTAACTAGAAGTGATCTATAGGGAAAGGGCCCAAGAGATTGCAGGGGGGCTCAAATTTTTTTCTCTTTCTCTGACACAGAAAGATAAATAAGTGCATATTTACATTGTAGGTGCTATGTTTCTTATTAAACTGTTGTAATAACTTCATTTTATACTAAGAAAAGTATAGGATGATGAAAATTTTGAGCGTATAACTGGTGCAAAATTAAACATCATGTCAGCTTCATAGCTTCATAGGATGAGGGAGTGTTGAATTGCTTATTTTAGATAAAATTTAGTAATTCTGCAAAACTGTAAAAGGATTTCAAAAAAAAAATTAGATTTTTGAACAGAATTTTATTTGCATTTTTGGAACAGAAATTCATTGAGTGACGTTGGAATCTTTTCCAGGTGGGGCTCAAAATATTTTAGGGGGGGGGGCTGAGCCGCCCATAGCGCCTCCTTAGCTACGGCCCTGCGTTCAGTCCGTCCGTCTCTGTCTGTCCGTCCGCTTATAACAACGCAAAAACTACCCAACGGAATCGTTTGAAATTTAAAATACATAATTATTATATAATTTTGTAGAGTTATTCCAAATTTTATGAAAATCGGATGCGTAGATTAATTACAGGGACAATCAAAAGGATTCCATTACATTACGGTCAATGGGGAAAAAAAGTTTCAAATGCATTTTAATCGTTTGATATTTTAAATACATCATTTTGTCGAGTTATTTCAATTTTTTTAAAAATCGGATGCATAGTTCAACTACAGGGCAATCAAAAGTGTTCAGTTACATTACGGTTAATGAGGGAAAATGTTTCAAATGCATTTTAATGGTGTTACACTCATTATAATAAATAACCCATAATAAAATTGATATACATCTATAAAGTACATATACACTAAAATACATATACATTAAGTAAGTACATATACACATTTTGCATAATCTGTGGTGCAAAGAATATTTGTTATTGATTTACAAGGCCACACAAAAGTATTCCATTGCATAATGGTATAGGGAAAACATTGTTTGGTGCGCATTTTAATTGTAATTATTTACAATTTTATGAGATTAATATATAAGGGTGATATTTTTAAAACTTCGTTATCGTACGAACGCAACTCATTAGCTACGCTTCACGTGCAATTTCCAACTTGTTCTATTGTGCAAAATATTTTAATCCCTAGAGGACGGGCGGCCGACATACGTGTCGTTTAAAATACTCAGAATCCTTCATTATTAGGGATTAAGGGGATCATTTCACGACGCCTTTTCCTTGCTATAAATTACTCTTTTATCAAATAGAAAATTTCTTAATGCGGTGTAGCCACAGCACAGTATTGTAATCCCAAAAATAGCAGAATGTATACGGTAAAAGCAGAAACTATACGCCGACATGATGAATGTTCATAGATAGGGTATACACTAATGCTTCATTTGAGAAACAGAAGGTATACATAACTTCTTTTAAAAAACCCTGTAGGTAAACGAAAAATGCCGTATATACCCTCCACGACATTCCTGGTTAACCCCTTGGGGACCAGTGACACGTATACATGCCGAAAAAAGGCTTAAGAATCCTTGTTTATCCCACCAGTATAACTTTACCGAAAAAATTGTCTTAACCCTTCCACGGTTCTGCTGTTTGAACTTTATTCTATTGGAAATAGTTTCAGGTTTAGTCTTTTGGGAGTACATGAGCGGTTAAACATTCAATTTACAAAACGCTATAGCAATGCATCTGTTAAACTGCCTTCCCCCTCTTTAAGATGTCTGAGCAAACATCACCTCTTGAAACCTATTGCGTGTGTCTGGAAGGGAAAACTTCCCGCTGCATTTCTGCAGAGTGATTGATTAGCCCTGGACTAATCCCCTTTCAAAGAAGATAAAAGTAACTCTCTGTTTGCGTTGAAATAAGCGAAAGATAATTTTTAAAATTTATCAAAGAATAAATTTTAGATTATAGCATTAAGACTTGCTTCTTATAGATGAGATTTAAGATATTGATGTTTTTATTTGAGCAATTATTCTCTGAATATAAATATAAATTAATTAATGTAAAATCTTTCAATATGATATGAGATGCAATTAAATACAGATATTGATTCATTTTTATTATATTTTATTATTATTGTTCGTTATGCCAGATGCATTACATTAAGGACTTTTTAAAAATGATAAACTCGAAAATAAAATATATATATATAGGATCTGGAGAGTACTCAAGGGGGGGGAGGGATTTTAAAAATTGGGAGACTCGAATCTTATGCGTAGGTCGGGGCTAATATTTTTACTGCGGGTCGGGTTTGGGTCCTATTGACTTCTATTTTTCTAGCAGGTCGGGTTTGGATCCGGTTAACTTCTATTTTTCAAGCGGGTCGGGTTTGGGTCCAGTGATTTCTATTTTTTTGCTGCTGATCGTGTTAAATAATCAAGTGCGTGCGAACAGAAAACTGTGCACAGGCAAAGTTTCAGTTTACCCCCCCCCCTCTCCCCAAAAAACGACTTTTCTTGTGGCAGGCCAAAAATGACGTTCGTAGTATAAATTTGATGTCCTTTAAATTTCCGGACCCGAGGCGACTGCCCCCTTCGCCCCCCACCCCTTTCGCACCGCGCTGTAACTAATACTTTTTCTGTGGTTCGCATTTATGTCCATTTGACCTACTTTTTGCAGTGGATCGTGGGTCAGGTTAACTTCTAATTGCTAATTGTTGGATTTGAGACCGGTTGACTACTATATTTTGTTGCTGGTCAGTTTGACGCCTGTTTATATATATATATATATATATATATATATATATATATATATATATATATATTATTTATGCTAAAATAGAAAAAAAAACATAATTTCTGCTTCCCTTTCATTCTAATCAAAATGTTCAATATAGTGATTTGAAAAGGAATAAGTAACGTTTAAGGGGGAAAAAAATTCTTTTAATATTTTCTATTCATTGATAAATAAAATTTATAGGTTTCAGAAAAAATCAGTACGAGACTGAGCACTATCTCATCTCTAATACAGATATTTAGGAAGAATGACTCCAGGCCGGACATGAAAAAAAAAAAAACAAGTCAGGCTCGACCCAAAGCGGTAGAAAAATAAAGATCAGGACACGGCCAGACTCTAAAAGTCAGAAGACCTGACCCAGCCCAACCCTAAGGTGGGCGGTCACCCCTTCGCTATCTCCTCCCCCCCCCCACCTTAGATCCACCATTGCCTGATTCATGAATAGGTGCGGCCCGACCCGCGCCACGCCGACCTTGAGTTTCATCCTAAGTCCTATTCCATGATCTCTCATGTTGGTTTGAAAACCTTTATGGTCCCAAGGGGGGAACAAATTATGATTATTTTATAAATATATATATACAATGGCAGATCTAAGGGGGGGCGATCGTCCCATCACCCCCCCCCCCTTTAGATTCGCCATTGTATATATATATATTTATTAAAATATAAGAAACATGATTCCAATGCTGTTTTATCGAAAAGCAAGTAAAATGTGACATAATAAATATTTATATTTATCAGAAATTGTTATATATCCTATAAAATAGAAATTTCTTTTTAATATATGATTTGTAAATTAATTTTAGAACAAATTATGATTATTTTTATTGTAAATGTCGTAGCAAGTTTCTAAGAACACAATTTAACAGACATATTGGATAAATAGGATACATGGCAGAAGGCACAAATGATTTTAGTCATAAACAAGCTACTGCGAGTTATTTCAATTTATAAAAATGTTTTTATTGTCTTCATCTATATATCGATCAATCTTTAACTGCATTTTCAAAGAACAATTTTAATTTCATTTCTCTGTTGAAAATTACCAAACAATGGTACGAATTTAAGAATGATTAAGGGGATACTTCAGTCAAGCGAAAAGTCACTAATTCTATGGAAGAATTTTCTAAAGATATCTAGTTTACATTCATTGCAACATTTTTTAAAAGTTTTTTTTTCATTGGATAACTCAGATCGATCTAAAGAAAAGCCATTTTACCTTTTTTATTTTATTTACAGTTATTTTTAATGAGGAAACTTTAATTTTGAAATAAAATGGGTTTTAAAAATAAAAGCATCGTAATAAAAAAAGAAAAAAGGAAAAAAACAGCAATCAAAATCGAAAAAGTAAAAAATGTCTTTGAACAAGTCAATTCCAGCTATCCTAATGCAAAAAACATTTAAAAGTATTGAAATGTAACCAAGATATCTTTATAATAATTTTCTACTATCGGAAAATGAAAACTGGCTTTCTGTCTTAACATTTCAAAAATTAAGGAAATTTTAAATGCCTAATTAGGATATCTCTCTTTCTCAATCTCTCTCTCTCCCTCTATATATATAAATATATATATATATACATACACAAACATATAAATTAAAAATTTTGGCAATAAACAGGTCCAGAGTAATTTTATTGCTATATCTGTTATAAAATGCCATTCGTACTACTGAATAAAATGTCAGAAGTGATGTTTAATAAATTATTAACAATATCAAAATATATTCTATTCAGCCATTATTTTGTTTGTGTTTAAATGAATAAAAACCAGGATGAAAAATGGCAACTGGTGGAAAAATAGCAGGTTCTCTTAATAATAAAAAAAGAATATTGTCCAATTAAACTGATGGTATTCAGCTCACAGGCTACACATCCTAATTATATATTGCAGCCTTATAATTTTATTGAATAATGCCGTTCGAAAAATTATTTAAGAGAAGAAATAACCCGCCCCATTTCCCCTTTTTACACTTAATCATTGAACCCACAAAACTAATCAGGGATATGTTTTATCCTATAAAAAACATATATCCAAAATTCGAAGCATATGGGATAATTCTGTACAAAATCCCATTTATATAATTTAAGAGGAGTTATACCCCTCCTTTATACCTGAACATTAAACTTCTAAAACTACTCAGAGATTCGCCTTATCAGAAACAACCTACATCCAAAATTTAAAGCAAATCGGATAATTTTGCATAAAATCCCATTTGTCTAATTTAAGACGGGTAATTGCCCAAAACCCACTGTATACTTGACAATAGAAAACCACAATTAATCAGTGAAGCATCTTATCACTATGAGCTTGCATCCAAAAATTGAAGCAAATCGGATAATTTTGCATGTAAAACCATTTATCTAAATTAAGAGGGGTAGTCCTTTCAATCCCCCCATTTATACTTATCCAATGAATTTTCAAAACAAATCAGAGAAGCACCTTATCAGAATGAATTTATATCCGAATTCTGAAGTAAATTGGTAAATTCTGCGTGAAAAAATATTAAAATAAATTAAGGGAGTGTTAACCTAAATTAATGGTACCCCCCATTTTCCCCTTTCTGCTTATCTAATGAATACCAATGCTAATTACGAAGCTGCCTCATCAGAATTTTCCTATATCTGAAATTTGAATGAAATCTGATACTTCGGCATGAAAAACGCATTTACCTAAATTAAGTGTGGAGGTTAGTCCCCGTTCCCCTCTTAGACTTATCTAATGAACTCCCAAAACGAATCATGGCGATGCCCTAATTAGAATGATCCTATGTCTAAAATTTCAATAAAATCTGACAAATCAGCATGAAAAACCCATTTATAGACATTAAGGGTAGGGTATTAGCCCCCATTCTCTTTCTTTATAATTTTTCCAATGAACAACCAATACTAATCACGGAGGTGTCACATTAGAATGATCCTATATTTAAAATTTGAACGAAATACTATAATTCCGCATGAAAAATCCATTTATATAAATTAAAGAGAGGGACATTAGTCCCCCGTTCCCCCTCTTATATTTATCAAATGAACTCCCAAAACTAATCGGGGAAACGCCTTATCATAATAAACCCAAGTATGTACCAAAATCATACCCAAAATTTAAAGTAAATCGGATATTTTTTATCATGAATTATCACGTTACATACATGCATACATACAGAACGGGCGGGCACATAAGTTCTCAGGCTTTGATAGCCTGTGAGCTTAATAAAAAAAAATGGTATTGCCCAGTTAAACTGATGGCATTGAACTAACATGATAAATATATTAATTGTATATTAAAGCCTTATATTTTCAAGAAATAAAGCCATTGAAAAAATAAATTAAGGGGGGGGGGAAATAGCCCCTCCCGTTTCCTCTTTTTATTTTTAATCATTGAACCCCCAAAACTAATCAGGGATATGCGTTATCATATAAAAAAAATCTATATCCAAAATTCTAATAAAATCGGATAATTCTGCAAAAAAAAAACATTTATATAATTTAAGAGGAGTTATCTCCTCTTTTATACTTAAAATTAAACTTCCAAAACTAATCAGAGATTTTCCTTACATCCAAAATTTAAACCAAATCGGATAATTCTGCATAAAAACTCATTTATCTAATTTAGAGGATGGGGGATAATCGCCCGTACTCAACTTTATTGTTACAAAAAAAAAAAACCCACAACTAAACAGGTGTTAAATGGCTGAGCCCTCAAAATTTGAAGCAAATAGGAAAGTTTTGCCTAAAAAAACCACAATTATTTTTTCCAACTTCCCAGAATGGCTATATTGCCTCTGACCTGCAGAGGTATATCCCAATTTGCAGCCGAGGACGTTCAGACTATCCCCTTCTTCTGGATACCGGAAGTATCCGTCATGCGCTGAAAGACCTTATGTATGTAGACACCGCCGACCAATGTACGACTAATTAATTAAGAGGGGTTACTTCCCATTTCCTCTCTTTCTATTTATCCAATGAGCACCCAATACTAATCACGAAGGCGCATCGTCACAATGATCCTATATCTAAAATTTGAATAAAATCTTATAGTTTTGATGAAAAACCCAATTATCTAAATTAAGGGCAGGGAGGTTAGCCCTCTGACTCCTTATTAGTCTTATGCAATGAACTACCAAAATTAATTACGGAGGTGCCCTCATCAGAATGATCCTACGTCTAAAATTTGGATGAAATCTGATAACTCTGCATGAAAAACCCATTTATCTGAATTAAAGGCAAGGGAGGGGGAAGTCCTCCGTCCCCCTTTTTGACTTATCCAATGAACTTCCAAAACTAATTTTGACGGTCCCCTCATCAGAATGATTCTATGTCTAAATTTAAATGGAATCTGATAAATCCGTGGGAAAACCCATTTATCTAAATTAAGGATGGGGGATTATCCCCAGTTCCCCCTGTTTCTACTTATCCAATTAACACCCAATACTAATCATGGAGACGCCTCATCAGGCTGTTTCTATATTTAAAATTTGAACGAAATCTCATAAATCTTCATGAAAAACCTATTTATCTAAATTAAGGGTGAGGAATTAGCCCTCTGTTCTCCCCCTTTATAGTTATCCAATGAGCTCCCAAAATTAATGATCGCGGTGCCCTCATCAAAATGATCCTGTGTCTAAAACTTGAATGAAATCAGATAAATCTGCATGAAAAACCCATTCTTCGAAATTAAAGTGGGAAATTAGACCCCATTCCTCTTGTTTATTCTTACCCAATGAGCACCCAATACTAATCACGAAGGTGCCTCATCCGAATGATCCTTTATCCAAAATTTGAACAAAATCTGCAAGAAATACCCATTTATATAAATTAAAGAAAGGAGCATTAGCCCTCATTCCCCCTCTTATATTTATCGAATGAAATCCTAAAACTAAACAGGAAAGTGTGTCATCATAATAAACCTATATCTAAAATTTCAGGTAAATCGGATATTTTGATTATGAGTTTCGCGTGACATTCATACATATATACATACATACAGAACAGGCAGGTACATAAGCACTCAGGCTTTGATAGCTTTAGAGCTAAAAACTATGCAATCGAACATTTTCCATCATTAGGTACATATAAGTAGAAGATTTTTCAGAGAAGCTGTCAAAGTTGGGGCTTTGAAATGGGACTAAAAAAATGCCGCCTTGAGAAAACTTTCCTTTGTATTAGTTCATTAATCAATTAACAAAAAAGAAAAAAAATATCAGTAATTTTATTTGATGTGTCGTGTTTTTATGTCTTAAAATTTATGCGTAATGTGCGAGAAAATTTTATGTTTTATTGCAAGGATTTTTTGGTAGGTTGGGTAGATGCGGGGGTGCAACTTTAAGAACAATCAGGAAAAAAATTAGATTAAAGTTGAAATCTGCTGTACTCCAAGTCTCTGCTTCATCAGATCAATTCTTTGGAAACTGATTGAGAAATTTTCTGAAAATTTTCATACAAGTGTGAGAAAAAGCTATTTCGTGTTACCATTATTAAAACGTGGAAATGGAAAATATAAAACTTAGCAATTAAAAAAAAAAAAAAAAAAAAAAAAAAAAAACTTTAACACCTTAAGCTCTGACGGTACTTCAAAGTATCATTAAAATAACTGCTGATAAAATTTATTTAATGTATCGAAATAACTGCTTATAAAATTCATTCAGTGTATCGGTTAGTAGTAATACAGTTTAGATTGAGTTATTGATACTTTACTTTATCTTGGTTCGAAAGTATTATTGGTAATACAAAAATTAAATAAATAAATAAATAAATAAAATAAAATAAAATAAAATAAAATAAAAAAATTGCGATTTCTTTTGCATTTACATCTTTTTGTCCGCATCCTTTAATTTGTAATGGTAAAGTGGCTCGAAAGAGATGTTGCAGAGGAATGCTTTAAAGGACTTTTTAAGAGAGTGCATTCACGTTTGCTTTTAATTTGAATATTTTCATTTTTCGGCAAATGATTTATATGTTGAGTTATAAGCGATTATTTCTCATGATAAAGTTTATCAGACATGACAAATTTGACAGCATTTTCTAAAAAAATGCCTGTCTTTATTGAAAAAATTGTAAAAAATTTTCAACTTCATTGTTTCTGAATAAGAGCACTTGCCAATTCTATGCGTTCATGAACAAAACTGAAATCAAAAATAAGTCAGTTTGGATTTCAAGATAGTTAAAAAAAGAAAAAAGAATGTTTTTTCTGTATACAGGTTAGTGAGGCATTTACCCAGAGCTCCAATAATTTATTTTCCCAAACTTAGAACTATAGTTCCAATTTTAGTTCTAATCTTTTTTTTTCCACTTTAGTGGAGAGATAACTATAATTTAAAAATTATTCATTCTTCTATTTTTTTTTTACTATAATGCTGTACATTACTAACAAAAAATAAATAAATAACAAAATTTATTGCAATATATTTTATTTTGATTCATTACTAGTAAGAGTTATTATATAACATTTATGTAAATTTTGTAAGAAATATTACATATTACATTCTTACCTCTGTAAAAATTTCTGAACATTTTAAAAAGATCTACGCTGATCATGATTCTTAGAACCCAAAACTACTCCCCATTCAAAATTTTTTACATCGATCTATTTATCTGTATTACTTTTTTTTTTTTTTTTTTTTTTTTTTTTGTATGAAGATGATAATTTCCATATTTCTGCTCAAATCTCTTACAAACATAAAATCAAAGAGCAGAAAATCTCGGTAAACTCGTTTATGCGCGAAATCGGACAAAGGAGATAAAAATAGTGATTTTGTAAAAAAAAATAAATCTAATAAAATTATAAATAAATAAATAAATCCTTAACTTTTTAGCCTAATACGCATGAAATCAGTTTAAA
The DNA here is from genome assembly GCA_964019185.1 of Maratus speculifer. Lineage (NCBI taxonomy): Eukaryota > Metazoa > Arthropoda > Arachnida > Araneae > Salticidae > Maratus > Maratus speculifer. Next base: position 27,363 of record CAXHSM010000584.1, on the reverse strand, counting down.
GTTACTATTACTTTCCGGAAAAAGACCAAAAATTTAATGTGTGACGGATTTTTGATAAAATTAAAAATAAGCTCAAGGGGAGAAAACAATTGGATTTAAGGAACCAAAAAAATTTTTGAATCCCGGTAAAAAGCTCCATCGGAAAAAAAACGACTCATGTTAATTAAAATTGAAAAAGCCCAAACTTATGAATAACAAAGATTTTATGACTTTGATTAAGGCAATTATAATTTCAAGTGAAACACGTACTAATCACGTGTACTTGTACTTGAAACAATTACAGCATTACATACATATCGTTTAATAGTAAAACCTCCATATCAAGTAAGGACCTACTATTGCAAGAGCAAACGGGGAAGCTGCCCTGGCTCCCCAAAGTCAAATTCTGGATATAAATAGTTTTATTAATACAATTTCTAGCAACAAAGACGTATTGGGTGTCCTCATTTGAGCACTTTACTCAAGATATTGAATATTGTTATTCAGGCATTGATAACTTATTCCTGATTAAAGGACAAACATACATTTCAGATCGTATCATTTTTCAATCCGACTTTTATTTGCGTACTATAAACGAACACGGCCTGACTTGCGAATTTTTGTGACCAGGACACTTTGAATTTTTTGTGCCCCCTTAGATTGGTTGATTTACTACTGATTTAGATTTTATTAGTATTATTATTACATTATTATTACCGTTATTAAATATTACACGCTAATTCACAAAGAATCAACTCAAAAAATTAAGTTTTCCAGAAAATTTAAAAAAAGGGTTCCAGCAATATATATATATATACAAACATTTTTGTTCTTTTAGCCATATATTGAGACATATATTTGTCATTTTCTAAAATAAGTATCTCAAATGTCATATTTTTTCATAATTATGATTGTTTAATGGAAATTTAGATAGAAATAAGTATCTCAAATGTCATATTTTTTCATAATTATGATTGTTTAATGGAAATTTAGATGAAATTTTGTGCACAGGGTACGGATTCCGGATGCCCGTGCGATAGTCAGGGCCTGAAAACGAATATGGAGAAAACTCCCCGTAAGACATGGTGACGTCACTGCAACGTCGTTGTGAAGTCACATTGTGACTTTGTGACCATCGATTGTCGATGTGACGTCACGTGACGTCGATGTGAAGTCACAGTGACTAAAATGTGAAGTCATTATGGCCGTTTTAGAGCTTTTTTGTGACGTCACATTGTGACCACTTTGTGACGTCACAATGTGACCAATTAGTGAAAAGTGTGTCATTTGTGACTACTTTGACATTAACATTGTGACGAACTGTGAAAATTTTTTTAGAAAGTCACATCTTAGTCACATTGTGACGTCACTGAGTGGTGGCATTTTCGTCACAGATGTGATGTGACCAAAGTGACTCACAGTGACGTCACTGTGAACATGCATGCTATGAGGGTCTTAATCGGAGCGTTCCGCCTGAAACTCTTTTCGGGAAACTCTGGGTGAGATATTTATTTATTCTTAGATACATATATGTAGATTGTTACAAACATAAGCTTATTTATTTAATTTTATTATTTGTTTATAAAATAAGTTAGGAAATAAATGAATTTAAAAATATAGAGTTATAAGTATTAAACAATCCGTGTTTCTTATTAAATAGGACAAAGAAGTTAATAGTAATTTTAGGGGGAAAGATTTAGATGAGATTATTTATTGTTAAAAAAATTTCTACGAATTAAAAAAAAGATTTTAAATTTTGTATGCTAAAGAATGAAAGATTGTTGGAGGAGAATTCAAATGATTCCTTTTTCATATGCAGGCATTGAATGAAAAGCCTAAGATTCTCACCCCTGTATTATCACCTTCTTTCCTTCTACATTAAAGGTAAGAAGGTTTTTTTTCATTGAATTTTCTAAATCTCAATTAAATATGCTTCTTTCAGATTAAACTTTTTTTTTTTTTTTTTGAAAATAAGAAGACTTACAATCGACACTATACAAAATGTAAGCATATAATAAATACTTTGCACTCCCTCTTCTACAGAAAGCATGTTTTAGTAGACCTCAGAAATTCGTACTCGTTCTATTTAATTATTTCTTCAAATAATGCAAAATAAAATCACAAACAGTTTTCCACATAGAGCATATTGTGACGTGGAGTTATTTGCAGTGTCCCTCTAAATGAACTACAGTTGCTACAGTCAATCAGCGTAACTTTGGACCAAGAGAGTTTTAAAAAAAGATTACATTTGCTCCATCACTTGAGTTAACGGCAAAGTATTTAATCTCAAAAATATAGACAGATGCACTAGTGTGTGTTTGACAGATCATCGTAAAGAACTCGTGAAGGTTACATCATGTCTCAATGGATGAAAGTTTCGTAAAGGTTGAACAAAGTTACCCTGATTGACGATACATAATTCATTTTAATTAATAAATGCGGCATTGTAAACCTCAGTATCTCCCATCAATTACATGGCAGTCTGTGTAATTCGAAAGAGTTAAGTCATAGTCAGATGGGCATGAGCTATATCAAAGTCATGATTTTTTTTTTTTCAATACGATGGGAAATTTTAGAGATTGAATTAGATATGGTAAGCAAATATTTCTTTCCTTTTTTCCCGATATTTATTGACATTTAAAACTCACACCAGCCTGTTATTCCCTAACGAATAAACAATCAGAACAGGCGAATTCGAAATGAAGGAACTTAAACGATTACAACAGGTATCTGTAATGACGTGACAATAAAATTAGGATGCTTTCTCTTAATAAAATCCTGATGAGAAAAGCAATATTTTAAAACACTTTTACCAAACTTTACTTGCATTTCAAAAGTTAATATTTTCAAAATTAACAATAAATATATATAACAAACTTACACACACATTTTTTTTTCAATATTATGGGTAAGTCAGGGGACTATTCTCTTTTCAAAACTACTATTTTCAGCTTGCATATTGATAAGAAAATCAATTTTACCATCAAATAACTTTATTGTGAAAAATCAGGTTTAACAAGCATTTCTATTATATTTAAATACTATCAATCACTATGATATTTTACAAGCTTATAAATTCAAAAATTAGAGATTTTGTAATATTTTAAGATAATATATCATAATCATAGCATCCTAAAAATAAAATGGAGTGTTGCAAGGGCTCCTGGTTATAGCTCCTAATTTGCTAATTTAATTGTTTAAATAGTCAAACTTTTGTTGTTCAGTGGTCTTTTGTGCACTGTAATAAACGGAAATATTTCTTTATTTCTGAAATACGCTACGATTAGTTAACTGCAATCAATAAATTTTAGGAGCAAAATATAGCACAGATAGATTTCTTGGATTTTTTTTTTTATCTTTTATAACATATTTCTCTTTATTATGACATTAATAGATGAACAGATCAACAAATCTTTTGAAAAAAAATTTCAACACATATCTCTCACACAAAATGTTTCTCTTCAATATGAATTAAAGCATACGCCAAAAAAAAATTCTAGTTGCATATCACACACACAAAAGTTTTTTCCCCATTATGAATTGACAGATGCTTGCTTGAATCGCACATTTGAGAGAATTTATTGTTTCATATCTCGCATACAATGTTTTTCACCAGTGTGCCTGGTTAAATCTTTCTTTCGAGAATATTTCTTGTTGCATACCTCACATTCAAACGGTTTCTTACCAGTATGACTTAACAAATGTCTGTTTAAATGGCTTTTTACAGAGAATTTCTTGTTGCATACCTCACATTCAAAAGGTTTCTCACCAGTATGCGTTAACAGATGGCGGCTTAAATGGCCCTTTTGAGAGAATTCTTCGTTGCATACGTCACATACAAAAGGTTTCTCACCAGTATGAGTTAACAGATGACTACTTAAATGGCCCTTTTGAGAGAATTTCTTGTTGCATACGTCACATACAAAAGGTTTCTCATCAGTATGAGTTAACAGATGACTGCTTAAATGACCCTTTTGAAAGAATTTCCTGTTGCATACCTCACATTCAAAAGGTTTCTCACCAGTATGACTTAACAGATGGCGGCTTAAATGGCCCTTTTGAAAGAATTCTTTGTTGCATACCTCACACGAAAAAGGTTTCTCACCAGTATGAGTTAACAGATGACTACTTAAATGGTCCTTTCGAGAATATTTTTTGTTGCATATGTCACATTCAAATGGTTTATCACCAGTATGAGTTAACAAATGTCTGCTTAAAGGGCCCTTTAGAGAGAAATTCCTGTTGCATATATCACACATAAACGGTTTCTCATCACTATGAGTTAACAGATGCCTGCTTAAAACTCCTTTTTGAAAGAATTTCTTGTTACATACCTCACATTCAAAAGGTCTTTCACCAGTATGAGTTAACAAATGCCTGCTTAAAGAGCTTTTTAAAGAGAATTTTTTGTTGCATATATGACACACAAACAGTTTTTCATCACTATGAGTTAAAAGATGGCTGCTTAAACTGGCCTTTTGATAGAATTTCTTGTTGCATACATCACACACAAACGGTTTCTCATCACTATGAGTTAACAGATTGTTGTTTAAAGTGCCTTTTTGAGTGAATTTCTTGTTGCAGATGTCACATACAAACGGTTTCTCACCACTATGTTTTAACAGATGCCTCTTTAAATCACTCTTTCGAGAAAATTTCTTGTTGCATACCTCACATACAAAAGTATGAGTTAACAAATGCCTCCTTAAATCTCTCTTTTGAGAGAATTTCTTGTTGCATATATCACAAGCAAACGTTTTCTCACTAGTATCAGCCAACAGATGTGTGATTAAATGGCTCTTGCGTGAGAATTCTTTGTTGCATACCTCACATAAAGAAGTCTGTTTTGGCAGAAATTCTTGCATAACTCAAAAATAAAAGTTTTACCTCACTATGAGTCTGCTTCTTTCAAAAAATTCTAATAAGAAATATTTTGCTACACTTATTTTACACATTGAAGATATTTTGAGTGATGTGATGTGTTAGATTAATGGTTTTATGCAACTGTAATAAAATAAAATTAATTAATATCAATTTTTACATTTCTTTAAATAAATAAATAAACTTATCACGAAAATTTAAAATCAATATAGAAAATAATTTGTAATAAAATTTCTACCATAATATTAAAAACTGCAGTAGAATCCCAATTATCTGAAGTTAGAGGAATCACAGGTGTGTCAGATGCATTTCTTAACAGTATTTGTAAATAGCAACATTTTAAAAATAAATAACTTATTATAAATAAAATATAAAGTAAATTTAAGTATAAAAATGTTATAATTTAATATCATCTAAAGAAATGATAATTCATTTGGCAAAGAACAGAGAGAAAATAAAATTTTATTCTGGCTATGAAATTTTAATATGTAAATGTGTTTAGTGCGGAATTCTTCGGATTTCAGATTTTTTTTAAACCTAATGTCAAGGCTTATTGTTGAAACACTCCGTATCACTTAATTTATTTCACACTATAATTAAATAATGTAACCAGTGACATAGCTAAATGGACGTCGTGGACACGCCCACTTTAAATGAATATATGGGTTTCTGAATCATGTATTCAACAAAATCAAAACTACTAAAACGGAATTACAAAGAACACATGCAAAATACCATTTCAGACAGGGGTCTGTCTAAATTGAGTATAATTGAGTAAGTCATGACTTTTGTCAGAGCTATGAACTTTTCTGTTTTAGGCAAATTTTCAACACAAACATGTTCCGTTTTGACTGTATCATCTGAAACTGTTACAATGTATTCACTCTGTAGTGCTCTTGTGAAAAATATAAATATATTGCAATGAATTCAGTGAAGGTGACCTATCTTAAAACGTAAAGAAAATAAGGATTACACGAAAACAACACTATGTAATTATAGTTCCTAAAACTTGAAACCTATCTAAAATGGAACAATTTGTCATCGTATATCCTTCAGGTTATCGGGGAATATAGAACCATCCCATAAATGGAAACATTTGACGGTCCCCAAGAATAACTGTACAAGTACCATAATTTCCTACGTATAATCCGCGGATCAAACAATCATTTTCGACCCAGAAATTTTATCAAATAAAATTTAACTTTTCAGATCGCCGTAGATATTTGTCTTCAACTACAAAATAAAATTTGTGCGTGGAAAAAGAATTGTTTGATCCGCGGATTATACGCAGGAAATTACAGTACACCTGCTAAGATGGAAATGGGTTTTTGATGAGACCTACTCGCGCTGGCAGTTAAAGAAAAAACACCTAGTTTATACAAATGCAATAACGTCACACTGATCGATCTTCGAGACCATTATTTTTGTTTATTTTATAATTTTATACCAAATAAAATGGACTCCTTCATATGTGCAAACCTAAAATCCACAAAACTCTAAAATTCGTATATAATTTACAGATGTAAACAATGAAGATTTTAGTTCAGATATAAGGGCAAAATTTGACTTTTTTCGCTTTATATCAATTCCATATATGTTTTAATTTGTAATTTTTTAAAATTTTACTGAATTCATGTTTTTTATGAATAAAGAATAAGTTAATTTCTGAAAAAAATCCAGATATTACTGAAATCACTGTTCAAGATATTCACAATCTTCTTGCCAAATATATTTATGTATTAATCAAGGTTTTTTTTTTTTTTTTTTGGTTATTAAGTCTGGCAACCTTGAAATAAAACTTCCTTATCTTATGATTTTGATATGAATTAGTAATGTACTTTTTTATGAGGCAAATTGCACTGAATAATTTAGGAAAAATACATTTCATCTTTATAATGCCTACTTCATCATATATAATTTGACCTTCATATAATAATTTGACTTTCGCTTTTTAATATTTTAATCATAATAAATATTATCTAAATTTTTTTTATTTTAATTTATTACTTATTTTCATATTTTATTATACTATTGTAAGCATTCATTACAGTTTTGATTGCATCATTAATTAAATTCAAATGACTGTAAAAAATATAAACAAAGCAATGACCAGAAACCAGCAAAATTCTAAAATTCACAAAAACTCTGGTCCCAAGCTGTACGGATTTGAGGAAGTCTACTGTAATATTATAACGTAATGTTCTACCCGGAATTAATAAAAACGACTTTATTCTTGACCTGGTTATTTGTGAGCTTTTATACTCAAATTTAAAAAAATCTTAAGAAATCTAAAATATGACTTATATTCTGATTTAAAACATGCTGATGATGTCATTTCAGCTCTAAAACAGTTTTCGTATAGAAATAAGTAACTGGTGCTTAAAAGTTTATTGTGACCAGTTCAAAAGAGCAGAATTTCTTGCAACAGAAAACTTTGATGTATATTTTTCTTTAAATCATACATATTCTTTGTCAAGGTTGGCAGTTCGTTGTAGAGAAATCTCAAGATAAATCTCAAGAATATTTCTGGAAATCGATGCATCTTCCTCGATTGAATTCTTTTACTTCGAGTCTCGTTGATATTTAGGGAAAGAGCTGAGGGATATTGGAAGGTTTTGATGTTTACCTGGGATTTTACACAATAATGGCAATTTTCGCCCTTTAATTTTTCAACTGGAGTAATTTAAAAATAAATTAATGGATTTTGAAGGAAAGATTTTTATGTACACATATAATATTGTAATTTTGTTTTTCCCCATTGTATGAAACATTTAACGCAGTTATAGATCTATGGAAAAGTATGTTCTACAAATTTAAAATAATAAAAAAAAAACATCAAAAATGAGTTTTACACTGATTACACTACAGAGTCAAATTTTGCGGGTAACCCACACAAAGCATCAAAATGTCTCCCCCGAACATTTGTTATTTCATGCTAATCTCCTAGAAGTGCTACCTCTCTCCGGAATTTCAAAGCGCCCTTTCCAGAGTTGCAAAAATCCCTCCCACAGAAAAATGTCTCAATCATCTGAAATGACCACAATTATGACTTGTGACCCTTTCGGGTGTGAATTTTTTTTTCAATTTTTAGGAAAAATTACTTTTACGATAATAACATTAACACTAACTATCCAAATAGATTAATTATTATTCAACAAGTATTTCACCGTCTTAAAGATAATGAATGTTTTTTGTTTTACGTACTACTTAATTAACATTCATATGACAATAGGCTAAGGAAGAATTTTTGGATCTGTTTAGAAAATATTGCATTACAATAAGATTTAACTGATATTACAACATTCTAATACTTTTTGCAGGAAACTAACATTTATTTTAAATTTACAGGGTGAAATATGTTTAAAATAAAAGAATTGCAAACAGCGAAAAGAGAATGAAGCAAATAATAATAATAATTATTACTAAATACCTACAATAAATGACGTCAAATAATAAATGCATAGACACATATTAACATTACTACATGTAAAGGGTAGCAAAAGTATTTCTTAAAGCAAAATAATACTCCATTAAAAGACATGTACTATTAACAATACACCAGACCCAAAAGGGTTAATAATGCTTACAGAACAGAAACTTCATGGATGGAAGGAGAGTTGTGCGTGAAGTGGGAGGTGATGAGGTTCTGTTTTTAACAATCAGAAATCCAAACTCTGAGAACTTACTGCTGAACGTGGAGAATGCTCTAAAACTGTTTCGATCCCCCTACAATAAATTGTATTTGAAGTAAAATAACAGAACCCAATATTATTTTTCACACAACCCAATATTTCTAAAAAGTTGTTAATCAATAACAAATAAAATTATTTTTAAAAAATTAGCATCCTTGAAGTTCACGAACCGATATTGGAAGAAACTATTGAGGACAAATATGGTACCAAAAACAGAGAAACCCAGAAGAATTATAACTGTGACAATTGAAACCAGGTTATTTTTTTCAACATAAACTATATTTGTGGTGCGTGCTTGTTAAATCACTATCTTTAGTTAAAATTGAATGTTATTTTCTTAAATATTAACCAGCTAGCAGTTAAATATAAATCAGAAATTTCATTGAAATAAACTAAATTTATAAACCAACCAAAACAATGTAAATAGTTTTAAATAAAAAGTCAGATTTGGAATATTTTAATAACACTAGAGTAACATTTTCAGTAATTCTAGGGTTAAATTTAACTACTCAATCGCAATTTTAATGTAAGCAAATGTATACGTTGTATGAAACTTGACTAAAATATATTTAACTTTTCAGTAAGGGCTCAATTTTTTAGATCATAGTGTTTGTAAAATCTTTGGTACATGATAATGTAACTTCATTGTATTCAGTGTTGAATTCAGATATTTTTCTCCGGGAGGGACAAAATATTTCCAGGGAGTGAATTACACTTTTTTACCATTGAAAACACAAAATCTCAAATTTTCTGGGGGGGGGGGGGGGAGGGGGACATTTGATAGCTCCGGCAAAGGGGAATGTTCCCTCCTCCAGACCATCCCCTTAATTCAACAATGATTGTATTACTAGCTACAGTTATAGAAATAAATCTAACTTTATTTTATACATGCTATTTTTTTATTATGAAATTAAATAAAGAAATACCTAAATTCTTAGAGTTATCAAAATACTTGTATTACCCATACACATGCAGTCAGTCTTGTCAAGATGCGATTGCAAGTAAATTCGAAAAAATACCATTTTAGACTTTCATTTAAAAAAGTGTAATCATTTATATTTTTAAGACACTCTGTCAAAATGTAATCTTTTGTTCGTTTCATCGGTGCTTTAAAATTCTTCATATTTGAGACAGAATTACATTATAGAGAGATTCCCTTTTACAGGTTTTACTGTCTTGTAATATTATAAACATAGCTAAACATTTGTAATATAATATTATCTATTAATTTCATGTAAATAATAAATATATAAAATATTATATATATAAAATAATAAAAACATTTTAGTATGCAATATATTTTTTATGTGTATATATAATATACATTTATATACAAACAAATGGGGAATATGTATGTAATGAGATTTATAAATAGAAAACCAGTCAGATGAAGTCTTTTGTTGTTCTTTGCACTTAAAAAAAATATATAAACAGAACCATTAAATTATCATTCCTGTGTCTGTCTGTCACAGACATTTTACTCATAAACTGGGAAAAGTTCAAACAAGGCTGATGTAATAAAGGCTATTAACTCCCTTATTTATACAAGAAGATCAGGTGGGCCTAAAACCTTTGATAACTTTTTGAATTATAAACATCCCAAATTTAGTGCTTATGTTAAATTACATTTTCATATTTTAATTACTATCTTCTGAAATTATACTCCAAATGTGCTATTTTTTTATATAGCGCTAACACTAAAATAGCAAAACATAATTATGTTGAATTTCCATCTTTTATGATTTTATGATATGAATTATAAAATTATTATTTGAAAACATTATGAATTGCAACCCACAGTTTTTTAACGGATTTAGATTTATTAAGACCTGTTTTAGGGAGATCCAAAATAAAAAGTTTTCCTCCAAATAATTTTCAAATTATGCTTAAAAATGCAAAATGGTGGTTTCAGGCGTCATCCATGATAGAAATGACTGGATATGTTAAAACTTCAGTTATGTCAGTATATGTTAAAACAATTACTACTTAATTACCCCTTTGACCAATTTCACCAAATTATGCAAATCTCCAAATTATATTTATTAACATAACTTTTACTTTAAATAACAAAAAATAAAATAATAAGAATAATAATTAGTAGAATATTAATAAAAATAGTCAAAGTTCTATAATATGCAGAAGTTGGGGCCAAAGGTTGTGTGGATTATGAAATATTGTGGATTATAGAGTATTATAGATTATACATCGTTTTATTATTCCTAGATAGCATATTTATGCTATAATCAGTATACAGCATACAATATCTTTAGTTCGGACATCTATAATCTGGACACTTCGGTACGTTTATTCATGTTTATTTAGAATTAAAGATAATAGATGGCACCATATGTCTTATGTAAAGGAATTTTAGAAAATGGATGAGAAAATGAAAAATTACATAGTAACATAATTTTTTTTCAATATTAAAACTGTGAGAACTCTCTAAATTACACTTGTAATAAATATAGGTGTCTTTATAGTTACAAAGTTTTAAAAATTTATGATTGATCATGAATTAAATCATGGTATTGAATCATTTCAGTTATTTTTCTTTTTCGAAAGATAAGATGTCGTTAAAATATCACAAAATTGGATTTTTTTTATTGTTATTTCTTTTAAGTATTTAACTTATGACTTACTTTGATATTTATTGTTGCTATATATTTAATTTTTTATATTATATATCATATTTTTAAATATGGTACTGTAATTATAAGATTGATTTTTAAATTATAATTGTAAGCCTTAAATTTTTCACTGTAATTTTTTTTTTTTTTTTTTTAGAATTTAGTTTTTTATTATTTTTCATGATGAGTCTATTATTCTTGTGATATGCATTATTTATTAAATATTCATTAAGCAAAAATCGCAATTTAAAAAAAAATCGTACGTTTGTTATTTTTAAAATTTATGATAGATGGTGACACTTCTTAGAATTAACGTAACACTACATAAAATACATGTAATTTAAAAAAAAAATCATTTTTGAGCATTTTGAATTGATTTTTCTCAATGTTTTCAATTATCTAGTTCCTTGCTATTTTATATTGCCATATTAATTAGAGATACTTAGTATTATCATTAATCTTCATGCATCTTAGCTACTCAACTACTGTAATCCGGAATTTTCTATAGTTCGGACTCGCTGTAATCACGACAATTCCGGATTAAAGAAGTTATACTGTAATATAAAAATGTAAATGTGAAATCTAATATGAATTAATTTAATAGGCTATCTCAAAAATTTACTTTTAAAAGTTATTTCATTAGAAAAATTGATATGTGTGCATTTAAGAATAACTATATATGTTCCATAATACAGTTTGTTTTTTATTGTTAATAAAATAAAAGAGTTAATACTAAAAAAGTGGATGTTTTATTATGTTTTTTTTTTTTCAATTCTTTTATTATTTATTTAAAAAAATGATTTTTTGATCTCAAATTTGTTAATTTTCTTAACCGTTTATTTCACTGTTTAGATTCATAAAGTAAATTATAGAAAACTGTGGATTATGGGTGTACAGATTATCAATTCTTCACTGTAAAAATTACATAAATGATGTTTTAAACACATGTATCATATTTAATGTCATTGAATTAGACATTGACGATCATCCATTATTGGCATTTATCTTTATAGCTTGGCAATAGTTTTCAACCAAGCAGTACCGAAACTTCTTATGCTATCCTATAATCTGGCATATATCCTATATTATGCTATCCTATAATCTGGTTCTTCAATGACTGCTTGAGAGGTGCCGAAGATACCTTGATTAAGAAGGGGGCTCTATCCGTCCAAAATTAAGCACGAAGCTTCAATTTGGATACACCCTCTAAAATACACTTGTTTTAAATAATTAATGTCTCAGAATCCTATTGTATGAATTGCATGAAAATTTGTTTTCAAGTTAATTGAAGGGTGTTGAGTTAATTTATGCTTTCATAATTTTGCATTTCTAGAGAAAAAAATAAAGTTATCGTTCGTTTTAATACATAGATGCCCCCCTCCTAAGCAAATTTTATATACATCTTTTAAAAGAATATTTTATTTCAAATCGTTCGGTATCAATAACTTTCCTCTACGATAATTTGTTGAGAAGTTATAGGCTGTTTACTTAATACACGATTGTACAAATCCATAAAAAATATTTGTTATATATTAATAAAATTAAAGAAATAATGCCCAAATTTTTTAATAGTATATAACTTTCATTCATGAATTTTGCTTTATTTCTTTAAAATGGAAATATTTACATTGTCTGTTTTCATAATCACTTTGCAGTTTGGATGTTCTGCCTTTCTTTTTATTGTTCAATTTCTTGTGTTTTTTTTATATTTGTTACTATCCCTTATACCAATTAAAAAGAAAAAAAAATTCTTGTCTTTCTTAACTAAATTTAGAAAATAAAACATAAGATAAATTGTTTTTCAGAGTTAAAATTACACTTCCTAGTGTTATAAATACTATATATATATATTTTTCATCATTTAATTATAAAATATAAAGCATTTTATATGTATGAAAGTTAATATATATAAAATTATATTAGAAAATTTGCCTATCATACAATATTTAGGTTAAGCCTAGCCATACCCCATAAAACAAATCATAATAAATATAATTCTAAAATTTTTTATTTCCTTTTTATATAAATCAGCTTTTTATATGATCCAGATCAAGTCTGAACAAAAAATAACAGTGTTCACCAGTTAATAACCATTAACAGTTTAGAATACTTTTATCACAACACACAAAAACTTTAATAGAAGAGTAAGCAAAAGAAACGTATTTTACCATTAACTTATTTTAATAAAGAGTTCATTAAATTCTAAAAACGTTCTTTAATTTTATTGCTATAAGTCATTATATTTAAAAAATTTACCGTCTATTTGCAGAGACCTTTCAAATCGTCCAAGTTCACATAAAAGCAAAGAGACGCCGACGCCAACGCCATGAATGAATCACGATGGCTGATTTTAAATGAAGAATGAATCATGTCATAAATCAGCTGCTACAGAAAGTTCAACTTCTGACTTTTTACGTTCTCACATCTACCAATATTAACATTTGTTTCAAGAATTAAGAAAAATATCCTCTTCAATTTCAAAAAAAAAAAAAAAAAAAAAAAAAAAAAAAAAAAAAAAAACGTTTATTTTTGAAAAATGACTGACCCTCTAATGAATCCAGAGAAAAATTTGACACTTATCATCCTACATTACAGCATCATCATCATTAGAATCTAGAAAAGAAATAATTTTGAATAAAAAAGAAAGTTTCCTGGTGAATAATTTTAAAGATTGATTAACTGAGTTATCGATAATTCATTATCTGAAACTCGATTATCGAGTAATTTTCTTGAATCGAGTAAGATTTTATGTATTGTTTTGACCCCATCTTTTGGTAAATAATATAAATGAACAAATTTTCTGTTAAAAGTGTAGACTTTTAGATATGAATAAATATTGATATAACGTTAAGGAGCACAAATTATGTGAAATAATCGATGTTTAAAAGGCATACAGCTATTTTGGATATATTAGATATATTTTTTAAATAAGACAATTCAGGATGCTTTGATTTAATTCGAGATTATTTTTACGTGCTTCACTTTAACAATTTAAAATATTTTTTAGTATATCTAAAAAGAGTATTATTATTATTTTTTTTTCGTGAAATTTTATCTTAGTTTCATCAGTTTTTTAAGAACTCAGCTTATATCCATTTATTTTTAATTTTTCTTGTATTGCATATAAAAATAAATTATTTCTTATGAATATAATTATTGGAATATGATAGAAAATGTTGTTTTCAATATTTTGATCTCTTTTGACTTTTTGGCTTTGGCCCATTTTTTTGCTTTAATAGAACGACTTTCATTTTCTTTTTTAATTATTATGTGGTAACTTTCTTCATTTCAATGAAACTTTAACATTTTATAGGGATGGCCAGATATAAATTTATTGAAAATAAGTTTTAGTTAGTCCTTTAAGAGCCCTTTTAGTTTGTTTGTAGGATTTAGTTTATTCATTTAATTTTTGTTGTAAGAACAATTCTTTGTAAATCAATTTCTTATTTAATAAAAATAATATTAAAAGCTTCAGAATATTGATGAAAAAATATGCTCGTTCTTTCCGTAACACCATTTTTTAAAAATTACAGTTTAAAATATGCTGCATCTGACAAGAATTCTCTGAACATCAAACCATTAAACACATTAAATATAGTGCAGTTCAACTAGAATATTTGTAGATGATTAAATTAAACTTGCATGTTTATTACAACGTATAGACATGCATTGTAATAGACATATTCAAACTTTAATCATATTCAAACTTTGATAAAATTATTAGTTTTTATGGTACTACTTGATTATTTCATTGGCCAATTTCACAAATTATACACATTGACATAATTTTTATTTCAAATAACAAAAAAAAAAAAAAAAAAAAAAAAAGAAAAAAAGAAAAGAAAACAAAAGAAAACAAATAATTACTAGAACATTAATAAAAATACAAATAAAAAGTCGAAATAAAAATTATTTAATAATGTTGACATTCATGATCATCCATTTTTGGCATTTAATCTTTCTTTCTTTCTAACCGATGACCAGGCCCCTACCTGCCGAGTTACCTCAGCTTAACGGGTTAGATACCTGGTATCAGGGTGGGAGACCGCCTAAATGCTGCGTAGTGGCAATAAACATGATTCCTTTGCTTTGCACTTCATCACATCTGCAGTACTTGCTTCTCAGTCTAGCATACTTTGTTTTGACGGTTGCTTAATGTTATATCCTGTTGTATGTATTGCAAACGGCTACTCAATTTGGTCTCTTAATTTAGAACCTTGATCAGATGACGAGACTTGGCATTTAATTTTATAGTTTGGTGATCATTTTTTGGTCAATGGGATAACTCCTAGTAATTTTTTTTTAAAGAGAGAGAGATATTAGCCAGTGCTGTCACTAACGCAAATGAACTTATTGAGGACGGAAACCCAGTAGCAAAAAGTTATGATTGTGTCTTTGACAGCAATGCAGCTGAATGAAAATTGTCTGTGGGAGGGCGTGTTATAATTTTCTTGTGTACATTATAAATATAGTTCTTACTGATTAATATTCTAAAAAGACTTTTGTCTTTTTATAATTACAATACAACTTAATAAGTAAAAAGTAAAATTAATATTTTTTGAACAATTAGAATAATAACGAATACGTAAAATAGTTCTTTGAAGTTAAAACTAAATCTATTTAAATTTAAATTGAAATATAGTGCACATCTATTGAAAACAATGTATAGTTTCTTATCTTGCCTAAGTATTCAAATCTACAGAAGACATAAATACAATGATATTAAAGGAAAAAAAAATATTTAATAAATAATGTTGTCCCCCAGTTAGGTTAAAATAAAATAAAATAAAAAGTTAAAATAAAATATGTTATAATAAAATGTTGAGATGTGCTAAAATTTTTTTCAAAAAAGGGAACAAAAATCCCCTAATATATCAGAATCTTAAAATTTATTCAAAAAGGAGTCACTGAAAAAATTTAAAGTCACTATTTCTTTACCATAAAGTATATATGTTATAGTTTTATAGCAGTCATACCTTGTAATACCAAGTGAATCTTATCAAAAGAAATAAAATATTCTGAATGATAATTTTTATAAATACACAGGATGTGTATCTAAAATTTTGTTAAAATTTGCAGTGCTAATTTATGGTCAAAAAACAAGTTTTGATGCAAAAAAATCCGTTTTTAGACCCCCCCCCCCAAAAAAAAAAAAAAAAAAAAAAAATTGAGACAGGAAAATCAGTTTGGAAAATCTTTCTTGTCTTATATTATGGAAATTATTCATATAAAGACATGAAAATTTGTAATTTTATAGATAAATCTTTGATTATTAAACTGAAACAGAAAGTGTTTAAGGGAATTATTTTAAGCACTATTTATGTTGAAGGTATAAAATAGGTTTCTTTTTAAAGAATTTTATAAAATAAAAAACTATGTATAGCTTTTTAAATATAACTGTTTTTTCAGAGGGTTTTTTTTTTTTTTTTTTTTTTTTTTTTTTGTAAATTTTTATTCATATCATCATTTCATTAGAGATTATTTCATATTTCAAAAAAATTCCTTTTTTTACTTGTTGTTGCCAAATTTAAAACAGCAGCTCAAATCTGCAACCCTAAAATCCACACATCATCACAAATATAAAGAATGAAACTTTGAGTTCAGATACAAGGACAAAATTACAGAACATTTTTAATTTAAAGTGTTCCATACATATTTATTTTAATTTGTAATTCTCGATAATAGTATTGAACTCATGCTTTTTCAACAATTTAATCATTTAAGAAAATATGTTTCTTTTTATCATTTTTGTTTATTACTACTTTACTTAATTATTTTATTACAGTAGACTCTCTGAAATCTACACAGCTTGGGACCAGAGATTGTGTAGATTTTAGAATTTTGCAGATTTCTGCTCTTTGTTTAGTTTGCAGTTTTTACTCAGCAATTTGAATTCAATAAGGCAATCAAAATTATAATGACTGATTTTAATGTTTTAAAATATTAAAAAAATTAAGTTAAATAATGAACTAAAATGATAAAAAGTAAGATAACTTAAAACTGATTGAAATATTAATTGTAAAGGTCAAGTAAATAAAATTTATAATGTATATTTGAATTTGCATAAAAAAGATGCAATATATTTTCCTTGAATCTATGGCACTTTTCTTATGAAAAAGTATTCTCTATTAATTTACATTACAATCATCTTAATAATAAACAAAAAAGCTTGATAAATAGTCCATAAATATATTTGGTCAAAAGAGTGTGATTACCACTGTTATCAGCAATATCTTGATTAAAATATATACATATGTGCTCTTTTCATAGAAAATAACAAGTTCATTTATATTGTTATGAATTACATATTAAAATACATACAGGATGAAATAAAATTTAAAAAAAAACTACAAATTTGTTCCTACGCCTGAAATGAATGCTTCATTGTTTACATCTGTAAAGATTTGCAGATATTAGGGTTGCATATTTGAGGGAGTCTACTGTATTTTTTAACATTTCAAGTATTCATTATAATTTTGATTGTACAGTTACAGAAACATTTATCTGCAATGGTTGGTGCCAGATATATTCTGGACAACTGGTTTTTCTGGTTAACTTGTTGGTCATGAAATCGGCATCCATTTGATAAGTTTTATGGAATATATGGGGTTGTGGTATTATACCTCTAATTTTAAAATAATTATTAGATTACTTGAACTGAGAATTAGATGCAAGTAAGATCAAATGTTAGAGTTTAAATCGAGGTAATTTATAAGAATTCCTTGGAAACAAAAAATATTTTTTTTCCTCAGCATAAAAATGAAAACATCATAATATAACTATATATGCTTCCATTTCAAATACTAAATGCTGTTATCAAACTAACTATATGCAATTGTTTCAAGCAATGTATATGTCAAACTGGCAGTGTATGACACTTTTTCTGCAAAGATTCTAACATCAATTCATTAGAAATATCACTGGATAACTGGTTCCATACTGTTTGACATATTCAAAATACTGTTTAAAAAATGCAAACAAAGCAATGACTAGGAATTCACAAACTTTTAAAATCTACATAACCTCTGGTCCCAAGCTGTGCAGATTTGAGGGAGTCTAACATATTTTCTTTCTATTAAAATATTTATGTACACATAAATATTGCAATGAAAAAAAATTAGTGAAAATTATGTCACATTTAAAACAACACGTCTTTCAAAAGCAGTTAATTCGACCTTAAGAACCAAAAAGTACCTCAGTAAAAAGGGACTAAATGAACACATGATAAGAGAAGATCGGCACTGCTTATTTAATTATACATTAATATTCCACAATATTCTGAAAAGAAGGCAGATTGTCACACTTGTATGATAAATTTAGCAATCAGTTTGATTGTGTTAAAATACAGTCAATGATCAATAATCCACGCACCCGTAATCTGCAATTTTCTATAATTCGTGTTCTTTTATGAATGTAAACAGTGAAATTAACAGTTAAGAAAATTAACAAATTTGTGATCTAAAAATGATTTTTTAAAATAAATAATAAAAAAATTGAATTTTTTTTTTTTTTTTTAATATAATTTTTTATTTTATTAACAATAAAAAACAAACCGTATTTAACATATATAGTTATTCTTAAATGCACACATATCAATTTTTTTAAATAAAATAACTTTAAAAAGGCATTTTTTGAGATAGCCTATTAAATTAATTCATATTAGATTTCACATTTACATTTGTATATTATACTGATTACAGAATTAAAATGCTATCTAGGAATAATAAAACGATGTGTAATCCATAATACTCTATAATCTACAATATTCCAAAATTCACACAACCTTTTGCCCTAACTTGTGCAGATTATAGAACTTAATTCAGAACAGAACATTATAATTATAGAACAGTAATTGTATATGTATGTACCCATCGTTATGTGGAGTTCCTTCACCTGTGGTTTATTCTGTTGAGCTGTTTGAATGACAGACCAGATGTTATGACCAATAAAGTTATCTGAGCGAGAAATGCTCCCCCAGTCGTCGCCCAGTTAGGTTAAAAAGTAAAGCATTGGCCTTGTAAGCCAAAAAAATTGGGTTTGATTCCTAACCTGGGCAAGTTTTTGCTCAATTGTAAAATATTCAGTTCGTATAATGAGTTTACCAATCAGTTTGATCGTGTTAAAATAAAAGTATAAACAAAGAGTAAATTTTTAGATATTGCTTTTATAAATACAATGTAAGTACAGGCAAAGATCTTTTATCTGCACAAGTATGAGCTAGAGGTTAAGCAGATTATAGAATATTTCAGATTATAGAGTATTATGTAAATTATCAGTAATTTTTTTTTCTTCTGGAGAATCTTTTAATAACATACAGTCAAAGATCTATAATCCGCGCACCCATAATCTGCAATTTTCTATAATTCGCGTTACTTTATGAATGTAAACAGTTAAGAAAATTTAATAATTCATGATCCAAAAATTACTTTTTTAAAACAAGCAATAAAAAATTGAAAAAAATCATAATGTAACGGCTGCAACGTGCGCGGATTATAGAACTTCGACTGTATTCAATGTAGTACAGTAGACTAGTTCAAATCCATTACCCTAAAATCACACAAAACTAAAATCGGCTTATAATTTACAGATGTAAACAATGAAACTTTCAATTCAGAATTAGGGACAGAATTTGATTGTTTTACTAATTTCAGTTGCATCAATAATTACTTTCAAATTACTGTTTAAATAATGTAAACAAAGCAATGGTTAGAAATCTGCAAAATTCTAAAATTCGCACAACCTCTGGTCCCAAGCTGTGCAGATTGGAAGTCTACTGTATAATATAAATATGAAATCTAATAACTTGGCTCATATATTATTTCATAAAAGCTCATTTATTACAGAAATTATATATTTATACATTGAAATTCAATATGCAGCAGACTCTCTTAAATCCACATTCCTTCGGACAAGAGTTAGTGCAGATTTTAGAATTTTGTGGATTTCTGCTTATTGCTTTATTTGCACTTTTAAAGAGTAATTTGAATGAAATTAATATTACAATCGAGATTATAATGATAAAATATTAAAATAAAAAAGTAAATAAGCTAAAATAATAAAAATTAAAATATTTTTTTTAAATATTAAAAACAAAGGTCAATTAAATAACCAAAAATGTATACCGTAATTTTCGGAAGAAACGCCGCGGCGTTTACGTGTTTTAAAATAATATTTCAAGCGATGCGGCGTTTCTACCGATGCGGCGTTTACGCGCATTTTTTTTTTTTAAAACAAGCGTGATATTTTTTCTGAATTTTTTCGAAAATTAAAAAAAAAAACGGTCATAAATCCAAAATTTCGGACATAAAATGTATCGCGAATTCCGACAAATGGTCACGAAAACAAATTAATTTCGATTTCGTTAATCGTTCAAAGAAAAATCGCCAATTTCGACAAAAGATCGCAAAAAACGGCAAATTTTGTCAAACTATCGCGAAAAAAAAATGGCAAATTAAATTGACAGATAGCAAAAAAAAAAAAAAAAAAAAAAAAAAAAAAAAACGCAAATTTTGCATAAGACTAAGAAAAAACGCAAATTGCATCAAAAGGGCACAGAAAAATGCATAGTTAATGCAAAAAGTGGATTTCCCTCTTCTCCCCTCCCCGCCTCCTCTATCTTTTATAATCTTTCAAAAAAAATCTGAAAATATTTTAAAAAAACGAAAAAAATTTTTTTCGTTATTAATGTTCTAGTTTTCAGCAATTGGCAATAATAATAATTAATAATAATTAAAATATATTAAGTTTTAAGGATATTATAGTTACCCATCAAAAAGCACACTGTTTGACTCACTGAATAAAAAATCCCGTTATCGTGACTTGTTTGTTTATTTAGCTGCGGCGACATCGTGAAAATCCGATAAGTGATTCATTGATAATGTTTTGCTATGCAA
Source organism: Maratus speculifer (assembly GCA_964019185.1). NCBI lineage: Eukaryota > Metazoa > Arthropoda > Arachnida > Araneae > Salticidae > Maratus > Maratus speculifer. Next base: position 6,291 of record CAXHSM010000584.1, on the reverse strand, counting down.
ATAAGAAACAGTATCTTGCTTTTGCTGCGATCTTTCATGAAGCTAGCTATTTTTTCTGCGAATAAACTTTTTTTAATGACCATTTGTTGATTTTCGCGATATTTTTTTACATTTCAAATTTTTGTATTAATGACTGCCTTTTCACAATTTTCGGAACAGAATCACCTCTTTAATCAGGGCCGGATTAAGGGGGGGGGCTATGGGGGCTGGAGCCCCGGGCCCCAACAAGCCAGGGGCCCCCAAAAGTGGCTTAAGTTGTACCAAAGTTTTGTTTAAATTTTTTTTTTGTATTTTTTAAAGAAAAAACGGAAAAAAAAATTACTTCTAAAATAATTAAACTACAATTAAATGACGAGAAAAAAAAAGTTGTGTTTCAATATCACTCTTTCCCTTTGCAATATTGAAGCTTCGGAAGTCCATTATAACTGTTGCTAACGTTGTTTTTACCCTCTTCTCCGAGACTTAAAGAAGAAAAACACCTTATTCTATTTCTCACTTCTACTTCCTAATCCCAAAGTTTTCCCAAGAAACTGATAACGAGGAGAGGACTAGGACCCCCCTGCTGTCGACACTTCCGACCTTGCGAATGACATCGACAAGTATCTTTAAACATTTAGCATTATTTTCGTAAGTGACCACATCGAATCGCAGGGCCGTAGTGACAGCCCCCCATACCTCCCCATTTAAGGGGGGGGGGCATGAAGCCAGGGGGCCTCCTAATCGATTCTATCGACCTTTTTACCGAAGTTTATTTGTTTTGAAAATGTAAGAAAATATTTCTTTTAAATGTTTTTATTTTTTCAAATTCTTCTTTTCTTATTCAGGAACATGCCAGACAGTTCCCCCAGGTGCCTCTTTTTTAAGCTTCCCCCCCCCCCAATAATCAGGATTTTCATTAAAAGGTGTCAAATGCTTAAAATGTGCTAAAAGTGACCGAAATTCATATGTTTTCAAACACTTACGATGGGAGTGTGGTTCCTCTTTTCCTCTCTGCTTCTCCCTCCACATACGCAGACAGGGCCTGACTAGACTAAGGCAGGGGCATGAGGGACAATTTCCCCGGGCCCCCCGGCTTAAGGGGCCCCCCCAAGGACAGATAAGTTTTTCGTTAAAGCAGTGTCAAATGATAAAAAATGGTCAAAAGTGACCAAAACTCTTTTTTTTTTTTCAATTTTAAGGTTTTTTTCTCCTACCCACTCTGTTTCTGTACCCAATGCCTCCTTAAGGCCTCACATTTATCCTCATATTCGTATAATTTATAATTTCTTGAAGTTGTCTTTCTTCTGCTTTTATGTATATAGATGTGAATAGTACTTGGTACGAAATTTATGTACACATACATACAATAGTTATGAATTTCAGTTTTAGTCACGTGAGTATAATTTACGAACAATTTTAAGATAGAAGGGGGCCCCCCTAAAAGTGTTTGCCCCAGGGCCCCCCACTGTCTAAATCGGGCCCTGTACGCAGAAAATAAACTATATCATCAGAAAACAATTATTAAAATTTTATTACAACCAGGGCCCGACTTAGATTGTGGGGGGCCCCTTTCTACCTTTTGGATTTTCTCTTGAATTATACTGAAGTGTCTAAAACTAACTTTATACTAATTGTCTATTCGCATTTGTGTGCAGAATAACTCAAAAAAGATAACTTTAAGAAATTATCGAATACATTTTTTTTCTTCTGTTATAGAAACATAAGGCTAAATGTAAACCATTAAAATATAAATACAACTCTGATGTAGCTGTTACATCCAGGGGAGGGGGGGGGGAAGGAGAGATGAGAAAAGAGCAACAATAAACCTAAAAATAAATAAAGAAAGAAAGAAGAAATTTTGGTCACTTTTTGCCATTTTTTATTATTTAGCCTTAACAAAAAAATTATATTTGTCCTTGGGGGCCCCGGCGTCCGATGCCCTACATGCCCGTGATTTAGCCAGGCCCTGATTACAACAACATTGTATCCTATAGCTTTTAAAAGAAATTTTTTATTAAGGGTGTATTTCGATTCAAGCTGCTTAATTTCCGATTTATTTTTACATTCATTTTCGCTCTCGAATGCATCAAACTGGCAAATTGTCTTATTCATAAATTACACAAGGTGCCGTGATTGTCAATTCTTCGATAAATGGAGAAAATGTTGCCAAAAAAGTAATAAAAAACGGCATTTTTAACCGATTTTTCCGAAGTGGGAGATTTGGAAACGAAAAAAAGAGTCATACAGAAAAGATAATTGTTTATAAATCAAATTCTAGTGAATTGAGTGTAAAAAGATATCACACGGCACCTTATACGTCTCTTCAAAAATCCCCTCAGCAAGTTTCATGTTTCTACTTTTAAAAATGCGTCTAAAATTGTATCGGAAAATTTCGAGCTGTTGAAAATGGAAAAGCGTTTTTTCGAATACACCCTTAATGTTTCCTCATAACATGATAACTTAAAATCGTTAATTATGTCCAATTTTGAGCCTTCTTTTTTAGCCATCTTGTAATGTCAACCTTAGGTAACCAAAGTAAAAATTTGCAAAGAAATGCTTATTTCAATCAATCTATCATTTTTTCTATAATTATCAAATTAATATTTTTATTTAAAGTTGTGACTAATTTTTTGGGATATCTTGTATATAGATGTGAGCCGTATAATGTACAAAATTTATGCCTGTGTACAATATCTTTTTTATTTTTTATTTTTAGTGCTTGCCACTTCTACATTGTTAAAAAAAAAGGAAAGAAAAAAAATCTACAGATATTAGATAGAAGAGGGGGGTGTCCAGAATGATGTTTGTTCCGGGGCTTCCCGTAGCCTTAACTGGGCCCTGTTCTTATTAATAAAAATCTTGCTTAGATTTCAAAAACGCAGAAACTGAAAATCCTTATTTTCTTACTCGTTTTCCCCCCCTCTCTTTTTGTCCATGGGTTTTTGACCTATAGCGACTCTTTTGACCTTTAAGGACCAGGTTCATAGCACTCTTGTGGTCAAGCGTCGCTCTCTCTGATATTTCTTGTCGGCGCTTTGATGTATAAATTGCTTTTTCAATGCGCTGAATTTGAACTTCAAGTGAGAAATCGCACGCGAAATCAGTTGACAGCTTTACAACTGAAGAGAAAAATTTTCCCATCCTTTGTCAATTAGATAGGCTTCGGACCTCAAAAATCATTTAAAGTGGTTCGAAAACTAGCATCCTTTTGTTCTCCTCCCACCGATAGTCGGAAACTGCATCTTCAAAGATAGATTTATTGCTCTTTTTGTGTAACTGGAAAGTAGTGATATTTGCGTGCAGCCTTAGCAACAAAAGTATGTTTTCTTTTGAAACACTGGGATATTATGTTCTTAGAAGATAGGTCATTTTTCACACCGATTTCACTACGTGAGTGACACAAATCACATCTAGAGAATCACCTTAAAATGTTAACAGCTTAATTAGCAACCGGATTCCTTGACCTTGAAGGGAGTATATATACTCGCTTTGGTACTAGGTACTGGCCTATTCAAGTACTAAGCAGCCAGCTAATGCATACAAGTACATGTTTGTAGATTACACAGATGTGGATTTTTGTATAATTTTTTTTTCTGATTTAGTAATACGCATAATATAGTATTTATAAAATTAAGTGTATATCTAGAGGAAAAAGATCTACTCTTATAATAATCTGGTAAGTCATATTTATTACTTTATGTTATTTATATTGCTATTATTAAAAATTTTAAGTATTGGAAAATTTTATACAGCTTGGAAAAATATATGTATACTAATAGAGCATATTTTAATAACACACATTTCTCATTTACATGTTTTTCATTTAAGCGTTTCATTAGAGCTCCTTCACAAAATTCTTTTTAATAAAACACACCATTCACAAAATTCTATTCCATAAAAATATACTCTAATTAATTTTATAGTGTTAGGTTTTAAAATATGTGTTTTGCAAAGGAAACAAGTTCACCAGAAATGAAAATTTTAGCATATAGACTTAAATAAGTTATTACTAATAAATGTTTGATGCGAATTTCAATAACTGGAATAAATTTCATAAAAATAACTTTATTTTTCACAAAATGGGATCCAAGAAAAAATTCCTGCATCAACCTCCGATTCCATTGCATTCATATGTTAAACTATTTCATTTGTTAACAAGTAATAAGTAAATTCTAATTTAATTTATACTCTTATTTCCTTGGAAAATCTAGTGTTCTAAATTCATGTCACAATAAGAAATTGTGCTATTTTAAAATTTCCTATACTCTTTCTTTCTTTTTTTCCTGCAATGTTAAATAATCTCACAGGCCCATAAAGCCCATCCATGCTTACCCACTAAAATACAAAGGGCCCCCCAAATTTATTTTTCAAACCTACTTTTTAATTCAATAAATTCAATCAGAGTAAAAACATATATAGTTTTTTTTTTATTATGAAATATTTTTTTCTTACTATGCTGCAATTTGTAAAACATAAAAAATATTTTGAAGTTCAAATATTCTCAACTGAAATTCCATGTTTGTCTTTTACAAAATTAATTGGTTATATATAATTATGTGTCTAATAAAATATTTTTTAATGTGTATAATATATAGATGGTCAGTTTTAATTTAATACAGTCAAAGATCTATAATCCGCACACCCATAATCCACTGTTTTCTATAATTCACGTTATTTTACGAATGTAAACAATGAAATAAACAGTTAAAAAATTTACAAATTAGTGATCCAAAAACGTTTTTTTAGAAAAATTTTAAAAAAAAATGAAAAAACAATGAGGAAACAGTGAATTATGGGTGTGCGGATTATAGATCTTTGACTGTAGTAAAAACTTTATTTACTCGAAATTTCCATCATAAAATTTCGAATAATTTAAGTATACGGAAAATGGATTTAGTAAATGAAAAAACAAGTGATAGGATAATAGCCCCCCCCCTACCCTGTGACGTCAGACTTCCTCTACTTCTAATCCTTAAGCGGGCTCTGAAACTGACAAGGCACAGTACTCGAGCCTGTTAAAGTGTTGCGGGGCTTACGTCTTTACGCACAATTCGAAATCTTTTGTCTCTTTATATAGAAACTTCAATATAAATATTTTTCAAAAAACTCAGTTGAAAGTGTGGGAGAGGGGAGGGGGCCCAAAGTTATTTTTTTTGGGGGGGGGGCAAAACATCTTGCTACGGCCCTGTCGAATCGTCTTATCTTGGTCCTCAGCAGAAAATCAATGTAAAACAAAGAATCTTAAAGGTAATCTTAAAGTGGTAAGTTTTTTTCATAAATACTTATTTTAATATTACAAAAAATTATTATTTTTTTATAATTATTTGTTTTGTATTTATTTTATTACAAAAAGATTTTAGGAAATGTGAAATTGCTTTACTTTTTTATTATCTTTTAATAAATGTTTTTTTTTTTCTTTTCTTTTTAAGTAAAGAGAAACCTTTATCTGTATATTTAATGGCTTTAAAATAGCTTAAAAAATACACATTGTATATATAAATTTCTTTCTGTACAATTTATTAAAAATCGATATTTATGAGTTGCATTGTTTAAAACACTGTCATTAATTTATTGTACCCCTTCCGCCCTGAATTTTTTCCAACTTTTGGGAAAAAATACTTTTACGCTAATAAAATTAAAAGTATCTATTGAAATCAAGGAAGTTGCGGTTTACTGAAATTTAACGAATGTATTCTTCATTGAAGCCTAATGAATGTAGTTAATTTGCGTGTTTTTCATATAACAATAGACTAAGGAAGAATTTTTTTAGGACGTTTGGAAAATGTCCTATTACTACCGGATAAAATAAACATAAAAATTGAGTAGTATTTTTTACCTTCTATCATAAATTACTAATTTGGAAAAGGAGTACCTAATTTAAATTTAAAGAGTAAAACATATGATTGAATTAAAAGAAACGCCAATGAACTCAGGCCCTTATTACCGCATGGGCAAATCAGGACTTTGCCCATGGGCCCCGGACCTTAAGGGGCCCCCAAATCCATACATTAAATTATTAAATATTTACATTCTTTTTCCAATTCTAACTCTTTCATATATTGAAATTATTAAATTCATCTTAAAATAATTGACAAAGTGCTAAATTTCTAATAAAAGTTTTATTCTGTACTAAGAAAAAAAAAAGAGTACTTTTATTAAGGTATTTAATTTAGAACTACGATTCTTCTAATGGAGCTCAGAATTTTCTTCCATTTATATCCAAGGTGCGAAAATATGTTTATGAAATATCACGATATTGCGAAACATGAATTACGATTTATGACTTATTACGAAAATATCAAACACATGCAT
>CAXHSM010000583.1:176134-321000 GCA_964019185.1 Maratus speculifer | reverse complement strand
CGGAGTGTGGTCTGTTTTTTTTTTCTGGATGAGACTGGGTTATGTGTTAATTAGTCTAAACATTAAGGTTATAATCAGTTTTGCTACTATTCTTTTTATGGCTATTTCTGATAAATAATTTACTTTGCTATTTGATAATTTATTATGGTGTATGAATCGTTTGCGGATTCGACAGTTGTACGCCAAACAGCTATTTTATTTTTGTTTTAAAAACAAATTAAAGCCATAATATAATTTTAAATTGAATAGAATACATTAAAATTTTATCAATGATAAAAAAATAAACTCCTAGAAAACTGTTGTGGGATTTTTTTTACTGCACCACAGCTAATGACACATACATTCTAATGTTCGAAATGCCAAAATTCTGCGTACAACCATACAGTAAAAAGAAATTGAGTGGAAGTATAATGTCGGACGCCAAAAATGTAACCCTAAAATCTGCTACATTAAGTCCAAATAAGCACCAACAAAACCATGTGCCTTGACACGCCAATCAATTCAAACTGGTTTAAACCCATATTTCTTTGTTTTTCTTTTTTACCTCTTAAACTGTTATTGAATAGATGAATAAAATTTCGTTTAAAAATTAACGTTTTGTGCCATTATTGGCTGTAATACACGATCGGAATGCATAAAAAATACAAATATATCAATCATGGGCAAGAATTATTTGATTATTTTTATCATATGACTTTGAAATGTCAATATAGAAGCATCATTTAAGATTTTGCTTGAAAAGTTAACATTCTTTCGTTAATCTCTTAAAATCGTCTGCACTCTGAAATCTAGATTTTAGATTAATATTTGTTATTTAAGTTTTCATGGATGATTTTAAAAGAATGTTTTAATCAATATATTTTATATATTGACATAAAATTATTAATATTTTCTGAAATCATAAATATTTTTTATCTACGTTATAAAGCATTAAAAAGTTCTGAAAAAAAAAAACTTTTAGTATTACAATTTTTAGTTCAAATCAAATGTTTTCAATATTTCATTTAATTTTATTTTGACATTTAATTATTTCTAATTTTCCAATTTCAATTATTTTAAAAGCAAACATTTTTTTACATAAATAATATAATAGAAAAAGACCATTTTAAAAAATTACTATTTCTTCGTAAAATATGCTTCAACTGTAATTCATTTATTTCAATTCGTCTTATTAATACAAAATCCCTTCCACATGCTTTTGTTTGGGACATTAAAATTTGAGCGATAAATGGTTTCATGTTGCAAAACTTTTTTGCGGTTTACTTCACCTCCACCTATCTTTTTCCTCCGTGGCGTACAACAGCTGTGATAAAAGATCATCATTTAAACTGACAGTTTGCCAGTCTATGAATTTTAAAGATCTGTCCCAGTTTTTTTAATTATTTCTGCGAAAATTTTATGCAGCCAACCAACCATAAGCAAATGAAGGGAAAAAAAGCAGAAAAAAGGCGATTTTTTATGAGAGTGAGCTTTGGAATTTAATTAATTACTCAGTTAATAAATAAAATTTTGAAATTCTGAAGCTCAGGTACATCAGGAGAGATTTGGAGCTACTCTCAAAAAAATTTTGAGCCTCGTACATGCTGTAGATTTTGCTAGCCATCGCAGACACACACACAGACAGAGCGTTTTCTTCTTTTATTAGTATAGATGAAAAAGTTTAATATATTTAAAATGTGTCACACACAATTCCCCCTTTTACAATTATCTAATGGAATTCTTTTGTGTGGTCCTGTAAATGAATAAAAGCTACATTTTCACTTTATACTTTATAGAATGCACATTTTAATGCTCTTCGTAAAAGCATATAAATTTTAATATGTTTGACAAGGTATACCATCTTTAAAATTCCTTTGAAACGATTTTTCCCCGTAGGCAGGAATGTAATGGGAAACTTTTGATTCTCCCAGTATATAAACTAATCATGGTAGAAACTTCATTTTCAATAGGATTTGTGCTATGGTAAACGTCAGTAATGTCCTAAAATTTCATGGCAATCCGAGTATATTTACGAGAGTTAAACAGCAGACAGACCGAATGCATAAGCACTTTTCAACTTTGTTGGAAAGTACTAAAAAACATTTTTATTACATGAAAAGTTTTCAGCTATTTTTCAACATACTCAAAAAAAAAATCTAATCAGAATTTAAAAAGTAACACGTAGCAGAAACGGCTTTTTTTTTCATTTTCACTATAAATAAATATTTAACTTCAGATTTGTCTTTTGCATTTATTTACATGTAAAAGAAAAAAAAGCAAATTTCTGGCTGAAATTTATTTGAAAACAAACAGTTCACCTGTTGTTGTGTTTTTAAACCTAACTAATTTTTCTTTTAATATATATATATATATATTCTTTTAATTTTTGGTACTACTTGGTTATCCGGTTGACCAATTTCGTCAAATTATACAAATCACCAAATTATCACATAATTTTTTGAACCAATCATTAATATGAGCTATAGAGCTTAATTCAAATACCTCGGAAAGAATTCATATGCAGCTGTAATTGACGTCATGTTTAAGTCAAAACACTCATTTTAATTTAAATAAGAAAGAAAAAAATCATGCATAGATTATAAAGCACTTTCTGACTGATGGGAATATACCCTATGTTCTTTCCCATATTTTTCTTGACTGACATTTGTAATGAAAATGTACATATGTCAAGTTATTCCATTTATACATAACTAAATTGAATATTCGTTTACATAAGATTTAATTACAGCATAGGAATTTCAAAAAATATAATTAAAAATCCAGTAACCTTTTTAGAAGAAAACCAGTTTTAGTTTAAGTCATTGCCCTATAATTCATATATTTAAACTTTATTTATTACTTTCTTCTATCTTCAATAGAAGAAAGTATTGTATTCGAAATTTTTTCGACTTCTGGTTTTCGACGGATTTACACGTTTTAGGGGTCAGAGATTCCAAAAAACATGTTTTTAGAAAATCTCTGTGTGTCTGTGTGTATGTCGCCATTCTACCATCAAAAAGGGTATGAAGTTATGCATAGAATTGAACCAAATTTTTTGTATATGTGTATGGCTGTGGCTAGTCCATCCTCCCTGAATTTGAAAAAGTCCGCCGGAAGGGGGCGCTGCAATCGCGATTTTTGTGTCATTTTCAATATTGTACCGACCAAAAGTATATGAAGTTATGCATCGAATTGAACCAAATTTTTTGTGTATTTGTATGGCTATGGCTAGTTGGTCCTCCCTGAATTTGAAAAGAATTCGCCGGAAGGGGGCACTGTAATAGCGAATTTTATGCCATTTTCAATATTGCACAACTAAAAGGGTATGAAGTTGTGAGGGAGTGACCTTTGCATAAAGGCACTCTAGTATCTCTGAGATCGTGACGTCAATAATTTAACATGTGTAAGCGTAAAAGCGACATCTATCCTCTCTTTTACTTTAACTTTCTAGTGTGTGTGTGTCTCTTTCGGGTTCTACAGTTAGGTCTCGCGGTTATTAGTAATATGTAAATTTGAGTATCTCAGTTTGCAGCATATAAAAGCTTGGAGTTTGAGTGTGTGGAGAGTATCTCTGGCGTTAGCCAGCGTGAGAGTGTCTCTGGCATTAGCCAGCCAGGAGTGAGCGTGTCTAGCGATATTACTCAGCGAAGTATCTCTGGCATTAGCCAGCGAGTGAATCACTGGCGATTAGCCAGCCGAGTGTTCTGGGGATATTAGTCAGCGAAGTGCTAGCAGATTGAAAGTAGCAGCGAGCCTCCAGTGAGTTGTAAAGGAGTTTCGGTATTCGACTTGAGAGTTGGCCGTGGTAAGAAGTTTCATAGTAATTACATTTTGATTATTTGGAAGTGAATAAAGAATTACACACAGCCACGGGCTGTCTAATTAAGTTTTATCTAGCAGCTCAGCCGAAAGATTGTTGAGAAGTAATAGAAGGTGCCACGATTGAGCTAGTCCGGAGCCTGTGAGTATGCGTTTAGCTTTTTCGTAGTATTCTCAGTTGTGGAAAATTAAGACTTGCTCCACTTCCCTTGAGCCCTTATCATTTTAATAAACTGTGTTTTTTTACCTTAATTACTGAGTATGTCTGCATTTAACCCCCACCACGATCACCCCACCGTTACAAATGACACCCAACGTGTGTTTAACGTTACAAAGTTAGTTCTAGAACTGAACTAATTTTTTTGTATGTGATTATTTTTTGGTAAGGCAAGTGGGTCCTCTCTGAATTTGAAAAAAAAAAATCTGACTATCATTCTATTGTCCATCAGCTCGTGCAGAGACGGAAATTCGTTTTTACTCCGATTAATTGACTGAAGCAGGAATTTAAGATGAAAATCAAAGTTGGTATGGTATTGAATTAAAATTATTAAAGCATTAAAATGAGTAACTATTTTTTTAAATATTAAAATGTACGTATGAGATAGAAGAAAGTTTTGGGATTGGCACATCCAACTAGTTTTTATTTCTTTTTTGGTAGCTTTTCTATATGTCCAGTAATTTGTTATTAAAAAATTGCACAAAATAAGTCAATTTCATATGAATTTCACTTAATATAATTAATTTTATTCCAAGTAAAATGCTTCACTGTTTTTCGTATCGCCATGTATTCAATAAGAGTCGTCGCTTTCACTTTCTGATGTAATAGCTGTATCACATGGGGAACGACTATACCGCAAACATTTTACAAAACATCATGCCTCATCTTGCTGCGTTGTTCCGTAAACAGGTTCTTCAAACTTCTAGCAGGGCCAAGGTGTCAGCCAAGTTCACAAAGTAAAAGGCTACACACCGGCCGTGGATTATATTACATGAACCATTTTGGGCCACTTTTGACCCTCCCCCCCAATAACTTAAATTCTATTTGACCTACACAACTGTAATTTTTCGTGTCGAGTAAGACCATCTTCTAATTTCCGAATCCTATAAATTTTTTAGTAAATCTTTTACTTTTCACGAGAAATTGACGTCTGAAAATCACTGTTTTTACCACCGACTCACTCATCAAAATGTTTGACTACTTCCAGGTGACTTAGGAAGTTGAAATTTGGTGTGGAGGTAGGTTATTGGATCTATATATAGAAAAAAAATCAGAAATCACCATTAATTAAACATTAATGGTTAGTTAGAAGATAAATAGGTACTTACGTATTAACGCCACCGCAGCAGAAGTTGCACTGATGCCCCAATAAAGAGCAATCTCGTTGTTCGCACGCGCACGCAATTGTTTTTTTGATTCCTTGTTGCCTTATTGTTTGCTGATTTTTGACGCCATTTTTGTGCTTTTTAAAGCCATTTTTTGTGCACGTGCGAACAACGAGATTGCTCTTTATTGGAGCATCAGTGCAACTTCTACTGCGGTGGCGTTAATACGTAAGTACAGATAAATATTAGATTACAATGGGAGTTTAAGAGAATTTCACAAAATACAAGAAATAGTGCCATGTTGGCGTCACTTTTGGCGAGTATCGGGGCTAATCTCTGCAACTACTAAACCGATTTCAAAAGTAATGGTACTAAAATTATGGTACTCACCCCGGTTTCCCTGCATGTTGTTCTTGGCCGGCGGCGGCGCTGTTGCGGGGGCCGGGCGTCACTTGGTTCCTCTTGATTGGAGGTCTCGTGACCTCCCTGTTTGGACCGCATGGGTCTCTCGGCTCTGGATCGGGAAACTCATAGTTTTACCTCTTTATAATATGCGTATAGGCTATGTTTGATTCCGGGCGAATACCATCATTGTGGTACAATTACTTCTGAAATCGGTTCAGTAGTTTGTGAGATTAGCCCTTACAAAAAAACAAACAAACTTTACCTCTTTATAATATGCGTATAGGCTATGTTTGATTCCGGGCAAACACCATAATTTAAGTACCATTACTTTTGAAATAGGTTCAGTAGTTCCGGAGATTAGTCCCATCAAAGAAAAAACAAACTTTACCTCTTTATAATATGCGTATGGACTATGTTTTATTCTGGGAGAACACCATCATTTTAGTACCATTACTTTTGAAATAGATTCAGTAGTTCCGGAGATTAGTCCCATCAAAGAAACAAACAAATTTTACCTCTTTATAATATGCGTATAGACTATGTTTTATTCTGGGAGAACACCATCATTTTAGTACCATTACTTTTGAAATCGGTTTAAAAGTTCCGGAGATTAGTTTCGTCAAAGAAATAAACAAACTTTACCTCTTTATAATATGCGTATAAGCTATTTTTGATTCCCGGCGAATGCGATCATTTTGGTATTATTACCTTTGAAATAGGTTCAGTAGTTCCTGAGAATAGCCCTTACAATCAAACAAACAAATTTTACCTTTTTATAATATGCGTACAAGCTATGTTTTATTCTGGGCGAACACCATCATTTTGGTACCATTACTTTTGAAATCGGTTCAATAGTTCCGGAGACTAGCCCTAACAAACAAACAAACTTTACCTCTTTATAATATGTGTAAAGGCTATGTTTGATTCCGGGCGAACACCATCATTTTGGTACCATTACTTTTGAAATCGGTTCAGTAGTTCCTGAGAATAGCCCTTACAATCAAACAAACAAATTTTACCTTTTTATAATATGCGTACAAGCTGTGTTTTATTCTGGGCGAACACCATCATTTTGGTACCATTACTTTTGAAATCGGTTCAATAGTTCCGGAGATTAGACCCGTCAAACAAACAAAAACACTTTACCTCTTTATAATATGCGTAAAGGCTATGTTTGATTCCGGGCGAACACCATCATTTTGTTAACATTACTTTTGAAATCGATTCAGTAATTCCGGAGATTAGCCCTTACAAACAAACAAACTTTACCTCTTTGTAATATGGGTATAGACTATGTTCGATTCTGGGCGAACACCATTATTTTGGTATTATTACTTTTGAAATTGGTTCAGTAGTTCCTGAGATAAGCCCTTACAAACAAACAAATAAACTTTACCTCTTTATAATATGCGTATAAACTACATTTGATTAAGGGTAATCACCAACATTTTGGCACCATTACTTTTTGAATCGATTCAGTAGTGTCTGAGATTAGCCCTTACAAACAAACAAATTTTACCTCTTTATAATATGAGTATAAGCTATGTTTGATTCCGGGCGAACACCATCATTTCACTACCATTACTTTTGAAATCGGTTCAGTAGTTCCTGAGATCAGACCCGTCAAGCAAACAAACAAACTTTACCTCTTTATACTGTAAGCATAGACTAAGTTTGGTTCTGGGAGAACACTATCATTTTTGAACCATTACTTTGGAAATCGGTTCCGTAGTTCCGGAGATTAGCCCTTGCAATCAAAAAACAAATTTTACCTCTTTATACTGTAGGCATAGACTACGTTTGGTTCTGAGAGAAGACTATCATTTTTGTATCATTACTTTGGAAATCGGTTCAGTAGTTCCGGAGATTAGCCCTTACAATCAAAAAACAAACTTTACCTCTTTATAATATGCGTATAAGCTGTGTTTGATTCCGGGCGAATACCATCATTTTAGTACCAATATTTTTGAAATCAGTTCAGTAGAGATTAGTCCCGTGAAACAAACAAACTTTACCTCTTTATACTGTAGGCATAGACAATGTTTGGTTCCGGGAGAACACCATCATTTTAGTACCATTGCTTTTAATATCGGTTCAGTAGTTCCTGAGATTAGCCCCGTCAAACGAACAAACAAACTTTACATCTTTATACTCTAGGCATAGACTACGTTTGGTTCTGGGAGAACATTATCATTTTGGTACCGTTACTGGAATGACAAAAGCTATATGGGGGAAAAAAATAGGGAAAATAAAATAGTATAGGGAAAAGCAGAATTTTTCGACCTTTTTTTAGGAAAGAAAAATCCTTCGTAGAAAGACATTCCCTAATTTGGCCGGCCAAAATAAAGAGGAGGGAAAAACACACAAAGAAATTAATACAGAATTAACACCTATTAAACTATCTAACAAGAAGTAATTAAGAATGATAAAATAGCCACAGAGAAGCACAAAAACAACTAAGGGCTCCACACTAGGCACAGAAAAAGACCCGGATGATGATGTAAAGTCTAAGAAGCTTTCTTTTCAAATATCTCCCTCAAATTTTAATATTTTTACATGATTTTGTTTTGCATAGTATCTTAAAATCGTTTGCAGTCATAAATCTATATTTTAGATTAATATTTATTACTTAAGTTTTCATACACTATTTTAAAAGAATGTTTTCATCATTAAATTTTAAATATTTATTTACATGCAATTATTAAATCATAAACATTTTTCATCTACGTTATAAAATATTGAAAATTACATTAAATTAGGAAACTTTTATTAATACAATTTTTAGTTCGTATCAAATGTTTTCAAAATATTATTTTATTTCAATTTGACATTTAATTATTGCTAATTTTCCAATTTCTTTTATTTTAAAAATGAACATTTATTTTAATAAATAATAGTAGAACAAAGACCATTTTAAAAATTTGCTATTTTCTTCTTAAAATATGCTTTAGTTGTAAATCATTCCTTTCAGTTCGTCTTATAATACAAAATCCTTTCCATGTCTTTTTGTTTGGAACACTAAAATTTGAGTGATAAATGGTTTCATATTGCAAGCCTTTTATGAAGCTTACTTCACCTCCATCTATCTCATTCCTCCATGGCAAAAAACTTATCTGAATAAGTGAAATATTATATCATGGCCAACTAGATCTATAGGCCCATCCATTTGAGACTAATGTATGAAGCCTCCCGCCAGAGGACTCTGATCCCTGCCCAAGCATGGCCAACTAGATCTATAGACCCATCCATTTCAGAATAATATATGAAGCCTCCGGCCAGAGGACTCTGATACCCTGCCCAAGTTATACTGACCAATCGTGCAAACCCCGAACCAAAACAAAGACCATGTGATCAGAATCAAAGACCAGAACTGATATCAGCTTATTCAGTGCTCATTTGGGCAGGGTTTGCGCCACATGGTCCAATGAAATGGTTCAGATTTTGAAGCTGAATCCAGCTTCACTTTTTCGCCAGTTTTTAGCGAAACGCACAGGCCGCTATATATTTAGTTGGCTATGATTATATCGGGTGATTGGTACATGGTTTTATGGATTCGCACTTGTTCCAATCGACATTTACAGATAGTTTTATTAATCAGTGTTTCGTCCGATCTTGGCGCTTTTAAAGAATAAATAAGGTGCCCAAAACAACAGGGTATTAAAAAAACGGTTAATGGTGTTAAATCCATTGTCCACGTTTATTTATTTTTTTATCCTTTCACTTTTAACCCTTTCCGGCACGGGAAAAACCGGTTTGTAAAACAAGAAATTATCGGCTGACACCGGCATTTAAAAACGAATTTTTTAGATATTTTGAATTCCGTAATTTAAGCTTTTATTGTAAAAGCAAAATTTTACTAAAATATTATTAGTGCCGTTGTCAAGTTTGCAATTAAAATTAGGTATCCCAGGGGACCGGGCCCAGTGTGCCGGAAAGGGTTAATGCACGTGACACTTTTGTATATGATGTAACATGGAAAAAAATTGTATTTTTTTTTATATTTTGAATATTTTTATGGAAAAGGTAAAAGTTTTTACCGTTAAATAAATTATTGGTGTTGAAGAAGTTAATTTACCTCTTTTTTTACATATTAAAGTAGAAATAGGCGTCCGCATTACATTCCGATAGCTGGGGTGTTACAATAACATCTTTTTGAACACTTTAATTAACAAATGGAATGTAAACATCGGTTAATGGCAGCAATATTTGTTAGCATTTTTTACTCAAAAAAAAGTAAATAAAAGTCACGAATTTTAAACTTTTTTGTTTCGAATTAAAGTTAGGTATTATAGGTACTACTTGGTTAACCCGTCGATCATTTTCGCCAAATTATAAAAATGGCCAAACTAATACCAAAGGTTGTAGAGGTTGACAATTTTTTTATTTTAAATAACGAAAATCAAATAAATTAGTAAAACTTAAATTACAAATAAAAAGTGGAATTAAAAACCACTTGATGACATTTTAACCCTTTGCGACGCAGGACAAATTCATTACTTAAGTGTTGAAATTAATGACTGACACTGGAATTAGAAAAAACTTTCTCTGTAAATAAGTAAACGTTATATTTCACGCATTCAGTAAACCGTAATTTTTTAAAAAAAATTTCGGTGCCAATGTAGCGTTTGGGAGTAAAAATTAAGTGGTATATCTATGAAACCACTGCGCCGCAAGGGGTTAAACACGTGTATCGTGTTTAATGTCATTGAATGTGACATTTACAATCATCTATTATTGGCATTCAATCTTATAATTTGGCGATAGTTTTTTGTTCGACGGAATGACCAAGTAGCGAAATGAATAAATGAAAGTAGTGAATAGTATAAATGAAATGAGTTAAAGGCTTACATTTTAGGAGCGTTCGTAATTATGAAAATACGTAGCACCTATTTTTGTCGCTCAGTCCGTCCGTCTGTCTGTCCGCATATAACAACGCAAAAACTACCAAACCGAATTATTTGAAATTTAAAATACATAATTATAACATAATTTTGTCGAGTCATTCCAAATTTTATGAAAATCGGATGCATAGATCAATTACAAGGACATTCAAAAGAATTCCGTTACATTACGGTCAATAGGGAAAAAAGTTTTAAATGCATTTTAATCGTTTGAAATTTAAAACATATAATTATTGCGTAATTTTGTCGAGTCATTTCAAATGTTATGAAAAGCGGATGAATAGATCAATTACAGGGACATTCAAAAGGATTCCGTTACATTACGGTCAATAGGGAAAAAAGTTTAAGTGCATTTTAATTGTTTGATATTTAAAACATATAATTATTGCGTAATTTTATCGAGTCATTTCAAATGTTATGAAAATCGGATGTATAGATCAATTACAGGGACAATCAAAAGGATTCCGTTACATTACGGTCAATGGGGAAAAAGTTTCAAATGCATTTTAATGATGTTACACTCATTCGAACATAATAGAATTGACATGAATCTATGAAATAGATACTAAAATATGCATTCTGTACCATCTGTGATGCAAAAAAATTTTATTATTAAATTACAGGGCCACAGAAAAGTGTTCCACTATATAATGCTATACGGGGAAACATGGTATGGTACATGTTTTAATTATATCCAACTATTTCACATTTTATGAATAAGATATACGTTGCTGTGGTGTATTAAAAATTACTTCCTGCATATTTACAGAAACGTAAAGATTTCGACTACTATACTGTATCCGGAGTACGCTCTACTATATCAGCAAGATCTGAATATTTTTAAAACTTCGTTATCGTACGAACACACCTCATTTGCTACGTTCACGTGCAATTTCCAACTTGTTTCTATTGGATGCATGCAGATTTCAATGGCTTGTTTGTATTTTCAATATCGCGGGGTTTTTCGCCATGTGCTTTTAGATATTCAGTTTTTTTTTTCAAGAAATATAGCTTTATTCTGGAAAATATATTAATCAACTTTGAGCGTTCGTAATTATGTAAATACGTAGCACCTATTGTTGTCGCCCAGTCCGTCCGTCTGTCTGTCCGCATAGAACAACGCAAAAACTACCCAACCGAATCGTTTGAAATTTAAAATACATAAATGTTACATAATTTTGTAGAGTCATTTCAAATTTTATGAAAATCGGATGGATAGATCAATTACAGGGAGAATCAAAAGCATTTCGTTACATTACGGTCAATGGGGAAAAAAGTTTCAAATGCATTTTAATCGTTTGAAATTTAAAACGTATAATTATTACATAATTTTGTGGAGTCATTTCAAATGTTATGAAAATCGGATGCATAGACCAATTACAGGGACAATCAAAAGTATTCCGTTACATTACGATCAATGGGAAAAAAGTTTCAAATGCATTTTAATGGTGTTACACTCATTTGAACATAACAGAATTCACATGAATCTATGAAGTATGTACTAAAATGTACAATCTGTGATGCAAAGAATATTTATTATTAAATTACAGCGCCACACAAATGTATTCCACTAAATAATGTTATACGTGGAAACATTGTTTGGGGCGGGCTTTAATTATATTAAACTACTTCATATTTTATGAATAAGATATACGTTAATGAAGTATAATAAAATTTACTCCCTGCATATTTACAGGAACACAAAGTTTTCGACCACTATACTGTATCCAAAGTACGCTCTACTATACCAGCAAGATCTGAATATTTTAAAACTTCGTTATCGTTCGAACGCATCTCATTTGCTACGATTCACGTGCAATTTCCAACTTCTTATATTTTAAATGAAATTAAGGAAATGCCATTGCTCCAGACTAACATAAAAATACCGAGTTCTTGATTTCTCGGCGCAGTTCTCAATATATACACAATATTAGCTCAGTTTTTTTTTTCTGAGGTCGATTTGGTGGCAACTTCGTTTTCAAATACCAGTTGCATATCTATTTTTCAACTACTTACTATTATTTTAAAAAGGAAATAGTTATACATAAAAAAAGTTGAGTTAATTATAGAAAAAACAATTTAAATCATTTAAAAAAATGAAAGTAAGCAGTTTATTAATAAAAAAAAATTGGTTGCCTGTAAAGTCGGTATACGGGCGAAAGTTTTACGTGACAACGACTTTGAGTTGTAAAATAATTTTAATGTGAATATTCATTCGTATAGTAGGAAGAAGGATGAAATAATAGTAACAATTTAAAACATTTATTTATACAAAGAATTATATTTAAAACATTAATTTATACAAAGAATCTCGCACTGAATTTCATATTAACAAAATTTTATTTTTACCTTTACACATACATACGTATTTATATACAAATATACATACAATAACTTGCAATACACTGTGTTTGTTAAACACATTTTACTTCATGTTTATTGATGTCAAATGTTGAATTTTGTAAACAGCATATTAAAGAATTTTTCAATGAGCAGAATATAACTAAAGTAAAATGGCTTTCACTAATCACATATCATTAGTTTTCCATAATATACCACCGAATTACGAAATAAACTACACTTATTTTCTTTGTACTTTATACTTATAACTAATACATAACGTATTTCGTCTTAGTTTGATACTATCTAAAATTCCTATTAAGCACCGCCCCTTCCTTGCAGCGAATTCACATTTACGTTCAGAAAATGGTCCCACAAGTGACCGGAAAAAGTTAAGAGAAAAGCGAGCGCGTATCGTGAGCGGAGCGTAACGTAACGTAACGCAGTTTCTTGAAGTGTCTCCCGGCAAACCAATTTACAAGACGTTGTCACGTCAATAAATAATAATAGCCGGGTTTCTACGTGAGGCATATAATTGCCATTTTGTTTCAATCACGGCAATGTGGTGCGTATATGACATCTGTGCCTATTTTTTTAGCAGGATCTTCTAATTTGGCAAAGAATTCAGCAATTAAAATAAATTACGAATAAAAGCAACATGATTTAATGTTTAGCATACATTTAAGACAGACAAAACTGGTCGTCAAGCGCGACTAGTATTTCATCGGACTTTAATTTTATAAACTTTAACCCTTTCTACGCCATCCACGAATCCAATCTCCAAACATATACATGCTATTAAAGAGTTTTGAAAATTTTTTACTCGAAAAGACTTGCTAAAAATGAGAAGAGGATAGATTCCTCTCCATGATTTATAGTATTCAATTAGAAGCCGATTAACCCTTGGGTGTCCACAGAGCCGCTACACATTCACTCAAAATCGTCCGCTTCTCTTTAAAATCTTTAAATACTTGCAAGTAAAAAGAAAAGGCAACCCATAGAAAGAATTTGTAGTTCTCACCCGATGTAATAGCATTTTGATTTGATACATTTCACTTTTTAAGTTCCCTCAGAAAAAACCCCACGAAGGGTACTCCTTCCCTGGGTCTATATCCCTCGAGTAGATATGAGCCCAGAGGAGATGCCCTGCGTGGGGGGGGGTCTTTCTAAAAGATCCTAACCCGTATTTACGCAAGGTTACACAAGGCCAGTCGTGTAATCGTAAAAATAACAAAGGGTATACGATCTAAGCAGTGGGTATACTCTAAAAACAGATGGTATACCCTAGAGTATATATACCGTAGCTTTCTTGAGAATCAGAGGGTATATGCTAGTCCTTTAAAAAATCCAGAAGGTATACGGCGTATACCATTCAGTACATCCTTGCCCAAGGCTCGAAGAAAACTCCGAACGGTTAGGCCGACGGCCGCGATTGGGTTTGATTAGCGTCATCTAAATTGGAACATCAAAGTGCACCAAATTCTATTTACATGAAGCTTTTTATAACGAAATCTATTTAGAGCATAAAAATTCTGAAGTAGGGAGTGAACGTCTGCTAAGTCAGAAATCTGTATTAAACGGAACCTTTTTTCTGGATGTTTTATTGGTTGAGTTGATGACGGCCAGAATGAAGGATATCGGCCCTAAGGAGGGGTGGGGTTAGTGCCCTGCGTGGTGATCTTTCTATTGGAACCTAACAAGTATTTACGCATGGAAATGTAGGGTTCAAAACAACCAAAAAATTCCGAACGGTTAGGCCGACGGCCGCGATTGGGTTCGAACTTACAAGGAAGCTCTCCATACGGGCATACTCCGAAAAAAAATACAGTGTTCTTCTCATGAGGATATATACGTTTATAGAAAAATTTCGGCCGTACCTCCGTACACTGTCTGTAAAAAATAATGAAAATTTCGTTATTTGGCGATTTATCATCGGTAGGCGATGGAATGGAATTTCGAAAAATGTTTTTTTTTTTATGTCAAATGCATATTAAAAACAGTTTCATGTTCAACGTGCTTAAATAAATTAAATTTCTTTTATTTCGTTAGTTTTAGTTTGTTTTAAGTATAATTTCGTTATATTGATATTTATATGTATTTATATTCAAATTTAACCATAAAAATTGAGATTTAAAACGAAATTCAAATTTAAATAAAACTAAAATTGTTTAAAGTTCAAAGTCCAGTTGAGCATTGTGAATTCGATTTTATTGCTATGGAAACATCTGGCTTTTATTTTTGAATACTTTCAAATGTTTGAAAATAATTTGACTGAATAAGAATTTTTTATGTATGAAAATATTTTTTCCGGAGGTAAATTAAATAACTACAGCAATAATATATATGCAATTTAATATATGTATATAATATATTAAACTCTCGGATTGTTTATGTTTAAATTCATTAAATACCATTTACACGGATTCTAAAAATCCAAAAGCTTTCAGTTGCATTAAAATCATTTGCTTTTGGCGCGGAAAAGTACTGCTCGCCAAATCGTGTGACGCTTTCGTCTTTTCACGCCAAATATTCCAAAATATTTTATATTTTTACATGTTTTCTACTGCAATTCCGCCGTTAATTTTCACTTATTCTTTATTACATACATGAGTAGTTTAATATATATTTTTTTCAAAAACATCTAAGTATGCCTAGTATAAAGACCTTTTTTGTGGGTGTCAAGTCCAATTAGCCTGTCTTTCTGTTTGAACTACGAAATGAGATAACCGTAACATAATCAGTTTTTTTAAAAACCCTGTAAAAGTCTTTAGTATGCGACGATATGGTAAAATATTCTATGAACAAAATGTGGTGCAAATTTGCTAGAAGAATGGCCAGAAAATTAACAAGGAAGGTCTCCATATGGGCATACTCAGAAAAATCTGAAAAAAATTAGAGAATGTTCTTCTCATATGGATATAATTATTCAAAAAGAAATTCTGGTGGAACCTCGATAGAGCGCCCTTAAAAAAAAATGAAATTTTCGTTTATTTGGCGATTTATCACCGATTAGCGATGAAACAGAATTTCAAAAAATATGCTTTTATGTCGAATACTCTTTAATCTCTTCACGATGAGAGTCGTTTGCTTAATTTTAATCTTTTATCACCAGTTTTTTTAAAAAGAAATTTTTTTCATAACGAATCACGAAAATGCTCTGATAAAGTAAACTTTACAATAAAAAATAACTGATAGGAATAATGAAAGATTCTAAGCGACAGTTAACAAGCCATTTTCAGATGCATTAGAAGAGTGTGCTTTTGGCGAGGAAAAATCCTGCTCGCCAAATTTCATGTCGCGTTCATATTTTCGCGGCAAATATTCGAAAATATTTTATTTTTTTACACACTTCATATTGAAATTCTGCCGGTAAATTTAACTGATCCTTTACAGGGACGCCATTTCAGAGTTTTCTTAGGGGTAGAGGAGGAAAGTTTTCTTTGAGGGCAGTGGCAAAGCCATGGTTCGGGTTCGGTAGGGGGGGGGGATCATGCACTCTCTCCCATCAAAACGAAAACTCATGAAATATTCCGTTTTAGGTAGGTTTTTGTCTTAGCAAGTACAATTTTAAGATTGTGACTTACATTTTTTTCCTTTAAACACAGGATTCTGTTGTAAATAATTTCCCTTTTTACAAGTATTATGAAAAGCTGTTAAAACATCTTTTGTATAATTAAAGTTATAGTTTTGTATAGTTATAGTTAAAGTTAAAGTTACCTTTAAGAAATATAGGTATATTACGTTTATTGTATAACTTGTAACAACGAAACCTATCAAAAAAAAAAAAAAAAAAAAAAAAAAAGAATTGTTCCGCAAACGGAAAGAAAAAGAAATAAAAATTGTTTAAAGAAAATACTATATAATTACACTTGCTAAGAAAGGTGCCTGTCGGGAATAGAATTTTTTTTTCTTTGCAGGCTTTATGGACAGGAAAGGGAGCTATTTAATAAGTTTTCTGAAGGGAGGAGAGGAAGCATTTGTGAAATGGATCTGTAAAAAATAGATAAATTGGCAAATTAGAAAAAAATTGATAATTATTAGTTTATGTGCCTAAAGTGTTAACATATTAATTTAGGTTTTGAGTAATTTAAAAAAATTGAGTCTAACTTATGATGACAGATAATTTTTTAAAACATCAAATTCTTTGGGGGAGCTATGGCCCCCTCTAGCCTACCTCAAATGGCGCCCCTGATCCTTTATTACATAGGTAAGTAGCACAAGTAGCATTTTTTAGCACTTTCCAGCAAAGTTGAAAAGTGCTTATGCATTCGGTTTGTCTGTCCGTCTGACCGCGCTCTAACTCCCGTAAATATACTCGGATTGCTATGAAATTTTTATACGTTATTGAGGTTTACCCTAGCACGAACCCTATCGAAAATGAAGTTCCTACCATGATTAGTTTATCTACAGGGCGGATCAAAAGTTTCCCATTACATTACGGCCTATGGGGAAAAATCGTTAATTTACTCGGATTGCCATGAAATTTTAGGACGTTATTGAGGTTTACCCTAGCACGAACCCCTACTAAAAATGAAGTATCTACCATGATTAGTTTATCTACAGAGAGAATCAAAAGTTTCCCATTACATTACGGCCTATGGGGAAAAATCGTTAATATACTCGGGTTGCCATGAAATTTTAGGACGTTATTGACAGTGCACAAATCCTATCGAAAATGAAGTTTCTACCATGATTAGTTTATCTACAGGGCGAATCAAAAGTTTCCCATTATATTACGGCCTATGGGGAAAAAGCGTTTCAAAGGAATTTTAAAGATGTTATACCCTGTCAAACATATTAAAATATGCATTCTATAAAATATAAAGTGAAAATGTAGCTAATATTCATTTACAGGGCCACACAAAAAATTCTATTAGATAATGGTAAAAGGGGGAATTGTGTGTGACATATTTTAAATATATTAAGCTTTTTCAAGTATAATAAAATTGATATATGTAATTGAAGCTTAATATAAATTATACGCTACTGTCTTGCATAATATGAAGTACATAGCATTTACAGGGCCATACAAAAGATTTCAAATAGTATATTCTTTCCGAAGTACCGTATATGTGTCCGATGATGGCTGATGGAGGGATGAAATGCATTTTAATTATGATATTCGCGTTTATATTTCGCTAAATATATGCACATGTGTATAAATGTTATAGTTGATATACAGGGCTACCCAAAAGAGCTCACCAACGTTACTGAATATGAGCGTAAATTATTTAAACGTGATTCTTAAATAAGCTATGCATTTTTACGCTGAGCTGCATTCAATTTACTGAGAAATGTTTGCAGAATATAGATAAAGAGATATACAGGGCCACGCAAAGAACATGGACGCCTATGAATGATGATTTATGAGAATGTGATTTCAGTTGTTTAAAAAGTGTTTTAGTTCACAATAAATTTTAGCCTAATGCTGACGTGTAATAAAGATACAATGTAAATTACAGGGCTGAACAAAAGTATTCAAGTATGTTTCCATCTAATAGTAATAATTGCTGAAAAAGAAATTTCAAGCTACTGGGTATTTTCTTGCTAAGCTAAATTTCCCCATTATATGAACTGACATATGAAATATAGGGTTGTTCTAATGTACTGGAATACATTATTTTTTTAGGTATGTTTGGTATATTTGGGTATATTTGGCTATACACTATTATTTCCCTAAATAACAAAGTTTTGTTAATAATTTCATTAAGTGCTGGAAAGTGCTTCATAATCTATGCTTAACGCATGATTTTTCTTATTTGTTTTCAACATATTCTGAATAAGCCCAGTATGGAGACCTTCCTTGTAAGCAAGTTGCTGCATTTTGTGATACCTGTAAAAGACAATCGTTTTTATGTTTACTATGTTTTAACAAAACCCATTGACATTTTTTTAAGAAAAATTTTGTACATTCTCTATACAATCCTGAGAATAGTTAAAATTTATTCAGAATGTGACTTTTAAAATTGTATTTTATACTGTCAGTCACCGGTGATTGATGCAGTCCAAACGGAAAATTGAATGTCAGTCACCAGTGACCGACGTGGCACTTAAGTTGTTAAAATAAAACACGTACGGATGGTGACTTATCAAGGTTTTAATGTATATTTGTAAAGATATTTACCATATCCATTTGAGGAGAAAACAATTGAGAAATATTTTTAATTGGGACGACTTTTGGAGTTTGGACGACTTTTCAAATTAAATTAAATTATTCAATTAATTTAAAAGAAATTTTAAAGAGAGGTTACTTCTAAAAAATTTAATATATGTCATTAAATTTAGGTTACATGAATGTACTCGAATGTATTCTATTAAATAGGAAAAAGTATTTTCTAGAAGTTCGACTTATACTTTTTAGCACTTTCCAACAAAGTTGAAAAGTGGTTATGCATTCGGTTTGTCTGGCCGTCTGTTCGTATGGCCGTCTGTCAGCGCTCTAACTCACGTAAATATACTCAAATTGCCATGAAATTTTAGGACGTTATTGACGTTTACCCTAGCACGAACCCTATTGAAAATGAAGTTTCTACCATGATTAGTTTATCTACAGGGCGAATCAATAGTTTCCCATTTCATTACGGCCTATGGGGGAAAAATCGTTAATATACTCGGATTGCCATGAAATTTTAGGACGTTATTGACGTTTACCCTAGCACGAACCCTATTGAAAATGAAGTTTCTACCATGATTAGTTTATCTACAGGGAGAATCAAATTTTTCCATTACATTACGGCCCATGGGGAAAAATCGTTAATATACCCGGATTGCCATGAAATTTTAGGACGTTATTGACATTTATCCTAGCACAAGCCCTATCGAAAATGAAGTTTCTACCATGATTAATTTATCTACAGAGCGAATCAAAAGTTTCCCATTACATTACGGCCTGTGGAGAAAAATCGTTAAAATATTCGGATTGCCATGAAATTTTCGGACGTTATTGACGTTTACCCTAGCACAAGCCCTATTAAAAATGAAGTTTCTACCATGATTAGTTTATCTACAGGGCGAATCAAAATTTTCCCATTACATTACGGCCTATGGGGAAAAATCGTATCAAAGGAATTTTAAAGATGTTATACCCTGTCAAACATATTAAAATATGCATTCTATAAAATATAAGGTGAAAATGTAGCTATTATTCATTTACAGGGCCACACAAAAGAATTCCATTAGATAATGATAAAAGGGGAAATTGTGTGTGACATATTTTTAATATATTCAGCTGTTTCATGTATAATAAAATTGATGTATGTCAATGAGGCTTAGTATAAATTATACGAAACTGCCTTATAGTATTTACAAGGACACACAAAAGATTCCAAATTGCACATTCTTTCCGAAGTACTGTATATGTATCCGATGATAGCTGATGGATAGATGAAATGAATTTTAATTATTATATGAGCATATCAGTTTCACAAAATTCATACATATTATATGGTGTGTATAAATGCTATAGTTAATATACAGGGTTATCCAAAAGAACTTGTCAACGTTACTGAATATGAGCATAAATTACTAAAAGCTGATTCTTAAATAAATTATGCATGTTTATGCTGAACTGCATTAAATTTACTAAGAAATGTTTGCATAATATAGATAAAATGATATACAGGGCCACATAAATAATTGGGTACATGGAGCCTATGAATGATAATTTATAAGAAAGTGATTTCAGTTTTTTAAAGAGTGTTTTAGTTTAAAATAAATTTTATCTTAAGACTGATGTGTAATAAAGGTACCAAGCAAACTACAAGGTTGAACAAAGTATTCAAGTATGTTTTCATCTATTAGTATAAATTGCTGAAAGAGAAATTCCAAGCTACTAAACATCTTTTCCTAAACTAAATTTTCCCATTATATAGTATGTATATTAGCTGATAAATCAAATATAGGACTTTTCAATAGTACTGCAATACATATTTGGCTATATTTGGTTTTATATCCTTATTTACCTAAATAATGAAGTTTAGTTAAAGATTTCATGAAGCGTTGGAAAGTGCTTCATAATCTATGCTTAACGCATGATTTTTCTTGCTTGTTTTAGTATAAGTCGTTGATTGAATAAAGACACATATCAGTGGTGACTTATCAAGATTACAATGTGTGAAAAAATAAAGAATGATCATATATATATATACAGAAAAATCACTCCATACTAAGTTTACTTAACTCCCCTTATAAAAAGCGATGTATACCAATCAACTACTAAGAATGTCTACTAAAGAATAATGGAAATGTGTTTAAGTGGCCATCTACTTCTAAAAATTGAACGAAACTTGAAAGTTTGAACTTTACCTTCAAATATCGAACAGAAAGTCATTTGGTCAAGTAGTGTAGGAATTGTAAAAAATTTAAATTTTGTAATGTTCATTTCAATTTTAATTTCGCATAATATATTGCATAATTTACTATATTGCAATTCGACCGAAACAGGTATTCAATAGCGAAACCGAACTTGGACAAATTTTCTATTCTTGGCCGAAAACAACAACAACAAAAAAAAAAAAAATAGAAAAATGGATCTAGGCGCAATATTTAAGGGTATAGCCTATTGTTTCGATATTTATGACTCATCCTGTGTATATATCAGGGATGAGATTGACAACAAAATAAAAAGTCTGAAAACTGCACGAGCGACATTTGAACAATAATACTTATGAATTTCAAGCAGAATAAATATTATAATTGCTATTAAAATTTATATATTACATGAAAAAATGGACTATTATATCAAAGTACATGAACAAAAGTAAAGAACTAAGGAAAAATATAAAATTTTCCCAAAAATTTAATTGGTGAAATCTCTTTAAAAATTGAAGAAAAGTCTGAAATTCAGACTAAAGTCTGAAGAATCTCATCCCTGATATATATACACAGTTGAAGATATTTATAACTCAATTCTCCCTATAATGCGCGACTTCTGAGACATAACAATGAATTTTGCAGCTCGGAAGTACGAGAATTCTCACATTGTAAACAATTGCTACTCCCTAGAAAACCAAATCTGATACATTAGTTTAACTTTATTTTTTTTTTAATTTAGAGCTTTTTTAATGAAAATAATTGGTAATACAGTGAAACCTCAGAATAAGGGACACCCATGGGACCAGAAATTTTGTCCCTTAAATAGAGATGTCCCTTATTCGGAGTTTTTAATACAGTGAAACTTCCAAATAAGGGACAGTAATGGGACCGGAACTTTTGTCCCTTAAATAGAGGTGTTTCTTATTCGGAGTGTCCCTTATTTGGAGGTTTCACTGTATTACATTAAAGATACTTGAAAATAGGTAATATCAGCTGTAATTGTTAAAAAAAATGGGTTCAAGTCTTTCTAGCACTCGTTTTTAAAACAAAAATATAGAAGTCATACTGGTTTAAATAAATTTATTTATGCTTAGCATTAACCAACTTCATGCTATGACAGCCACTTTTGGTCATTATGTTATTTACAAGAAGCAGTTACTATGTTACATCTCAATAAATGACAAACTTACTACAAGAATTGTTTCGAATAGCAGTTAATTTCACATAATGTGAACCATAACACACAGCTTTGTGATGTCACACAGTTTTTCAAATTCAACTTTGTGCGTTTTTCAGTTCGAGAGATTTTATCATAAGTTCATTTCCTACTGTAGAATTTTCCTTAAGAAAAGACTGCCATTCCACCGTTTTCATTATATCCAACATATTATCAGCGAAATAACCCGTGGCATATTCTAGCAGATCAGAATCACTGTGGTTCAACGCAAGCTGAATGACGCTGCAAATGTTGGTGTGAGAAAGTGATTTTTTTATGAAATCGGAGCATTCACTCTTCAGTTCCGTCATTTCATATTTATCTGCGATGTAATACAACCCGAGCATGTTGCTGTGGTCCAGTCCCTCGATTTTACCGCAGTAGACGTACGAGAGAAACAGCTGCATGGCGTCTGGATCGCAGTCCGGCACATCGATTACGCCCGTGTTTTTCTCTTTCATGTCGTGATCAAGCATGGATTCGAAAACTCTGGACTGAACCCTCAAGACGTCTCGGTGGGCTCGGAGTTCTTTGTCGCCGACTTTCAGGATTAGATCGTGATGGCGTCCATCGAACAACATTCTCTTTAAAACTTCACTTGAGGATCGAGTACCTGAAATTAAAAAATAAATAACAACAATTTTTAGTCTTATTAAAACTAATGTTGCCTTATATAAATAAAATCATTTTTATTAGCAAGTAATGGCAAAGTTTTTACAAGTTTTAATTTAATATTCTCAAAAAAAAAAAAAATTTTGAATTTAGAATTTTACATAGTAACTTTTAATAAAATAGAATTGCATTAAAACTGGCATAGTAAAAATCGATGAGCAGTCAAAGCAAGTTAGCATTGAGATGATCCAAGACTTCATAAAATAGTCCCTTTATCAATCTTCAATAAGAAATTACAAAAAGAAAACAAAATTAGTAAATAAAATCTGTAACATGTATTTTGCCTCTATAAATTTGCATTCTCTTTCATTAAACATGTACTAAATAAGGGATTCCTATTATTAAAGTCTCAAAAAGTCTAATATTAATATGGTTATTGCTTTTTATTTTAATTTATTAACACATCATGCTTTTATTTTAATATAGCTGATTTTGTAACAATCTTTTAGATGAGTCCAAAGAATGGTTTTATCCCCAAAAGACTAATCTCTTCGATTCACCAGTGATGTATACAATAAGAAATATAGTGACATTCGTGCAAAAATAACTTTTATACGTAAAAATATAAAAAAAATTTTATTAATTTTATCAGTTGCTACTTCGATTATTTTCCACACACAAGTAGTACGAATATTTTTAAAAGAAACTGATAAATGTTATTACATGATGTCGACTAACATAATCAGCTTTTTTTTTATCTCATAGTTTAAGTGGATTCATATACACATGCTTTTTCAGAAGTTTCTTTATGTCTTTTCCCTGAAGTATTAAAAAGTATAGCACTTAATCATTCAAAATAAAATGAAATCAGAAAAGTTTACTTACATTTCTTTAAAAAAGTTATATAAATCAATCAAAAAGTGTAAGAATGATCCATAACGACAAAAAATGTATTCCAATCGTTTGCTCGTGTTTTAATAGTGTTACACAATTTAAAAAATAATTTAAATTATAAAATAAATTAAAGAAATTATATACATTGTCAAGGTACTCTAGAAGATGGCTGCTATAAGATATGAAATAAATAGATTATGGAATATTTTACTAATCCTCCAATTCAATATAAGTATACATATTCTGAAAATAATAAGCACAAATATCCTTCTTTTTCTCGATGGTTTAGTATACAATATAACAGCACTCACTTGCTTTGAGATCAAAACAAGAAACATTTAATCATGGACGTAGAAAAAAAAAATTAACTAGCATCACATAACTTTGAAAAACTAAATCTAGTTTTATAGAGTAAGTGGATGGCGATAAAAATAAAAGTACTGTATTTTAAAAAAATGAAATGAGTGAAAAGGGGCTCTGTATATTTGACCTAAATAAAAAAAACATAATTAAGACAGCTATATTAAAAAACGCAACTAGGATTTTAGAGTGAGAAACCAGGAATCTTAAATAATATTGAAATTTTGCTACACATAAGCAAAATGTGTGTAATACCTTCTGGACTTCCCGGTTGGCATTCGTGTTCATTCAAGAACTTCTCCAGCACGACGACCTCGAGGCAGTCCGGGCACTTCACGGGTCGCTGTTCACACTTCCGCTGGTGGGACGACAGGATCCCGGTGGCGAAATTTCCTTTGCAATGACGACATTCACCGGAGTCTGAAGAACATCCGGCTGAATCGGAAATCTCAGCAGATGCAGGGATACCTTTAGCATAGAAAAAAGCAAAATTATTCATTCAGAACACACTGAAGTAGAGTGTTCAAAAGCGGGCACTGGCCGTTTTAGAATAACAGGTTATTAATTACAAGTATGCGGTAACGGCTAACTAAAGTTATACATGCATGAGAGTGACGTCATTGATTCATTCACAACACATTAAAATAGAGAATTTTCGAATACAGTTATTGGCAGTTTTTAAATACTATCAAGTTTGGAATTACAAGTATGGGTGTGTGAAACCGATTTTTGATCTGTTTCTAATGTTACTGAAAATTTTCGTTAGACTCGAATAGATAAAAATACTTAAAATATCATATAAAGTTTTTTTTTTTAATCATACTTTATTATGACGTTTTAGCCTATTTAACTATTAAAATATGCCAAAGATTAAAAAGTATTAGCCAGAGTTAGTATAATTTGGGTCTTTTTATGTTCAAAGACAATGCTGTGTTATTTGATGGGGACATTTGCTATTAAAAAAAATATAGAAAACCAAATAAATTCTTCACATCATTCATTCAATACATGAAAGAATAACGTACTAGCTGCCATTGTTTCTTCTCATTTCATTTTTAAAACTGGTAGTCCCTTATAATAGACCATGTACAGAAATGTAAAAAAAGGATAGAGCAATAAAAAGAATACAGACACCTACAAGCTAATGTTAAACCAATGACAATATTACTTTGACAAATCTGGTTTGCATTTTATAAATTTTTAATGGATAAAATTTTTTGAATAAAACATTTGTGGGCACTTTCACTTTCGGAACCTGTTCCAAAAATCCGGAATTTCCATAGTTTTTTTTCTCCAGGAATTGAAAATGCAAAATTTTTTTTATCACGATTAAAATGAAAAAAATCTTAAGCCCGTTACATTGATTTTCTTAAACAGAGATTGATTTTTATATTCTTAAAACCTTAAAAATTCTTAAAGTTATTAAAATCGCGATAAGTACAGGGATTCTGTGGTCTTTATTTTTGTTAGCGTTTAAGTATTTCCGCACCAGCATTTCATAAAAGTTTGCTTGACCACAGAAACATCTAATGTTTCATAAATAAAAAATAATTATTAGGAAATATTGGAAGTCAAGTGCTTACAAAATTTAAAAAGAAACATGTATTTAGATTTCTTTTATGCAGTGTTTGTGGTCAGCTGACAAAGACTTACTCTCACTTCCGGCAGATGACCTCCCCTTCATGGTGCAGGCGACCGTCAGGATGTTGTCCGGCAACAGCTCGGATCTTAACGCGGTGAGTTCCGCTCTCGGCACGAATCGATTAAGTATATGAAGACAGTTGACACCATCATCAGCAAAGTCTCTTGTAACATGCTCTTCTTTGTACTTTTCCCCTTTCGCCGTTTTCAGCGAAAGGGAAAAAGATAGTCTGATGGAGCGACCGGAATAATATTTAAAGAGCCACATATCAACGTGTCCAGAAGAGTTCGAATGACTAGAACCATTCGGGAAGATCCCCAAGCGCCATCTTTCACCGCCGAAAGAGAAATCAGGACTCCCGTAGCTAGCGCCGTCATCCTCCCGAAGAGTGGAGAAACCCTGGATCTGCCATTCCACGACCCAATCCACTCCACTTTCATGGGTCGTAATTGTTCCTTGCATGCTGCGGATCAGTCTTTTTAAAACTAGATTATTGCGTGAAAACAGAGGAGTCCTTCCTTCCAGTTGTTCCTCTTGCAAAGTGTTCACCTGAAAAGAGAAAAGAACAAAGTCAAGAGAATGTTGCCATTCCATTCGTAACAGGGCGTTGAGTGGTCGATGTGCACTTCAGTCGGCACCATCAGTGTCACAAGGCGTCCATAGAGGGCGCTTCACCGATAGTAATATTCAGATTTAAGGGCTACTTCAGTCACCCGAAATGACTCGCTCGCTCATGTTAATCCTATGAAAAAAATTTAAAAGGATATCTCGTTTGCATTTTAATATTTTTAAACTTTTTTTTTTTTTTTTTTTTTTTTTTTTTTTTTTTTTTTTTACATTGTATAAATGTTATGTGCTCTTTATTACTATTTCGATTTTGAATACAGATTTTTTTCAAAAGGATGCTTTCATTTCCAAAACCGGGTACGAAAATGAAAGTGTCCCCAATAAAAATATTTCTAAACAAAATAGAAAAAATAAAAAAGGGAATTTGTACAAGCCAATCTCAGCTAGCCAACTCAAATTTAAAAATTTCTCCTTTAGGGTAAACATTAGCGAAAGGTACTTTTTCTGTGACTGAATAATCCTCTTAAAGAAATTTAGATGAGTGATTATTTATAATATAACATCATTTTCGATAAACGCTGCTCACAAAGAGAAAATGGACATGCAATGTCGATGTGCAGCTTTTCACAAAACTTATTTTTAACATTTAGACTATTTTTATTAATGGAATACATTTTATCTAAATAAAATAAATATAAAAAATAAACAAATCTTGTTATTTGTGCGAAAGTTTAAAAGACTGTTATTTTTAAAATTTTCCAAGATGGGTCTGTGTTTTTTTAAATGATAAATTTTAAAAATTCTCAAAGTGCATTACATCGGCATCTAAATTTCAGAGGGTGAAAATCGTATTTCTATAAATATAGAGTCACTGCCTTTTCAAATTTTTTAGCCGAGGAACGTTGAAGCATCCCTTAAGGAGTGTCCTGAAATGAAAAAAATTGCCTGTTTTTGTGACGCAATCTCAAAATCCTGTTTTGTTTATGAACACATTTATTTCGGTCTTATTCCCATTTACTTAACAAAAAATCAGACAGCGTTTTACTTTATACGAAAATGAGTATTTAATAAAATATTCACATAATTCATGTTTTTTGCGTCATTAGGCAAATTAAGACAAAAGGCGGCTTTGAGATTGCGATCAGTAATATTTTTAAATGTACCAAAGGGATGGTCCATTGATTACATCGCATGGGGGGGGGGAGAGGGTATCAACAAAGTATGGCACAGTTCAGGAGATGAGAAGGGGAGGGAAGAATCATATTTGGGAGTCGCATAGTAAAATACAATTTCAAAAATATGTACAGTCTTGAAATAAAAAAAACTAACACCCCCTACTAACTCTGCAACTAATTATAACTGAAGATAGACGCTGGTACCAAATGATAGGAGATTACATCTACTTAGGATTAAATTTGCTTAGGAAACCAAATTATCTACTCAATTTGATATATTACTGGTGGGTATTTTGATCGTGCGAGATATTCCAGGTACTTTTCTATAAGTACCCGGATACTTGTAAGCCAAGTATCCGGGTTCGATTCCCGGCCTGGGCAATTTTTCGCTCAGTTTGGAAATATTCAATTCGTATGATAACTTTACCAATCAGTTACATTGTGTTAAAATAATAGTACATCTGCGTATCCATCGTTCTACGGAGTTCCATTACCTGCGGCTTATTCTGCCTAGCTGTCTAAATGACAGACCAGATGCTATGGCCAATAAGGTTATCTGAGCGAAAAATCCCAGCCGGTATCGCCCGGTTAGCTTAACAGGTAAAGCATTGGCCTTGTAAGCCAAGTATCCGGGTTCGATTCCCGGCCTGGGCAATTTTTCGCTCAGTTCGGAAATATTCAATTCGTATGATAACTTTACCAATCAGTTAGATTGTGTTAAAATAATAGTACAATAGAATCAAACCAGAAATAAAGTTTCGTGACATAACAAATCAAACCAGAAAGTTAAGATATACGGTACGCTAGATAAATCATTAACCAAGGAGTTTTTTTACTTTAATGATATGGAGTGCTTCAAAAAAGCCTAAATCAAGCGGAGTAGTGCATTTTTGTATAATAGTGGTTGAGGTAAAATTGAAATTATAACCCTCCTCCCAATAATGAGAAGCAATAGAGGAAATTTTAAATTCTTTTCTCTTTACATAACCTATGTCTTTACATAACGTTTGGTTTGTCCAATGTTGAGCAAACCACACTGACATTGTATATTTAGTACTGTCCAGTAATTATTACTTTACTCATGAATAATTTTAAATAAATTTCTTAAGGGAAGACAAGACAGGGGCTACTTGTATTAGTTTTACTCTAACAATTTATATTCATTTGTTAGAAGTAACGTAATTTTAGCCATGTGTTTATATATACTTTAAATTCATGCGTTTTATAAAAAATATACAAGAAATTAACACAAATTAGAAGTGTCTTAAGTTCAAGCCCTCCGAAAATTTGATTTCAGATAAAAAAGTTATTAACCCTTTAACTGCTTCCCTTTTTTTGTACAATAAATTGAAAATAACGGATTCACACCACTATTTTTTAAATAAAATATTCGTAACAGTTTGTCTAAACGTTTCCTCCTTTAAATTGTATGAAATTAATTTTAAAAAAATAGTGGTATCAAGCAGCTTTAACGCACTGACTGAGCGAGACGTATATACAGGGTGAGTCATAAATATCGAAACAATAGGCTAACTCCTGAAATATTGCCCCTAGACCCATACTTCCAATTGCAAAAATTCATAAAAAAAAGGTGAAATTTCTGATAAGATAAGTTGCAACTCCATGGGGGGTCTATTTGAAAAAATACGAAAATTAAATTTTTATACGGCCCCCGCAGGGCAAAATTCCCAATTAGGAAATTATTCCTTATCCATTCCTAAATTGAACAAAACAAATTTCATCTCCGTATCTAAAAATCCCACAGAGATATTAAATCCCAAAATCCTCAAAAATTCCTGACTTACACCACTTTTCCCTGCCTCTAAGCTGACTCAATTTCAACGCTTGTCAGGGAACATTCACAAATTGCAATTTAATAAAAATCGGTGTAAGATACCGCTTTTTCTTTGGACATAAAATAGCAGCATATAGTATATTTTATGTCCAAATATACTATACGCTATGTGTATGTACTTTTATAGCTTTTCTTTTTTTATATTTATACTTTTTATTATTAAAGAAGCGCCAAAGGCTGTAATATATTTATTTTATCAATGAATCTCTATTTATATGTAAATGTTTCACTTATATTTTAATATCGTTAATCCATATCCCATGCGTTGGAGACTCTGAAAAATGTTATACACTAAAACTTTTTAAGACGGAATCACATAGGAAAGAAAAAATACGTTATAGACAGATGCTCTCCCTATTAGATGTAATTGAAGCTCATTTTCTGTTCAGGTACGATTGCATTTATTTTGCATGGATCAACACATTTTCCGTTTAAGACAGAATTCCGTCATAGGCAGATTTTTTTTCACTGGTTTTATTGTATTTAATTTTTTTAGCCTTTGAATAATCTATTTAAAAAAATAAAATTTACAGTTTTTTTTTTTTTTTTTTTTTTTTTTTTTTTGTAAAATAAACATTTTAAAATTTATATGTTTTTCGTAAAAAATTCGATTGAGCTGAATTTTATTTATTTTATGCACGTATTAAGTCAGTCAGAGACAGTGATTTTAATACGGTTTTTGCCGAAACCGGGGAAATTTCATCTAGAGTGCACCTAAGTTCAAGGAAGTAGTCCCATCATTTATGAAAAGTACGCTAGGCCCGGCCTTCCGGGACTTCAGAAAAAAGTAACATCTCGGTCCTGGCCCTACCTGGGCCCAGAATACAGATTTTTTAACATCCTCTGGAGGACGATAAAAAGCCTGGAGTTGTCAGAGGTAAATTTAAAAAGAAAAAAAAGACTTAATCTGCATCTTAGAAAAAGCATTTTTTAAAATAACTGACGGACATTTAAACAATACACTTCGTTTTTCTGCATAATGAATTTTTTATCCTCTATTTCTTGTCTTTAAATTATTAAATGTTAAGAATTTTTAAAAGAAAAAAGAACTTGAAACACGGCATTTTTGATTTTTTTACATTAGTCTTTTTCGGCAAATTTGAAAAAATGTTTACTTTTGAAAAAAATGTTTGCTTTTGAAAATATGATTTTTTTAAAAGTTATATTATTTTTTCAATAAACATTTTTAATAGTTTTAAAATATTATAAAAAAACCTTGGAACAAAACTAAAATCAGATTTTCATCTTTAATTAAATGGAAAGAAATTGAAATCCGATAAATAATGTTACTAGTTATAACGATTTTTGATTGTCCCATTTAAACCAGTACTAACCACATGAAACTTTTATAAATTGCATGAGAAATTTTAGAATGTGATTTTCTTAGCAAATTATAAGACTAACCATCACCAAAAAAAAAAGAAAAAAAATCAAAATTCTAACTCAAGAAATAGATTTTTTACGCGTTTTCTAGAACTGTTGA
Organism: Maratus speculifer; assembly: GCA_964019185.1. Taxonomy (NCBI): domain Eukaryota; kingdom Metazoa; phylum Arthropoda; class Arachnida; order Araneae; family Salticidae; genus Maratus; species Maratus speculifer. Next base: position 290,116 of record CAXHSM010000583.1, on the reverse strand, counting down.
AGTAATATTGTTTTTTGAATTGTGCGCATTTCAATTTGTGTCTAATCCCTTGAAACCTGATGAATTTTTTAAACGGCTATAACTTTGCGTATTTTGGAGATATGAAGATGCAACTTTTTGTGTCTTATTCAGAACTGAACAAGAAAAGTTTTCCTAATTGGAATTTTTGTCCTACGGGGGACGTATAAAAATTTAATTTTCGTAACTTTTCAACTAGACCCCCCATGGAGTCGCAATTTATCTTATCAAAAATTTCACATTTTTTTATGAATTTTTGCAATTGGAAGTATGGGTCTAAGGGCAATATTTAAGGAGATAGCTTATTGTTTCGATATTTATGGCTCACCCTGTATATGCCCGGAGCAGATTAGGGGTTAGCTCCTAAAGTACTTGCACGATTTCCATAAAAAGAAATTTATAAATAAATAAATATATATATATATATAGATATAGATATGTAAATATAATACAAATGTAAGATCATACCCAGCAAACACAGAACTAACAGAATGGTACAAAAATTATATCTTTCGACAAGTACTAGAGGTGTTATTTCGATAACAGTGAATCGTAACCTAAAAGTATCGATTCTGTCCTTTCCTTCGATATCTTTGGCGATACTTTCATGCGTTGTCATGATGACGCCAGAAATATGGCACCACGGCGAAAATCGGCGATGTAGATGATACGTGTTTGATACAAATACGTAGGAATTCCGACACTTCTGACATAAAAATGATAAAATAAGGGCACAAATTTGATATTGCTGATATCCAATGAGAATCATTTTAACGTTTTTTTTAATGCCCATATGATAACATTTTGTGCCAATCTAATGACACTTTATACACATATCGGCGGATACTTTTAATAGAATTTTTTTTCTTTGTAGTATCTATACTATTTTAATCCTTTGAGGGCTAAATCACTTCCATTGCTAATATGTTGAAATGAATGATACTGGAATTTACATGTATATTTGTAAAGAAGAAAAAACTAAATTTTACATACATCAAACTATTTTTTTAATCAAAATTATGGTAACATTTGGAAATTAAAATTAATTAGTTCTATAAATATACAACCGCCTTTGAAAGAGTAAAAAAAAATATTCCAGTTATATAATTGGAGAATAATTAAAAAAAAAAAAAAAAAAAAAAAAAACTTGGTACAATCAAAGTTATTTTTAAGACCTTTTCTCAAGTTTCAAAATCATAAATTGTTGGAAGATTTTCTCTAAATTTTATAATAAGGAAATCAAGCTTGCGTTGTTTTATTGTGGAAAATTAGGACTGAAGAATTTTTTTCTTCTATATTTTGCAATTAGCACATTTTGTAACGCTGCATTTAACTTCACTTAAATTTTATACAGAATCTCTGTGTACTGCTTATAGAATCTTTTAACATAAATATTTTCTTTATTCAGTTTCATACGTGTATTTTATTTTTATGAAGTTTCATACTATTGATCGTATTAAAAAACTTTTCTAAAATCCACTCTTAACTGATCAGGAAAAAATGCATCTAACACATAATACAATAGGTTTTTTTTTTTTTTCATATATTACGGATGTTATCCTTCACTTTTTATTGTACATTTGCCTGAAATTCCAATTTAGAGAAAAGAAAAAACATTCCAAAGAAAAAAATATTTTTGAAAAAAGTTTCTTTTTTAAAAGTATTTTAACTGTCTTAATTATGAAGGATAAAAAAATATTCTAATTTTTGCTCAACTATTCAATAGCACCTTTTTTACAATAAAAATGTTTTATCCCCCCCTTACAATAGCATTTCAATTAAGATCCAAGTGTAGTACCTTGAAAAAAAAAAAAAATCAAACATTGCTTCAAAGAAGCAAACATTTTTCTAATATAAATGCATATGCATGGAGGGAGGGGGGGAATTTTCTCTTAACTTTTCTAACTAATCATGAAGCATAAAAAGGGGTGCAAAAATCTAGGCATAAGTGGGTAGTCTCTTGCCACTAAAATTATTTAAAAAAAATTTTTGCTGAAAATTTTTATAACATCATTAATTATTATTTTAATAACATTCTAGCAAGAATTTTGCACAAAATATTAGCCAAAATATATATAAATCAATTTAGTGGTGAGAGACTGCCCGACGGTGCTTAGATTTTCTGCACCCCTCATAAAATATATTCAAATTTTTATTCAATGGCCAAATTGCTTTTGTCTATAAGTAAAAGATTTATAATTAATACAAATTATTATTATTAGTGGTGAAATTAGCATTAAATAAAAAGTTTATTTTTACTAGATATTTTATTGCTTTTTCCTCTTATGGCATTATTGTCTTGCAGTAATCCCTACATAATAGAAGTATAAAAAGTTTTCTTATTACTTAGTAATTTAAATATTATCAGATGTTAACACATATCCTAATCCCCTCCCCCCCTCTCCACACACACACACTTGAGTAAGAAAGTACTTTTGAGATAACATTTTTCCATTTAAAAACTTCCATTTTATTATTGATTTTTTTTTTTTTTTTTTTTTTTTTTTTTTTCTCATCACATTCAATATTTTTGGACTCCAAAAAAGTTTCAGTGACTAATTAACAACATTTTGTCTTTGAGATGCGTAAACCATTTAAATAGTAAAAAAATATATAAATAAAATTTCAACAATACAAATTTTGGAATGAAGGGGGGGTGGGGATAAATGGAATAATTTATGCTTCATAAACTTTCATACTGAGAGACTTTAGTACAACTGAAAATTTTGTATGAAATATAATTAAATTAAAAATGTACAAACTATTTCAAATAGAATACTAATAATAATGTATACACTTCTTGTTTGCGATAAACCTTATGAGTCTTTTTTTCAAATCATATGTCAATTCTTGTCTATGTTTCATCTGAAAATACCTACCATGTTAAGATAGCTGAAATAAATAAACACAGGCAATATAGAACAGTGCTAGTGTTAGTGCTACAATATTTATTAACTACAATTTTTGCTTACAGAATACAAATTATATAAATTTAATATTTTTTAACAAAGATTTTCCTTTAATTTTTTTAAGATGAGATTTAGCAATACAATATTTCATATCGACAGTTATCATGCTCTTTTATAATACATTTTCTTCAAAATTCAGAAACTGGCTCAGAAGTCCTCAATCCTTTACTCTCAATACTGGTATACTTCAAACCCAGATTCCTTCCAAGTTGGGTGCTCCAAGTATCTGATAATTTCTCCACCTATTTAAACAACATAAAATATCATTTTAAAAAGATCAAAAATTGTTATTGGTAGACACAAAATCATATTATTAAAAACGTAGAAATATAATAAAATAATTGACTTTCACACCTTGAGAACAAGTAAATTACACATACATAGCATTAACACTAAATATATAAGGAATTTTATTCAATATATATAAAAATATTTTATACTAGGATTTTTATTTAAGACCAACTTATTTTTATGTGATTTAACCATTAGACAGCATTTTCCATGGATTATATTTTCATTGTATAGAAGAGAATTAAACAGTTTATTGAAATTCTAATGCAGAGATTGGCAAGTAATTTTAAATGGATTCTGAAAATTTTTATTGAGATCCAAAGAACAAAACACATTTCATAAGTACTACCTACTTATATTTTATTATTATTATTATAGATATACACACATGTAATAGAAAAGTCATGCATTAGTTCTGAACAATTACTAGATACATAGGTATAAGGTCTAAAAATGTTCTCATCACGAAATAGAAAAGGCATTCTTAAGGCATCTGTTGAAAAATTAATGCGAAGAATTACACTTGCTTTCTTGAGCCAGATTTTTACAGTTTTGTTCATGTGGTGAATAAATAATGGAAAAAGTATCTTGAAGGTGGGCATCCATTAATCTCAAAACAATATTTGTTTATCAAAAAATTAATTTTGAACAAAGATTTTTTACATACATATGAAGACATGAAGAGTCAAAAACAGTAACCAGGTAAATAGCCAGTTTTTTGCAATTTTCATACATTACTGAAACATTATTACCCCAAAACTCTTAAGAGGATGTATTATTATACACTGGTAGGGAAATATTTTCTTGCAAGACAATTATTTTCATTTGAAGTTTTTCAGGATTGAACAACTTTACAACCATCTATTTTGCAACTGGAATAACTAAGGTGACAAAGAATTGAGACAACTTAATTATCTGTGGAAAGTTTTGGAATCTTGCTTCAAAATTCCTTTACAAACTGTCATAAAATTTTAAGAACACTACAGTGTGTATTTCGGAATTCTTACAGTATGTATTGTTCGAAAATGAATAAATACTTCATTTGCAATATCTCCCCCCCCCCAAAAAAAAATAAAAATAAATCCAGTTTGTTACAAAAAGCAGACACATTTACATCAGATCACACATTAATTTCCCATGTCCCTGTAACTGGATGTTAAGTGCACCTCTCTACTGGAGAGTTAGGATTTATTCAACATTTTTCAAAAGAATAGAAATCAACAGCACAATCAATACTTTCCCATAAAATATTATGACATGACATTTAAAAGAATCAAAATCATACATAAACCAAAAGAGCCCTTAAGAATTAAACTAAATAATTAACTATACCAGTGTTTCTCAACCTTTTTCAGGCCATGCCCCACCAAATCATATCTAAAACACTGATGGCCCCCCTCCCCACTCACTGAAAAATAATTCTTATTATATAAAAATTGAGCTGTTATTCCATTTAAAGAAGTTAAAAAAAAAATAGCCATTTAAAAATGTAATGGAAAAGAAAACAAACAAGTAAAAGAAAGGTCATGAAAAAATGAACATAAACGAAAGAAATGTGTTCAGGAAGCAATCGTTAATAATATAGACCAGGAAGCGGCTGCACAAACCATCATCTCATAGAATTGATTGTTGAAGTTTCAGCATTAGACAAAACTTGATTTGTATATTAAAATGCAACTGGTCTGCCAAATCATATCTTGGTGGAATCCGCTAAAGACCTGATTTTAGTGATTCATCGTTAAGTGCTTTACTGCAGTCAAATGTATGAAAATGTAGAAGACTGCTAGCAAGAAAACAAATGGTAAATCTACTAGTCAACCACTAAAATCAGGTTTGTTAAGATATGACTTGGTAGACCAGTTGCATTTTGATATGCGAATCAAGTTTTAGCTAGCTCATGAATTTCAGTCATCAACTCGATAAGGTGATGGTTTGTGCAGCCGCTTCTAGATCTAGTAAGAGTAATAATAATAATATGCAGCAATGAAAAGAAAAACAAATTAGATCTTCAAATATTTAATAGTGAACTTTGATACACAAAAATAACTTTAACTGGATGTTTCTTGATTTTGTACCTGTCATTTTAATTGCTGATAGTAAAAGTAAATAAATAAATAAAATATGTAATAAAATAAATTCAAATTATAACATTTAAGATGAATAGAATAAAATTGAGATTTTTGTGCTTGATGTTGGCTGCAAAGAGATTTTATATCAGGCACTAATTTTGTCAGCTTTTATCTCAAATCCCTCGTTTAGTGATGTCTAGTCGATTTCTTTATTTTAGTAGTAAATCGTTTACTGTTCAAGCCACATTCAGCAAGGTATGAAGACGGGAAGGGTAACAATATTTTTCTTGCAAATTGTGTTGAATTAGGCTATTTAGTTTCAGTCTCAGCACAAAGCCACACCATATTGCCTTTTATGTTGAATAGAGTTTTAATTGACTCATCGTTTTGAATATCAGCGATTTCTTCTCTGTATGGCGTTGAAACATTAGATAAATCAACTAACATTGGCTGGATGACCCATGATGGAAAATCCATTTGCTTTAAACCAACGAATCTATCATTCATATCAGAGGCCAACATTTTCAGATGATTAACAATGGCAGTTATAGCGGTGTCTGTTACCTTGCATTTTTTTAACCACAAAAATAGGTCAAACTTTCTCTCTGAAATATGTTTTTGTCAAACCTCAGCAGACGCAAAAAACCCCAAATATTTTCACTTTTGCATCAACAAGTGTTTTTTTTTCTTCTTGAAATTGTTTATTTAATGTATTAAACTTTTCAAAGATATCTGCTAAATAACTAACATATGCTTTTCCATCAACAGTTTGTAGGGCCTTAATGTCAGGCTTTTCATTTAAAAATTCACCAAGAAAATCGAACAACTCCATGAATCTTTTTAAACAATTCCCTTTTGAAAACCATCTTAATCGCACTTTTTTTTTTCTTTTTCCTTTTGTTCTTTGCAACAGGGTTGGGTAGATTTTTTTGAAAAATAAACAAAAAATGATCTTGAATTCGGAATCGTTGAGGTTGGAAGGATTATGGATTTTGGACTCTACAAACACAATGGGGTGCTGCAGCAATGATTCACTAGCAAACTATTTTCCGATATTTTATTATTAGATTTTTTTTTAGGTCTTGCATATAGATCAACCCCCCCCCCCCCTTTGAAGTTCTTTTTTTGTCTAAAATTTTTCGACTTATACGCGAGTATATACGGTAATCTTATTTACTTTACCCTGAACAGCGAACTGCTCTACAACATCTATCCTGATCATGATGTCCCCCTAAAGTGGGAACCCCAGTATTCAGTTGTAATATAACTAGGTAATTATCCACACTGTAAGGATGAAAGTTTGCATAAAACTTGTGCAGCCAGAAATCAGACTTTCAACATATAGTTATTGAATCTTAAGAATTAAATAAGTGACTTCTACCTACAAATAACACTTTGCTTTTTTAGAAAATCTAGGACCAGTGATAGAAATTGGGAGATAAAAGGCAGGCGTCAAATGACGACTACTGTAAAAACCTTAGGCGTCAAATTAAGATTTTTAGTTGCAGTTTCTAAAATTCATATTAATATTACTGTGATACTGCATGTAATTTTGAAGTGATTTGGAGTAAAAGAATAATTTTGAAATTCACATCAAATTTTCTTTAAGGTTACTACAGAGACAAAAAAAAAATCCACTCCTAATTTTTTTTTGGGGGGGGGGGAAGGGGGGGGGTTGCACCACTTTTACGAATTTTGCGTTTTTTGCTATCTTTTGGCAAAATTTGCCATTTTCTCGCAATCTTTCGACGAAATTTGCAGCTCTTTTTGCGATCTTTTGACGCAACTGGCCTTTTTTTTGTGATCTTTTGACGAAACTTGTCGGTTTTTTCACAATCTTTTGACGAAACTTGTCGGTTTTTTCACAATCTTTTGATGAAACTTGCTGGTTTTTTCGTGATTTTTTTTTTAATATTTTGCCTTTTTCGTGATCTTTTGCCAAACTTTGTCGTGTTTTTTCGCAATCATTTGGCGAAACTTGCCGTTTTTTCGATCTTTTGACAAGCCTTGCCATGTTTTTTTGCGATTTGTTGACGAAATTGGCAGTATTTTTTCGCAATCTTTTGACAAAATTTGTCGTTTTCTGCAGGGCTGGGACCCCCCCCCCCGGTTAATTATGTGGTTTTTTTCGCATCCCTTTGGCGAAAATTACTGATTATTTGGGATTCCTTGAAGAAATTTGCGTTTTTTTCGCGAGCCTTTGATGGGATTAAGATTTTATTGCGATCCTATGACAAGATTCTTATTTTTTCTGTAATTCTTTGACAAAATTAGCTTTTTTCTAAAGATTCTGTGACGAAATTAACATTTGTTTTCACGATCCTTCATAGAAAATTGCATTTTTTTGCGATTCTATAACAAAGTTCGTTTTTTTCCCAAGATTTTTTTGACGAAATTAACTTTTTTTGTGATTATTTTATGGAATTTGCGTTTTTCTTGCTATTCTTTGACGAAATTTGCATTTCTATTCGCAATACTTTGTTGAAATTTGCATCTCTATTCGCAATACTTTGTAGAAATTTGCCTTTATCTTACGCTATCATATAAAAAACTTCTGCTTTTTTGTTATTTTTGGAAAAAAAAATCATTTTTCTCCCATCTTTTGCCAAAAGTGGCGAATTCTTATACGAGCAATTGATGAAATTTTTTTTTTAGCGATTTTTTTTAGTTCTGATTTTTCAGACTAGACCATTTTTTTTTTAATTTTCGGAGCTGAATGTCTAATAAATTTTTTAAAAAGCTAGGCGTCAAATTTGACGACCAAGAATAATTTTCTAGTCGTCAAATTCAATTTTTTAGTTGCATTTGACGATTAATGACTGCCAATTTCTAACACTGTCTAGGACATTTCTGTTTTCAGAAATGTTTCTGTAAATGTAGCCTAGAATTCTTCTAAATTTTAGTCACCAGAAAAAATTTCCCCTCCCTTATACTTCATTATGAGTTTCCATGTTTAAAATTTAACCTTTAAAGACATGAGCAGTGTGTAATATGCACCATAAATGGTTTCAGTTTTTTAAAGTATAAATAACTTTTAATGATAATTATTTCAGACAGAAAACAAGAATAGTTTAGAATTATTAGCTAGAAAATTTAAAAGAGAACTTTGAAAGATAACACATTCTAAGTCTACTTTATTTATCAAAATTTGAATTCTATTAAAAAAATAAAAAATAACTTACATGTTTGGAAATATCCTCATACTCCAATATATATTTGAGATGCGAAAGAAGGTCTTCCTGAATTTCTAAACAACACCATCTAAAAACAGAAAATAAAAAATAATACAACAGGCATATATACAAAAAATTTAAATTTCTATTAACATCTATACGAAGTCAAAAACTTATTTGCTATTATCTTATCAAGCATACCTTAAGATGTATGATTTTTTAAAGCAAAATGTAATTATTCGAAAATGTAGTGTTTATTCAAAATGAATGCTTTTCTATAAATATGTTATAGGTACACTGTACACGTGTGATTATCCACCAATACCAATTATGGGACCAACAGTGTAGTAGATGATCAGACTTACTAAAATTACATGTCTGTATAAGAATAATTAAAAGTTTTTATTATTATTATTATTTGCTGTATATTTTTGTATAGGGGAGAGTGGAGTACAGTAGACAACACCTTATGTTTTATTTATTTTTAAATTTTTAGAGTTTGTTTTACTGCTATTATTTCTTTTAGGCTTAGAAATTTGTCAGTCTGTAAATAAAAATCACAAAAAAAGCAGATTTTGTTAAACAGTTGTGAAAAATGCAAATTAACAAAGCTTCACAAAAGCACAAATTTTGCCAAAGAATTGTATATGTAATAGATTAGACATAGTAAGATTATTTTCAAGATGTAATAATATTACTTGACTTTATACGGGAGTGTAAATTTTGTTTTAAAGTGCTAAAAAATAAGCATAGTAACTAGTGCAGAAAAAAAATATGAATGTTATGAACGAAGGAGAGAAAAGAAGTCGATCAAGATTTTTCCATGCCTGATCATTGAAATGTGCAATTTTTTCATGGTTGAGCAATCATGGCGATTTGCACTTTATGAATTGATCAACAAAATTTGCGATTTTTACAAAAATGATCGGGAAAATATGAAGTTTTTCTGCACCCGATTGACAAAATTCATGTTTTTTATAAAGTCGATCGACGAAACTCATGATTTCCTCGCACATGATCAAGGAAATTTGTGATTTTTTTCTGAGTTTGATCAACAAAATTTGCATTTTTTTTTGGCACCTAATTATAGAAATTTGTGATTGTTCAGTATGCCATCGACAAATTTGCGATATTTCAGATTCTTAACCGATTGTGGGGTCACTCCATAGTAAATTACGTTACATTTTGAACTATTTTCAGTAATTTTAGTAATGTAACAAATATATATATATATATATAGACATGGTTTGCTAATTAAAGTTATTCAAAGCCCAATTTATACTAAAATTACATAATTTTAATGTTATTTCTTAAATTTTGTTAGTTTTATTTACTACGGTAACTGCCATTACTGAAAAAGGAATATAAGTTATCATATATAAAGTGCAATTTTCGTTAGAATTTTTTAGGTAATTTATCCAAATTGACCCTCACATAGGTTTCATTGTCAAATTATGTTAATTTCACACCTGAATGTTTTTTAGTGTTATATTACTAAAATTATTGCAGTAAATTGCTGTAAATTTAACATAAGTAACCATAGAATGACCCTCTGATGCATTTTAACTTTGCTGCAAATTGATTAAGTTCACAGCTTTTTCTTGCAATAAACTGATGAAACTCACAATTGTTATGCCCCCGATTAACAGGGTTTGCCCAAGTGGTCCCAGCCCAAAAAAACCCGCCCAGGCCCACTTGAAGAAACCCATGATAAAATCCATTGTGGGTTTTTTCAAATTTTTGCAGGATTTTACAACTGTATCATTGCACAATTTAACTGATTTCTTATTTGAAATTAATGAAAGACATTATATAAATTTAGCATATTTAACTTAAAGCAGGGTTGTTATGATTTTGCCCAACTTAAAAAAACAACGTTTTTTTTTCTTCAAAATTTCAACTTTAAATTGCCTAAGGTTAATTTCTTAAAATCGTTACAGTCGTCCCCGCATAAATGAATATCGACGGTTCCAGAAAAAATATTCGATTAAGCGGGGTATTTGATTAAACGGGGAGGCATATAAATGTAATATTTAAGGTGCAATAAAATGACATAATTATTAAATATAGTATATTTAGTTACCAGATTAAGAAAACCGTTAAAAACTTTAATATAGTAATAAAAACTGAAATATAAACAAAATGATATGTAAATACGCAATAGTTCAATGACAGTAAACACATGCATTTTGTTTACATTGCATTTAATGCAGATCATGTGAATTGGATACAGATTTTGTTATTAAAATTTAATTTACGTAATTTATACAGATTTAAAAAATAGATGAAAGCGGTTTATGTGAAATTTTAGAGTAAAAAATGGACGAGATTTTTTTCGAGTGGTATCATAATTACCATCTTGAACCTAAATGACAACACATTATTATTGAAGGGTTACTTCGAGGATTTGCTCGTTAATGCTAATGCTATAGAAAAATTTATAAAGATATCTCTTTTGCATTTCAATATTTTAAACGATCTTTTTTGCAATGGATAGCTGAGATCGATCTGTACAAAAGGCGTCGTCGTTTTTAACTTTTTCCATTTTTATCGCGGATATTTTAATGAGGATGATTTCTGTTTCCGGACCGGTTTTGAAAATGAAAGTGTCTCCATTAAAAATGATTGTAAAAAAATCGAAAAAGTGAAAAAGAAGTCTTTTGACAAACAAAAGTACAAAATTGATCGAAATTTCTCTCAAATTTATGTCACCATTTTTGAAATTAATTCGAAAAAATGAACAAGGAAGGGAACTCCCTTGACCAGTACTTATACACCTGCCAGGCGAAATTCAGGCTGGGAGTTCTGGAAATTTGTTTTCTGTGTAACAACCGAAAATGACAAAAAGTGTGGAGGAAATTCCAATTGAAACATGTTTTTCACGCCCATTTTTCAAATTGTCTCACTCATTTGTTATTTGATTCAGTGAGGACATTTCGTGAAAAGTATTCGGTTAAGCGGAGAAAAATAACATTAGCCCAATGGGATTAAATTCGGTTCCGGAGGATTTTATTCGAATAAGTGGGGTATTCGATTATCAGTTACCTGATTAAGTGGGGAGGACTGTATTAAGATCTTAATAATGATATTAAGATATATTTCTTAATAGCAATACACCACTCATAAAGTTTCTCTCTCACCACAAGAGGAAAAAATATCTTAATTCTCCCAATGAAAATTTTAAAAAGAAATAATTGTAATTAAATTTTTTATATATCAGAAACACAAAAACAAACTTTTTCCCATAAAAAATGATATATAATTTATTCTATGTTATGTTTTACAATTGAAACTCGTAACAAAATACCACATATGCTGGGAATCCTAATTTATCGAAGTAGCTATGTAAGATTATTTAGTTTATTCTGTTAATTAGTTATAATAAAAAAAAATACTAATTCTGATTTAGCATTAGTATTAATACAGTATTTTAATGATAATTTCACTCGCAAAATTATTACTGGTAATCAATTTTTGTAAAAGCAAAGTGTAATTTTGATCGTCATGTATTTATATATTTTTGTAATTACTTCAAATTGTGTTTAGTAGTAGTAAGTACATTTTTTTTTCAAACATTCTGAACCTTTTTCGTTAATTCAAAAAATCCATTTACAGCTGGCTTAATATATCAATGCAAGAAACTAGTCATATCAGAGACAAATCTACCTTTTAAATTAACTTGGTTTTTTAATATATACATTTTGTTGATTTATTTTTAATGCAAAATTATACCCAGGTTTCACTGATACATGAACAGTTTAGCTGTTATATATATGAAAATTAGAAATTTAAAGTGTTTTAAAAAAAATTCGATAAAACCCAAAAAAGCCCAGGTTTTTTCAGAAAAACCCGGGTTTTAGACTAGTGGGCCCAGTGGGTTGGGCTTTTAAAAAAAAACCCGGGTTTTTTCAAACCCTGCCGATTAATGAAATTTAAAATTTTTGCATTCATCATAGACAACAACAGCGATTTTTCCATTTCATATCAATCTATTGTGCGATTTTTTTTCTCCTAAAGACACAATGTGCTTTTTTGTGACCAATCAACAAAATTTGCAATTTTTTCAAGCCTAATCGACAAAATTCACAATTTTGTCCATGTTCGAAGAATGCTATTTTCAATTTTTTCCGCTCCAGAATAATATTTTCGATTTTTTCACGCCTGATTGAGAAAATTAGAGATTTCTACGAAGTCTATCGAGAAAATTAGAGATTTCTACGAAGTCTATCGAGAAACTTCGAGATTTCTACGAAGTCTATCGAGAAACTTCGAGATTTCTACGAAGTCTATCGAGAAACTTCGAGATTTCTACGAAGTCTATCGAGAAACTTCGAGATTCGTAAGAAGTCTATCGAGAAACTTCGAGATTCGTAAGAAGTCTATCGAGAAACTTCGAGATTCGCAAGAAGTCTATCGAGAAACTTCGAGATTCGTAAGAAGTCTATCGAGAAACTTCGAGATTCGTAAGAAGTCTATCGAGAAACTTCGAGATTCGTAAGAAGTCTATCGAGAAACTTCGAGATTCGTAAGAAGTCTATCGAGAAACTTCGAGATTCGTAAGAAGTCTATCGAGAAGCTTCGAGATTCGTAAGAAGTCTATCGAGAAACTTCGAGATTCGTAAGAAGTCTATCGAGAAACTTCGAGATTCGTAAGAAGTCTATCGAGAAACTTCGAGATTCGTACAAAGTCTATCGAGAAACTTCGAGATTCGTACAAAGTCGATCAACAACATTCGAGATTTTTACGAAGTTGATTGACAAACATAGGTACAAGAAGTCTATCTGTGAAATCTTTTCTGAGTATTAGAAGTAACTAAATGAAAAGGGGTTAGAAGATTTCTAAGCATGGGTGCAAGTTTGAAATTTTGCCAAGACTGAAAATATTTTGACACCCCACCCTCCCATTGATTGAGAACATAAGCACGTAACTCGTATTTTTTTCCATGACCATATGATGAAATTAGTTCCTTCCCCCGATCTTTCGACAAAATTTTCAACTTTTCTACAATATTTTGCTGAAATTTGTGATTTCTTTACGATTTTAAACCGAAACTTACAATTTTCCACTGAAATTTGTGATTTTTCTACAGTTTTCAGCAGAAATCTGCGTTTTTTCGATGAAATCCAAGTATTTCATACAATCTTTTGATGAAATTCGCGTCCTTTTTCGCTATCCTTCGACAAAAATTTCATTTTCTCTGCTATCATTTGATGAAATTCGTGGGTTTTTTGCAATCATTTCACGGAAATCGCGCTTTTTCTTGATCTTTTGGCAAAATTTGCACCTTTTCCCCAATCCTTCGTTTAAATTCACACCTTTATTGCGATCTTTTGACAAAAAGTGTACTTATTTTGTATTCTTTGACCGGAAATAGCACCTTTTTTGCGATTATTCGACGGAAATAGTGTCTTTTTCACAATCCTTTAAAAGAAATCGCATCTTTCCACGATGCTTTGGCAAAGTTCGCATTTTTTCACGATCCTTTAACAAAAATCGCATTTTTATTGCAATCATTTGATGGAAATCTCCTCTTTTTCTCGATCCTTTGACAAAATTCACGACTTTTCCACGATCCTTTGACAATATTGACGTCTTTTCCACGATCCTTTGACAAAATTCACGTCTTCTCTACGATCCTTTGATTAAATTCATGCGATTTTGCACTTTTTTGCGATCCTTTGACAAAAATTGCATCTACTCAGTATTCTTTGACTGGAAATAGCATCTTTTTCGCGATTTTTTGATGGAAATTGCGTCTTTTTCGTGATTCTTCTACAGAAATAGCATCTTTTTCGTGATTCTTCTACAGAAATAGCATCTTTTCCGTGATTCTTCGACGGAAATAGCATCTTTTCTGCAATTCTTCGACAGAAATAGCATCTTTTCTGCAATTCTTCGACAGAAATAGCATCTTTCTAGAGATTCTTCGACAGAAATAGCACCTTTCTAGCAATTCTTCGACGGAAATAGCATCTTTTTCGCGATTCTTCGACGGAAATAGCATCTTTCTCGCAATTGTTCGACAGAAATAGCATCTTTCTCGTGATTCTTCAACGGAAATAGCAACTTTCTCGCGATTCTTTGACAGGAGTTGCGTTTTTTCTGCAACTTTTTGACAGAAAACTCATCTTTTTTTTTGCAATCCTTTGACAGAGACCGCGTCTATTTCGCATTCTCTGACTGAGATGATATCTGATCCTCAATCTTTTAACAGGAATTGCGTTTTCTTCACAAGCTTTTGATAAAAATCATGCCTTTTTTCACAATTCTTTGATGATATTAGAGTTTTTTTGCCGTCTTTCGACAGAAATAGTGTGTTTTTTGCGATCCTTTGACAGAAATCGCGTTTTTTTCGCAAGCTTTTGACGGCAAACGTGTCTTTTTTGCAGTCCTTTGACAGAAATAGCACTTTTTTCTGCGATCATTTCACGAAAATCATGTTTTTTTTCCGCGATCATTTGATGAAAAGCGCGTGTTTTTCACTATCCACTTCCGTCCTAGGAAATTTTTCCATCTCGTTTCCGTCCTCAGGAATTTTTAAGAGACCGAATTCCGTCTCAGGACTGAAAAACTTGCACCTATGTTTCTAAGCCTTGCATTATGGCTAAAAAATTGATTTCTTACAATAAAAGAAAGTGATTAAATGTTCGTGACAGTAAAACTACTATTATTTAAGTACATAAAGTAGAATTTAGAATTAGCCAAAAAAATTTTCAAGACTGAAGGTCTTGCACCCATGTCGACAAAATTTGAGATTTTTCCACCAACCATTGACAAAGACGGTTTTTCTGCACCCGATAAATGAAATTTGAGATTGTTAAATGACTGATGAAAACTGCATTCTCCCCCCTCCACAAATTGATGAAGTTGTGATTGTATGCTGCCAATGAACAAAATTTCCAACTTTACGGCACCTCATCGACAAAATTTGTAATTTTTACATGCACTGATCGATAAAATTTGTGATTTTTTCCGTGCCTGATCTACAAAATTTGCAATTTTTTCATGCCTGATCAACGATATTTCTTTTTTTTCTGCATCAAACAACGTTCATGTTTTTTTTTTGTTTTGTTTTTTTTGTTTTTTTTGAGCGATAAATAGACAAATTATTTGTTTTTTATTACAGCCGATGAAGAAAATATGCAATTTTTTGACGCATCATCAAGAAAGCTGACGATCATTGAAATGTGCAATTTTATGCATCTGATAGAAAAATTTTGCGATTTTTCCAAGCTTGATTGACAAAACTTGTGATTTTTCCGTGCCTGACCTTCGAAATTCGATATTTTTTCTGCACCTCATTGGCAAAATTCATGATTTTTCTATTTCCTATAAACAAAATTTGAGATTTTCCACACCTTATCAACCTAATTTAAATGATAATTTAAACTTCCATTTTTAATTCATATCGTAAAAAACAAAGTCCCATTAATCTGCCCCCTCCCCCAATCAAATGTGAAGGAAAATCACAAAAGAGGGAAGTATTTACATATTAAAATTGTAGTACATATCTATGGATGGTGGTGGTGATAGGGGGATGCTAACGGCTGATCGTCGATGCATTATTTTAATTAAGTAAAACTCAGACTTCTGACGAAATTTGCATTTTTTTTTAAAGTATTTTGACAAAATGCGTTTTTCACGACCATTTGACGATAATCGCACTTTTTTCCATGGTTTTTTCAAAGAATTTGGCATTTATCCATGATCCTTTAGCAAAATTTTTACAGCCCTTTTAGAGAAAATTTGCATATTTTCTGTGATTCTTCAACAAAATTTGCATATTTTCTGAAATCCTTCGGTAAAAGTCTCATATTATCTGCAATTTTTCAGCAAAATTCGCATATTTTTTTTTCCTGTCTTTAAACAGAATTCATTATTTTTCTACAATCTTAACTTGTCCCATATTTGTGAGGCAATTCCTGGTTATTGCTTAATAATATAATTTTATTATATTTATATATGATATTTTATCTATTATAAGCGTACACCCTAAAAACTATTGTCTTACAACTTTTTTTAATCGCAAGTTTAAAGCCTCCTTAAAAATATAACTGTAAATGCAAAAACGGTAAGTGCTCTAACGGTAAGATAAGACATACCCTATGACAGAAGAATTAAGTAGAAAAACTCTCTTATTGCAAAATGCTGAAATCATGCATAAACATATATATAGGCAATACAAACATTAAATTTTATGCCGAGTGTTAAAGATCCATATTAAAGTTTATGTAAAATTTCTTGAAAAAGGATCTAGAAACTTCAGTCATAAAATCGAAAAAATAAACATTTAACCAATAAATTAACCAATAAATTTGTAAGGATTAATCCATTTACAGTGGATAAAAAAGTAATAAATACTGCTAATAAATGCTACAAAAATTCTTTGGCTAGTTCATGCTTTGTAAACTATACAAATCTTTTGTATATGAAATAATTTTGTATCTATACCAAAACAAATTATGGTTTATTATTAAACAATTATGAGATGAATAAAACTTTTACAAGATTGATTATATTTACTTTAATACTCAGTCTTAAAAAAGTAACTATCAATATACATTCTTTACGTCAAAAAGGATTCTGACCAATAATTACCCCAGAAAGACAGAATTACCCCGTTTCCAGACCAATTCTTGGTCACTTAAAAGTTATTTCAAATTTCAATTATGTGCATATATATATTTAATAAAGATTTTTTATTATATAACCATCATGGGGGGTTTAATTAAGAACAATACCTTTAATAGTTTTCATAATAATTAGATGCTGATTTTTGATCAGGAATTACCCCAGGTGACCAGGGCCGTAACTATAAACTTGGAGGCCCCAGGTGCAGTTTTTCCCCCGCACACTGCTGTTTAAATATACGCAGTATGATAAACCAAAAAATGGCTTAAGGCCCCTGTCCTCGCTCGAGGGAACGCTCGCTAGCTAATGCTATTCCTACAGGGAAGCATTTTTCTAATAACTCTTTCGCATTTTGACATTTTTAAATAATTTTTGTTTGCATTGGATAGCTGAGGTGCATGCCGACAGCGAACTTTTTTTAATTTTTTGATTTTGGTTGCAGATATTTTTTTGAAAAGCACTTTCAGTTTCGAAACCGGTTTTGAAAGTGAAACTAACTTTGTAAAAAATATCTGCAACCAAAATCGAAAAAGTAAAAAAGGTGCGCTGTCGGCATGCACCTCAGCTATCCAATGCAAAAAAAAAATTATTTATAAATGTCAAAATGCGAAAGAGTTATCAGAAAAATGCTTCCCCATAAGAATAGCATTAGCACGCAAGCATTTCCTCGAACGAGGACAGGGGCCTTAAAAACATAGAATTGGGCAGGTACTTGGCGCCGACGAAATTTTTGTCGATCCCACTAAAACTAGCATAGGGGAGAAAATCCAGACTTCTGATTGGTTGAATACTTTGAAGAGTGTTTTGCTTAGGTTCATTTTTGTTTATGTCAACTTAATCATATGTTTCTGGGTACTTACGTACTAACGCCAGGTGAAGAATAAGAATAAGCAGAAAAATAATAAAGAACATTCTTGTTCGCACATACACAAAAGATGCCGTCAAAAATGAGCAAACAACGAGGCAACAAGGAATCCAAAACATAACTACATGCACGTAAGAACAACAAAATTGCTCTTTATTTGCACATTAGCATAACTTCTGCTGCGGCGGCGTTAATACATAAGTACCTGTTCCTGATTCTGCTTAAAAACCTTTTGAAAGATAAATTTTGATAATTTTTTTTTTCGATTTTATATAAGAGAGATTTTCTAGAATTTTTTAGATGCTTTTTGTATCATTCAAGTGATCAAAAACTCATATTTTCTTTCTTATACTAACTTCAGTGGGATCGGCAAACATGACATGACACATTCGACTCGACATTTTGCTGTCTGTTCTAGAGCTGCTTTAGCATGTGAAGTGTACGGAGTATATCGACAGACATGCAAAAACATATATTCTAGTGCTTTGATTTATCTAATTACTACTTTTAGCTAGGTGTTCGGCATTTTATAGGAAGTTAGAGAAGAAACTAAAATCAATAGTGTTTTTTAACCATCAGTTTGGGGGTCCCAAAGGCATGGAGACCTCAGGGCAGTGCCCTGGCGATAGCTTCGACCCTGCAGGTGACCCTACCCAGGTAAATCATTAAATCTGATAATTTATATTCATTCTAGTGGACAAACGGGAGTAAATGTTAATATAAATATACATAATGATTTCATAAATGTATACATTAAAAAATTGTCTTTAACATGATTGGCAATTAGCAACGATAAACAAAATCAACAACTGATAATCATTTTTGGCAATCATTTAACGGTTCAATTAATACAAGACTGGGCTTACCTGCACTTTATCAAATTATTTAAACAAATGTGTTTTGAGTCTTCAAAATGAAGTCCCTGATTTTTTATTTTTTTTCCCAAACATGCCAAAATGCAATTTTTGAAAATTATTACAAGTCAAACTCAACAATAAACAAATATGGTGGTTAAGTTTAAAACTAAATTGATGTTTCAAAATAAAATTCCTTCGCAGTTTTGTACTCGTAATAATCTCAATAAAAGAGGCCCATTCAAAAAATTTATTTCAATAAAACGGGCCTCTTCTCAAAGTTCCATTCGATAAAAATATACTTTCCAGCGTTCGAAATCCTTGGTGGTCCGCTGGTCCGAGACCACCGATAATTCAATCGGACCATTAATTTGAAAAATTTAGTGGTCCGCAGGACCAGTGCCTTTTATCAGGCCGTGAGAGAACCGCAACTGATCGCACATAAGATGATTTTTTATTACTAGCTATATTTCCACCACTCTAGCTACAATCTGGAGAAAAATGGAAAAAAATTTGCATTAAACCTTACAATCAGTTGAAATAAGTAATGGCAAATAAAATATCTAATTAATAATTTGATAGTCTTTCTTTACGTACTGTTTATTTAATTTTTAGCAAATTATAATTTTACATTTTTTGGATAACTGCAAAGTAAGATTGGTTTATTTTCCAGGGAGGGGGAGGGGAGGCCACTCTAAGTGTTAAAATTATTTAATTTAATTTTATGTAACGGACCAGTGATGATGTCTGCGGACCAGTAAATTCTCATGCTTATTGGTCCTTGGGACCAGTGACTTTTTTTTAGGAATTCTAACGCTGCTTTCATTGATTATTTTTATTAAAATGTTTAATATTTTAACAAATTAAACTTACCATAAAGAAAAACTTTAGCAGAAGGATTTAAAGAAGTAATTATTAATAAACATTTGTTGTTATTTTGAGAAACTGTATTTCATTTTTGGGGACAATGTTTTTCACACAAAAAAGAAGTATAAAGATATGATACATATCTGAAAATAACTTTTACTTTTGATAAAATGGGTCCTAAGAAAAAAAAAACTTGTATCGATTGCTCATAAAGTTGCGTAAATAATGTTTTAAGAAATGTTTGTTTGTTTACATTATGAAAACGTGTACTGATGTTTGCAAGTCACCTACAATGCTACAATATTTAAAATTTTTTACTCAGTTATAAATATTAAATAATTAGTGTATAAAGAATATTTAGTAAAGCACTTACCTTTTACATTAAAAAAAATCCACAAGGAAACGACGAATTAAGATAATTACGCCACGCTATGCAACACACAAACACATAACACAGCGGAAGACGCCATTATTCCGAATCAAGCCTCGTGGATGTTGCCACTCTTCTTTTTCATTACGCCAAACTTGTGCACGAATAATATGGCAGGACTTCAATACCAAATCAGTGTCGCGCTAGAAAATTATCATATACATGGTATTAAGGGTGATACCGTAAAACACATACATAAGTGACATGTTAAACTACTGTCATGTATAGGATAATTGATAGATAACAGTATTTAACGCTTTTACAGCATTAGGATTTTTTATCGTCTTTCTTTAATAATATTGGCACCACTTGTATGATATAACTTTTTTTTGTCATTAAAACATGCCGCAATGATGCTTGAAAATCGATGTACTTGACAAACATGATAATTCTGACATCCGATCGTAACTTTTTCGACAAATTTGTGTTTGCTGGGGGGTGTAGGAGATTTCAGGTCGAGTGTAGATTCCTGTTAGCTGGCA
This sequence comes from Maratus speculifer, assembly GCA_964019185.1. Classification (NCBI taxonomy): domain Eukaryota; kingdom Metazoa; phylum Arthropoda; class Arachnida; order Araneae; family Salticidae; genus Maratus; species Maratus speculifer. The sequence continues at coordinate 269,466 of CAXHSM010000583.1, read as the reverse complement.
TTAGGTATTTATTTCTTCAAATATTAGTTCAGTGTTTTATTTCACATTTAAAATTATATCTATAATAGGACGTATTATGCTGTTTTTTAAAGAGATCGCTACGTTTTCCCCGCAAATCTTTGATAAAATTCTCATATTTTTTACCACACTTAGATGAAATTTGCATTTCTTTCACATTCCTTTGAAGAAATCAATATAACTTTGCAGCCTTTTGATAGAATTTGTGATCTTTTCCCTCGATCCTTTGATAAAATTCGATTTTTTCCACGATCCTTTAAAGAAATTTGCGTTTTAAGTAATTTTTTTGACGAAAATCTCTTTTTCTCCATGATCCTTTGACGAAATTTGATATTTCTCGTGGCTGTTTGACAAAATTAGTGTTTACTTCGCGATCCTTCGACGAAATTCGCTTTTTTGCGGTCCTTTCAAGAGTTTCTCGTTTTTCCGCAGGCCTTTGACCGAATTTGGCTTTTTTCCGCGGCCTTATGATCAAATTAGTATATTTTTCGTGATCCTTTTGGCGAAAATGAAATCAGTTTCTGTGAATGATTGACTAAATGGATTTCTTATAGCGACTATTTTTCAAAACGTACGATTATTTTTAAGTTCGAATTTTCTGATTGATAAATTTTTGAAAGCGAATGCTTGACATGCGTGCATATTTTTAAAATAAAAATAGGATTAAAACATAATTAATTAGGAAAAATTAATTAGTAGGATTAAAAATTTATAATTTTACATATTACAAATTTTAACATATTTTGAAGTTAAAATATGTAAAGAAGTGTTTGGAAAAGTGTTATTTTAATAGAATTAGATCATAAAAAAAGAGATTTGTAGCGGAAATTAATTTACACAGATTTTGCTTCTTTTATATTGGCCATGGAAATCGCGGGATGTGCAGCAAGAAAATTAAATTTTCGAAGTTTTCAGAAAATTGGAAAGATAATCATCCCTGCTCTAGACATCTTAATGACCTAGCATGAATGTTTTAAATAGCTATCCCCATTTGCAAGTTATTGAATTTTAAAACCAGTCAGTCCATTTTAGGACAACCGGTATCTTCAGTAGTTATCAAATCATGGCTGAATGAAGAATCTTTAGAAAAATTAAAGTTGATTTCGCTATCTCAGTTAGAGGTTTACCGAACTGAAATTTACAGGCACAAGCCCAAATCCACCTCATGCCAAAAACGATAGGCCTGATCTAGTATAAAAGTTAAAAAATCAATTCGAGCTCAGCCTGCATCTTGCATTTAAAATTATTGATAAAGCACACTTACTTATGCTTATATTTTATTTTCGATTATGTTCGAAATTCCTGAATACAGAAAACATATTGTATTATTGTCTATTTATGCAATCACGTACTTTTACATAAATGATATATAAAAATATAATTTAAACAAATATATTCAAATGAAAATCAGTTTAGGGTGATAATACACAGATGACAACATATCATAAATTTCAAAACTTTACGAAGAAAAAGATTTTAAAAAATACTTCTTCATAACTGATCATAACAAATTCAGTTTCAAAAGATTTCGCCAAACAAATGTACAGCAAAAATATAATTTATAGGAATGAGAAAAAAGTATGATGCCAGACCAATTTGGGCACGAAGGGAAGAATTTAAAGAGTGCACGGATCGCGGTCGGGCCAATAATGCTTATCATACGTGCCGAATGCTTTAGCTTTCATTCCCGACCAAGCTCCGATCTGGAAATTTTGGTTTATACAGACTTCTAGAAACAACGAAGACCATGCCAGGCTCGACCTGGAAGAAAAAGAAGTTCGGACCGTCTCGAATGTGCAGAAAAATGTAAGATCAGGGCACGATCCGCTTCTAAAAGACAGACTTTACCTAGACCAAGTGTCACGGATTTACACTGGCGCGACTAGCTTCGGATTCGAGCTTCCCTACAAGTCATTTCCTGTGAGGATGCTTATTGCCATTTTGCAGACACTTTATTAGCCCGAGGGGGGCAATAACCCCCTTCGTCCCCCTAGATCCGTCATTGTCATGGGGCCTTGACGGTTTCCTTTATCATTTGGCTATTACCATCAAAAATAATACGTAACTTCTCCCTTTTTCTTCCTTTTTGAATCAAAATTACTCACTCGACCTCTGAACAAATAAAATTCTTTTAATCGTCTATCAACTTGCACTTTCAATTCTCTAGATCAGCGACTCCCAACATGGTTCGTGACCCGCATAATATGAGGATGTATCTAATATGAGTACGAGAATTATTGTATGAACTCTATAAATCAGCGATTCCATACTACGAAAAAGATATATTTTTTACTAAGGGCGCACTATTAGCAAAATCAAGAACCGATGATCAGTAAGTGGAATATCAATTAAAACAACACATGTGTATCAAAGATAACGAAAAATACGTTCAATTATTATCAAAACACAATGTTACAAACAGTGAGATTTGTGGTACTGGTGTTTATCGAAAAGGGCATCTATATCAGGGTCAAAACTGGTTAATTTTAACCGTAAGTGTCTTTCTGTACAAAGTTTGTTTCAGTACAAGCTTTTCAAAAACAAAAAAATAGAAAAAGGACATTCACACAAGTATGTGGTTAGTCAAACATTAAAAACCTCAAAATTGATTTAAGTATTTCTGTTTATTGAGCTCGTACATTCCTCCAGAAGGAAATGAAAGATTTTTTCCTTAAATATTGCCTTCTAAGAGTGGTCGCAACAGGGCCGTAACTATAAACTTGGGGGCCCGGGGCAAACTAGTGAGGCCCTTCCCGCCCGGGGCAAATTAAAACTTTGCCCCAGGCACAATTTTTTTCGAACGCCGCTATTTAAACGTACACACGTATGATAAGCCTGAGAAGATGAAATATGGATTTTGATTTTTTTTTCGATTTTATGCATTTATTTATAGATAAAAAAGAAAGATGTTCCAGAGTTTTTTAGATGCTTTTCATATTGTTCCACCGATCAGAAACGCATATTTTCTTTCTTATACTAGCTTCAGTGAGATTGGCAAACATGCTGGCGCGACATATGACACATTCGGCTCCAGAGCCTGATCAAGCTGAAGATGGGCCCAGGGCCGGTTAAAAAGTTGGGCCCCTTACCTACCCATTTTTGGCGACACTTAAAAAAAAAGAAAATATTTGATGAGTTGACAAAATTGTTTGGTGAAAAGTGTCTAGGTTAAAAGCTTCTAAAAATTTTATTGAGTCATTCAGAATATTCAAGTTTTACGTTTCATATTTTATAAAACAATATTATTTGAAAGTATTTGATTAAGGAAAAAAAATCAGCCACATAATTTGTGGGTCCCTGAAATTGTTGGGCACTGGGCCGAGGTGCGGAGGCAGGAGCATTAATCAGGCCGTGTTCGACTCGACATTCTGCCATCTGCTCTAGAGCTGTTTTTGCATGCGAAGTGTATGGAGTATACCAACGGACACGCAGAAGCATTTAGTCCAGCACTTTGATTTTTTTTAATTATTATTAATAATTTTTAGCTAGGTGCTGGGCATTTTATAGAAAGTTAGACGAGAAACTAAAACCAATAGTTTTTTTAAACCACCAATTTGGGTCCCCTCAGGCTTGGGGGCCCTGGGGCAGTCCCGGCGGTAGTTATGGCCCTGGGGCAGTGCCCCGGCGGTAGTTACGGCCCTGGGTCGCAATACAGCTCAATGTAAAAGTTTTCTTTGGCATTTGAAAATTTTGGTCGTTTTAAATATTCTTCAAAAAGATTTCTGATCCACAAGCTCAAAAAGGGGATCCAGGGTTGCCATTATGACTGTGTGACTGCAGCCATTATTTCACATACAGGTCATAACATAATACCGACTAATTGTTTTAGAAAACATTATTCTCTGATGGAATTTTAGTTTAAGCTAATAGTTTTTATGGTTATTGCAGTTGTAAGATATTGTATTTGTTATATTATTTAAACAGATGAAAATAAAAAAATATTTTTTGGTAAAAGTCAATTGTTCCATAACCCACCAGAGGGCTGCGGTCCATAGGTCGGGAACGCAGATATAATGCATTAATTAAGTAGTTTATTTTTCAATTATATACTTTATATATTTTTATGAAATGCAACTATTTATAAATACATTGCATATAAGTTTTTTAAATATGTAAGGAAATAAATAAATTCACAATGTGAAATATTGTGTTTTGGAAAAGTTCAAAGTGAACGAATTTGATTTTCTTGAAAAGTGTACCTGTATAATAATAAGATTTTTTGCATCCTGAAAAAACATTTTATCTTTCAATTAATCTTCAAAAAGTATTTTGTTTTATTGTGTAAATTTTAGTACATGCCTAAAGGATCGTTATAAACGATCATACCTAAAACGTTAATGGCTCATTTGTGGGCAACTTCATGCATTTATGGCTGATTCTCTTACAACCAATGTATCCAGTGTGACACTTTTTTGACGTCATCGTTATGGCGAGACCATATCAAATTTATTCAGCCAAAGCTAACGAACCACAGAGTATTCTGCAAGGTCTGTGTTTGTTTGGTAGTTTTTACTACCTACTATACAGAAAACTTATTTTATTACATCTCAGAAACTCACACAGATTTCGGTAAATAAATTCTTGAAACAATGCAAAAGGACCACAAACAGTTTTTGAATACAGCCCGTAAAAGAATATAATTATTTTGAGTTTCCTTCTCAACAACTATAAACACTACACAAGTGATTTTCAATTGTGAATGTGCAATATTAAACTTCTGTGACATATACTAATTACATGGAAGTCCAATTAATTGACGTGAGTTAGAGCACACACATACGAAAGACAATTCAAAATCTAAATAATTTTAAGCTATGTCAGAAAGTTTTATAAGAGAAACTGGATGAAGAAAATAAATTTTTAAACACATTTTAAAAACATTTATTGTTTTTTTCAAATCTTATATGAAGTTCTTATTTCTTTATGAAAATATAATCTGTATATCACAGAAAAGCAGTTTTTATACAGTTAATTATATTTTATTGTTGGTATTACAGAGGAAACGAGGGTGGCAGAACTTTAAACAAACATATTTTATACATTGTAAAGAAGTCAGTTTTACAGTCAAAGAATTCATAGTTAAATCCTATTTAACGTGAATATTTTCTGCAAAATATCCTCAATCATAGCAGAATATTATAAGTCTTTAAATCTACACAAAGTAAAAGTAAAAATAAATGTAAGATTTTAAAAAATAGATAAAGCAAGATGAAAATAAAACTATATTTGTCATTGTTGATGTTCACACTCCTAATCTGCAGATTTATCACTTTAAATTTCAAATACTTTAGTTCAGTATTTCATTTAACGGGCGGTAGTATTTGACAAGAAAAACAACTTTTATATTAGAATATTACGAGGTTTCTAAGAAAAAATTAACTACAGCATATAGCAAATTAACAATTAAATTATAAGCAAAAAAAAAAAAAAAATCCTTATTAAACTCACAAAAAAGGTTTCGCACCAGTATGAATTAGCAGATGTTTGTTTAAACCAGGCTTTCGGGAGAATTGCTTGTTGCATATCTCACAGGAAAACGGTTTCTCATCAGTATGAGTTAACAAATGATTGTTTAAATTACTCTTATTAGAGAATTTCTTGCTGCATACATCACATACAAAAGGTTTCTCACCTGTATGAATTAATAAATGTGTATTTAAATTATGCTTATGAGAAAATTTCTTGTTGCATATTTGACATGCAAAAGCTTTCTCACCAGTATGAATTAACAAATGCTGGCTTAAATTGCCTTTCCGTGAGAATTTCTTGTTGCATATGTCACACGCAAAAGGTTTCTCACCAGTATGAATTAACAAGTGTCTGCTAAAAGCACTCTTTCCAGAGAATTTCTGTTTGCATGTCTCACATTCATAAGGTTTCTCATCAGCGTGGATATTTAAGAAATGCTTACTTAGATCACTCTTACGAGAACATCTCTTGTTGCATATCTCACAAATAAAAGGTTTCTCACCAGTATGGATTAATAGATGCCTGTTTAAATCAACCTTTTGTGAGAATTTATTATTGCAGGTCTTACACACAAAAGGTTTTTCACCTGTATGAATTAATAAGTGTTTAGTTAAATTATGGTTATGAGAGAATTTCTTGTTGCATATGTCACAAATAAAAGATTTCTCACCAGTATGGGTTAAATGATGACTGTTTAAATTACTGCTGTCAGAGAATTTCTTGTTGCATATACCACACACAAAATTTTTCTTACCAGTATGAATTAACAGATGCCTGTTTAAATTACACTTTTTGGAGAATTTCTTACTACATATCTTACATACAAAAGATTTCTCACTAGTATGAACAGACACCAGATGTGATATTAAATGACTTTTTCCAGAAAACCCTTTGTTGCATACATCACAAAAAAATATTTTTCCTTGCTGTGGGTCAGAAGTTGCTTTTTGAAAAAGATCTTGTTCAGGAATATTTTGCTGCATAGTTCAAACTTTTCCTGAAAAAGAAATTTAAGAATAAATAAGCACAGAAAAACCGAGATTAAGTAAAATTTGAGCCACAGTATTAAAATCCATATTATACTGCCAGTTATGTTTTGCTTATATAATCAATGGCGTGTCAAGTGAATTTCCCAATCGTATAAATATTAAACTTCAACAAAAACTCAAATAAATAAAATATAAACTGATATATTAAATAATAGATGTACTAAATACATGTAATATAATAGCTACCATCATAAAATAACACTAGTTTACAGTATATCTGTTGCTGAAAAAATTTTAGCTGTTGCTGACTACACATGATACGCTATTTTCAAAAATATAATTAGAATATTTCAATCAGCTCTAGTTTCTGAGTTTCAGCTACGTAGGTATAAGGCAGAAAAAATTCGTATTTACTAAGAAAAACCTTACTAAAAAAATTATTAATCACTGAGTTCTAAAAAACTTTGTTTTAAAGCTCTTCTCCGATGTGTAGACTTTGGAAAATGTCGTATCAGAGACCAACAATAGTCAGATATCATATTCGTATCCCAGAAACCATGATAGCGCTCTTCCATGACGCGTAAGTCCTGATGCATACGATCTTCCTGCTCTTCGCTCATATCTCCTAATTTTTCTAGAAACCTGCCCGGGTGTTTATGGAGGAAGTGGAGTTTTATGCTCATATTGCACCCCATATTTTTTAATTGTAGCAGAAGGTCTTCTACAAGTTCAATATAATTTTCAGATTTTTTATTTCCTATAAAAACTAATTTTAATATCTGAGAAAGCAATTTTTTCTTTTAGTCTTGATGCTAACAATTCTGAAGCTTGTTTAGAAATATTTAAATCTCGTACAAGATCATCTAACTCATTTTGGGAAAAACATTTTGACTCATTTGACATACCTTCAAAATCAGCATCATTTTGTGATGAGCTTGGTCCTTCAATGTCTTGTTCTAATGGTCCAGATATATTTTTAGGCTCTGAAGAGTCAAGTGAATGCTGCACTGGACGTTGAACACAACTAGTACTTGAGTACTGTCATTTAGCACGATTTTTAGTGTTTAAGCCGTTTACGTTCACGATACAAAAATAACAGTATTCGAGATGATTTCGTGGTTCTCGCCAAATAGTCGGTGTTCCTGGCACATCTTTTAGCACTTTTCCGTATATAAAATATTCCACACACGATTTACAAACACAATTGGAAGCCCAAGACTTCTCATTTTTATCAAAGAGCATCCCAAAATACTCAAAATAGATATTTTTCACCAACTCTGACATAACTTTTCTACAATTTTTAAACACATATTCTCCGCATATATATCAAAAATGATCTGAATTGTTTAAACAACGTCTCATTGAATTACTCATGACGCAAAAACTTGAGAAACTGATCTTAACACAGTAAAATGCGCCTGTTATTGATTAATATGTATGCTTAAATAATAAAACTCAAAAACAAAATAACTCGAGCTGCTCAATAAAAATTTCTGTTAGATTTGACAAAAAAAAGTCATAAGTGAACATTATCAACCACAGAATTCGCAGCAACAGACAAAAAGTTTAATTTTGTAAACTAGTGTAATATTTCATTATGAGCCCCCGCAGCTTTCTTTCCTTCACATAAATAAAAAAGTGAAAGATAATAAAAATGTTTGTCTTTGCACTTCATGTTACAATTGACCCCCAACTAACATGTGCTGACAATATCACACTGCACGTGTTTCTTAAGCAAACTGAATGTCACTGCTATCAAATAGAAAAGTGCCAAAAATAAAACTGATAAAATTCATCGGAAAAACTGTCGGTTAATAGCTATTATCCGTATTTAAATAGTTCACTGATCACTAATTAACCAGTAATTAGCTTAAGTAATAATAGCTAACATCATAAAATAACATCTCTTTATGAGCCTCCGAAGCTTTCTTACTTTAACGTAAATAAAAAAGTGAAAGATACCGAAAATGTTCGTCTTTGCACTTCATGTTATTATTGACCATCAACTAACGTGTGCAAACAAAATCACACTGCACAAGTTTCTAAAGCAACCTCAATGTCATTGCTATCAAATATCAAAGTGCCAGGAATATAACTGACAAAAGTCTTTTAAAAAACTTTACGTCACGCTCTCTATGTGTGAAAAGCGAAATTATTTCCTTACCAACCCAATAAACTATTATCGGAAAAATATTATAAATAAATATTTATAAATAAACTAGCTGACCCACCTTGTGATGCCTGGGCCTCTCAATTTTTCCAAACGAATTTGAAAATTTATATTGAAATTTAAAAAAGTATATCTGAAAAAATGTCTTCTGAATGGATCTGTGTTCTGTTAGACAGCTTAGACCGTGCGTGCTGCACAGTACAATCAAAACAAATCTCGGGTCCTGTTGCCCATAATACCGTATGCTGGGGGTGCCGCATTCTGCAGATGTTTGAAAATTATAGGTGTTACACAATTCAGAATGTGTTGGAAAATGTTTCATAATTTATGATGCGTTCATGATATTTTGTTCTTGAGGGAGTCGAAAAAAGTTAGACAAGTGTCTCCTGGAAATCAATCTGGACAAGAGATGCATAACAGAAAAGCGTGATCAAAAAGTCCAATCATACATCGCATGAGAAAGTCAGAAAAATCAGAAATTGTACCAATCATGTGTTGACAATCCGCATTTCGAATACTCCCTGGCTTTAAAACTTTTATACGATATAAATAATATGCATCGGAGGACTCCAGAAAATAAAAACGATCTAAAATAATATTTATTGTCGAAAAATGTTACAATTATGCTTTCCCCCCCTTTCTTTTTCACCTGTTGTTTTACATAGATTTAATGCTTTTAAAATCTATACCTTATTTATATTTACTTTCCCTCATTAGTTCACAATTATTTCTTTCCTTTTTTTTTTTTTTTTTGTAATGTAAAGGGAGGGATTGACAACAAAGAGATCTCTTTTTAGATCAATTTTTAACGTTCATGCCTATCACAGTTCCAGATCATTTTTCAATCGTTTTATGAATGTTTTTGAAAAATTACTGACCAATATTTTAAAATCAAAAATAGGTATTTGGATGCGGAAATTTTTTTTACTTATGCATACACAGATTTAAGCTAGTTCCTCAAATACTTTTCCTAATTTTCTGCAAGAAGTAATACTAATTAGAAAATTTCATCCCCTGCATATCAAATGGAAGCAGATACTTTATTTTAAGATAAAAGGGATTTTACCGAACACAGCAGGGGCAGGCATGCTTCCAATTTTCAGAAAAAATAATGCACATTTGATAAGTTTGTAATTAATAAATCTGCTAATTATCAAAAAATAAAAATTCTTAGACTTAGGTGCACCAGAATAGTCTTTGAATTACTTCAGAATTGTACATGCGGTAGATTTTGCTAACCACTACTGACATACAAAGACTTAGTGAAACTTTATTTTTATAGGTATTATAAATTAAAAATGAATCAAATTTGTATAAATAAAATATTGTTAAGAACATGCACATTCAATAGGATTCATAAAATAAATAATAAAGTAAAATGGTGAGAAAAATCTATAATTTCATTTTATCTAAGAAAACAGTGATACATTTTAGCTGTGAGGCTAAAAGAAATTATTGTTATGGCGAAGAAAATTATAATACACAGAAATGTTTAGTCAGAATTCCTCCAGATTTATGAAGTTTTTCAGTCTAATGTATATGGTGATCAGAACAAAATTGGGTATTCTTAATACAAATTGCATTCTATTAATACTCTACATAATAGATTATAGGTTAAAAATTACTTTTCTTTTTCAATTTTGGATCGCAATTCTGAATCTGTCTATGAAAATATGATGATGACATATTTGAAGAGTATCATGAAACCGAGTTATAACAGAGCATCTTATAATGGAGTTTGTAGTTACAGCAGCACATCGGATGGGAGGGAAAAATAAATATTTCATTCTAAAACAAATAAGTTAATAATAGCAATTAATCAAAATAAATTAAATATATACACATTTATTTATTTTGTCACTCATTTTATATCTCCTTTTAGTACAATTTATTAGCATACTGCATTTACTTTCAATTAGTAGCATGTAAATAAGTAGCATGTAGTAGTAATGTAGTAAAAAATTTTCACTTTTGAAACTTTGTGTTAAAAAATTAAAGAATTTTTTCAAAAAGCATAGATACAATGCTACATACTCATTCCAAAAACTTTTAACCAATAAAATAGTTATTACAAAATATTTATTGGTATATGCCTTATTTTTTTTATAGTTAGCCCATAGCTGTTTTCATCATCCAAGCATTTGTTAAGGCTGCTAGCAAATTATTTAATTTCTGAATTCTCATTAAGGCTATTGGCGTTTGATGCATTTTTTTATTTAATACATCTCACCAGGCAATTAACCTTTTCAATATCTTTTTGTCTAAGATATCTCTTTTTTCCTTAGTAATCAAAATATCTCTAAAAATCTATGCTTAAATTAATATGACGCATATATTTTAATCCCAGTTCATTAGCTTTTAAAACTTATTTTTAATTAATCCATAGATTTAAAAAATATATTGACAAAAATTAAAAAAGTAAGAAAGATGCACAGAAAAAAGAAGTTACAAATATGAATTTCCCATTGAGACATTTTTAATATAAGAATGTTTTAAATACTCATAGACTTAACATTACCTAAGGTTATTTGGAAATGTATTAATTAGCAACCTTTATTATGGGTACAAGTTTTTGTATCCCAGAAGTTTACCACCTATAGTCGAAACCATACTTAAATTACGATTTTGATTTCATCATTGTCATGGAAGTTTTGCTGAACAACATGTTTCTTCAGATACCAATTTGCTCAATTTGTTTCCTCCTTTGTTTAAAGAAATAGATCACAGATGGCCTACCTGTTTTGGTTCTTCATAAAAATTAGTCTTGTCTCAAAAGAAAGCCTTACTCCATTTTATTACAATTTGAAGATTCATAACATGTATCAGTTTCTTTGTGAGTATCTGCAAGATGCAAACTTTTGCCTGAAGAAAACACACAATGGAACATACATCATATTTGGCAAGTTTCTGATTTGACGCAGCTATCATAAACAGGTGCTACACAAAACAAGCTTACTATGCAGATAACTACTCATTGTTAGGGAAACATTAAATGTTCTAAATTAAAATATATGATGCCAACGCACTCATAAAATCTTTTTCTTTCCTACTGCCTCAGGTGTATCTTTACTTTTTGAAAACAATTCATATTTTATAAAATAAAAAAACCTACCCAAGATGATTGCATATTTTGACTTTATTTTCTAAATTTGAATTTGGAAGAAAGAATCAAATTATATAGACCATTTCCAAGAAATGCAATCCCTAATTTCAATTGAGTAATGTCAACTGCTATCTAGTTAAATGGGACCGAAAAAAATTTAAATAATAAAAATTGACTCATTAACTCACCTTTGGAAAGAAGGCAAAGTATTATCTTTTGGTGTGATGCATGACAATGATGTCAAATCAATCCTGTTTTCTGTGATATAAACAGAACTTAGATAAGTATGCTGTGATTTACTACAATCTTTATGACAAACTGTTACTATCTAATAATGATAGGGAAATATGGAAAATTTAAGATTCAATAAAAAACAATATTTTATTAAACTGCACTGATCACAATAAGGATAGGATTTCTAGTACAGTAGACTCCCTCAAATCTGCAACCCAAAACATCCACATACACCTTAAATGTACACATTATCACAATGTAAACAATGATCTTTCTAGTTTAGATGTAAAGGCAAAATTACAGAATTTTTTTGTTTTATATTTAATTCTTAATAATAAGACAGATCTTGTGATTTTTCATGGAAAGAAATATAAATTTTTTGTAGAAAAAAAAATCAAGATATTTTTGTTATCAATGTTGATCACAATCTTTTTAACAAATATATTTAGGTACTAATCAAAGTCATTTTGGTTATTAAGACTGGCTAAATCTGAAATAAAAGTTCCTTACTTTATATTTTTGATCTGAATTAATAGGCTATTTTTATGGAGATAATTTCTTTGAACATTTTAAAGAAAATGTATCACATCTTTATAGTGTATATTTAAATACACATAAAACATAATTTATTTGACTTTTATTTATCTTATTTTTTGTCATTTAGTTTTGTATTTGTGAGTAAGTATGTGGTTTGTGATTGCACATTCTATATGTCATCATTTTAATACAGAAGTTAGGAAGAAACATATCTTATCATTAACTTGTTCAAATAAATAGGGTGGGTGTTGGATAAAGCGTTCAAAAGATGTTATTTTAACACCCCAGCTTTCTGAAATACAATGCGGACGCCTATTACTACTAAAAAATATAAAATAAAAAAAAGAAGTAAATAAACTTCTTCAGCACTAATAATTTATTTACCGGTAAACCTTATACCTTTTTCCATAAGAATTTTTAAAACATTAGAAAATACAATTTCTTTTCACGTTACATCACATGCCAAAAAATGACACGAGCATTAAAGGTGAAAGGATAAAAAAAATAAAATGAAAAAACATGGACAATAGGTTTAACATCCTCCCACCTTTTGATTATACACTATAATCAAAACTTTATACTAAATAAATACATTTACATAAATATCACAAATCGAGTCTTTCTGGAATCTTTATCGTCCTGCCAGATCTCGTCTTTTTGATTTGTGCCTCGTCTTTTGGAGGATCAACATGGTTTTCATGCAAAGTTAGTTTGGGAAAAATATTTTCAGTACAATCAATCGATGACACCTCGAGAGGGTAGATTCTTTGAATGGGCCGAATCATTTGTGAATGAGACGTTTGTAATTTCAAAAGGCGAACTTTTCCATCTTGACCACGAATGAGTTCTGTAACTCGTCCTAATGGCCAATTGATCCTTTTTTTGTTATCTACTCCCACCAAGACAATATCTCCTACCTCAATTGAACGTTTGGCTCGTCTACCATTCGGTCGTTGAATAAGAAGACCCAAATATTCTGATCTAAATCTATTTCTTAGATCCTTTTGCAGCTCTTGTCTATATCTAAGTCTACGAGTGAGAGAACTTTCTTCAACCGCATCAACATCTGGTAAACCGCATTCATGAATATCTTTCAGAAACATGTCCGGATATATGGGTTTTATGGACTCTTTCTCTGACATGTAAGTTAATGGCCGTGAATTTATAATGCTTTCACAGTCAGTCAATACAGTTATCATCTCTTCATAGTTCAAACAAGCTTGTCCTAAAACTCTTTTAATAGATTTTTCATCAATCTGATGAGCCTCTCCCACCATTTGAGAGACACCAGCTGTTTTGCTTTACACCCTCTAGATGGCAGGTCTGCTGGATTAATTTCACCAGGTATATGTTTCCATAAAATCGGATCACTCAATCTTTTAATTTCTTGAACTCTATTTCTAACAAAAACAGACCAATTTTCTTTTCTGGATATCCGTGCAAGCACTGTAGTGGAATCGCTCCAAAAATATTTTTTCATATCTTCCCAGCCCATTGCGTCAGTTACTGATTTAGTCAATCTAGCACCAATCAAAGCAGCTAAAAGTTCCATTCTAGGTATAGTTACACATCTTAATGGACCGATGCGGGATTTTGCAGCAAGGAGGAATAATTCTATACGATCTTTATTTTCTACCCTTAAAAATATAACAGTAGCATACGCATACTGACTTGCATCGCAAAATGTATGAAGGGTACAAGCTTTTAAATTCTCTGGGATGAATTGAATATATCTAGGAATCTGAATTTCTTGTAAAACATTTAATTCACGAAACCATTCAATAAATTCGTTTTTTATATCACCAGTGATTTCTTCATCCCATGAGATTCCTTCTTTCCATGTTTTCGGTAACATCATTTTGGGACATATCATAACAGGAGCAGTAACGCCAACTGGATCAAAAACTTTATGTGCAACTGACAGCATGACTCGTTTTGTTATTTTTTCTATATTTATATCTTTTATCCAGCTTACGTTAACTTTTAAAACATCTAGAAATATGTTCCATTTTAATCCTAGTACAGTAGTATCTTCACTATTTTCGCTATTATTTCTGTCTTCTGTCTGTTCCAAACCTCTCAAATCAAATCCACCTTTAGCCATAAGAGACTTAGAATCAGTAATAAACCTTTCCAATTCTTCCTTTGTTTGGACACTAGCAACGACATTGTCAACATAAAAGCTTCTTAGCATCTGCTGTTTAAGATTGGTGTCGTATTCTTCATCGTTTTTAATGTGATATTCGATGACGGAAGCAAGAAGAAAATGAGAGCTTTTGACTCCAAATACAACTCTAGTGTGTTGAAACATTTTAATATTTCTTTCTTCTACATCACTCCACCACAAAAAACGCAAATAGTCTCGATCTTCTTTACGAACAGCTATTTGTAAGAATGCTTTCTTGATATCAGCTACAACACCAAATTTCTTTTTTCTAAATCTTAAGAGAATGTCAGGAATTAATTCAATAAGATTTGGGCCACAATGTAAACATTGATTCAAAGACGGGTGATTTTGCATTCTTGCTGATGCGTCAAACACTGGACGAATGGGGGTTGTACTGTTTTCTTTTATCACTGGTCTATGAGGTAAGTAGTTTCCAAAACGATTCATTTCAGACTGTGGAATTTCTTCAATTATTTTATCATCAAGCCACCCTAGAAGCACGTCTTCATACTTTTGATAAAGGTTATCGGAAAGCAACTTGTTCGTAACATTAATTAATCTTTTCTTGGCTAAACTCAGATTATCTGGTAGAGGTGGTGTGTCTTCTGAGCAAGGCAAAGAAACTTCATAACGATTATCTTCATTCATTCTTACTGTCTGTAAAAAATGTTCTTTAACCTGACGATCAATTTCCATCTTAGATTGTTTTTCAATCGGATCATGTATTCCTAGTAAATCCAATTTCCATAAATCGGCAATTTCTGCTTCCTTTACGAACATAAACGTAACTGATAAAGCTAAGTTATTTTTAGATGTATTATCTTGTGGTACTTTTCCCATTAAGGTCCATCCCAAATATGTTTCTAATGCAACTAATCCTGACGAGAGTATTTCTCTACGACCTGTCAGTAATTTTCCCATTACATCGGCTCCAATCAGTACTTGAATAGATTCAGGAGTCTTACCAACATCCGTCAAAGTGATGCCTTTTCTCGATAATTCTTTAAACCAGGATCCCTTTTCTACAGGCATAACATTTTCACATATAATGTCTTGATCCAATACTTCAAAATTACATTTAAAATTTTCCTTTAAATCACTTAATCTTACCTTGTAGTAACGATGATTATAATCCTTTGTTGTGACTCCGCCAAAAAGAGAATGCGTAACCTTTTCTTCTCGAAGCGGTAGATAGTCCATTTCTTCGGCTAGTTGTGATAAAATGTACGACCTTTGAGAACCTGAATCTAAAATTAGTCGAACATCTTTCTTCTTGTTGTCAGAAAGGATTTTTGCTTTGAGCGTCTGAAGAAATACTTTAGGATTTCTATTAAAATTAGCCATATTTACTTCTTTTCCAGACGACTTTTCTTCCTCTTTCTTTTCATTAGGCTTGTTTTTATCTAGCATTTGACACATCACAGACGCATGTCTTTTATCACAAACGAAACACTTCAAGATAGCTTTACATTGCTTCGTTGTGTGACCCGTTGCCAAACATAAAAAGCAACATTTTTTATCCTTTAATACATTCTGCTTTTCATTATAAGTCATCTTTCGTGTCGAAAAGCATTCTGAACTCAGATGTCTTCCGTTGCAAAAAACGCAATTTTTTCTTAACTCTGGTTTTGAAGTAGTTGTTAAGAGGGTAGCAGCAGTTGGTAAATGTTTAGTAGTCTCGTTGTAACCTTTATTTTTTCTAAAGTTTGCATCATGTTTTTTCGCTAAACCAAAACCTGACACAGCTAAATTAATTCTTTCATCACCTTCAACTTCAGATTTGAGAAACATCATTAAATTATCCAGACGTTCTTTTACATCAGAACTAACAGAAGTCGTATGGGTTCGATTTCACGCTTTCAAAAAATCAGCTGTAAAACAAGATTCTACCATTGGATATAAAATTGAAGCGCATTTATCAATTGTGACTCCTAGCGTCTCAAGAGCTCTTAAATACGATTCAAATTTATCATATAACGTTGTAATAGAAAATTTTCCTTTTGATTGAACAGAAATGATTAATTTTAACAATTCTCTGACATACACTTCTACCAAAAGATCTTCCCTGCCGAAACGAGCTTTAAGACTCTCAATAGCTTTGGCATAGTTGGTATCTGTTGGCGGGAAACTATCAACAACTACTCGTGCTCTAGATCCAGTGACTGTTGCTTGGATCAAATATTGAAATTTATTTTCTGGTGCAATATCAGGATCATTATGAATCTGCTCAAACTGACTCCAGAACGGCAACCATTCCTTTAAATCACCATCAAATTGGCGAAATTCTAACTTCGGTAAAGTAAATTTTCGTTTTGAATTATTCATATCATAATCACTTGAAATATATTCATTTTGTATTTGTCCTTGATATTGAATTTTAGCTAGTTCCAACTGATGATCTAATTCCAGCTTTCTTAGCTCAATTTCTTGCTCTAACTTTTCCTTTAATTCTAACTTCTTTAACTCTTCATTTTCCTTTCTCTCAGCAACAGCGTTAGATAAAATTTCTTGTACAAAAGCAGGATCTTTTTTGTATTCTTCGCTATTTAAAATGATTTGCTTTAGAGTTGCGATGGTGTACTCTTGAGGAATAATTTCCCCAATCTCTTCTGCTACAAACTTCAAATCAGCCTTTTTAAAATTTTTCACGGCTTGAAACATTTTCTTGTGAATAAATTTAATAAACAGTCCTGTCGCGAAACGTCAGAATGTTGGATAAAGCGTTCAAAAGATGTTATTTTAACACCCCAGCTTTCTAAATACAATGCGGACGCCTATTACTACTAAAAAATATAAAATAAAAAAAAAGAAGTAAATAAACTTCTTCAGCACTAATAATTTATTTACCGGTAAACCTTATACCTTTTTCCATAAGAATTTTTAAAACATTAGAAAATACAATTTCTTTTTACGTTACATCACATGCCAAAAAATGACACGAGCATTAAAGGTGAAAGGATAAAAAAAATAAAATGAAAAAACATGGACAATAGGTTTAACAGTGGGGTCAACAAATTAATATTTTAAAGCTAAATCTTACTTTTATTTCTCATATATACAGTCGGAATTTTACAGTATATTATCTTTATTTGATACAACTTGATAATCCAGTTGACCAATTTTGCCAAATTATACAACTTGCCAAACTATACTCCAAACTTAGGCATGCAAAGAGAAATTGCACTTGGAGCAAAGTTAGAATTTGGCACCCCCTCCCCCAACTTTTTCTTGTGACAGGCCAAAAATGATATTAGTAGTATAAATTTGGAACCCGGAGCAACTGATTCTTTTTGCACGCCGCTGATGCCAAATCATACAAATCGATGTAATTTTTATTTTAAATAATAAAAGAACAAATAATCTTATAAAACATTAATAAAAATACAAATTAAAAGTCAAATTAAAAATCTTTTGATGACTTAACAAACAGGTATATCATGCTTGACGTCAGAAAAATATGTCATTATAAATATGATAATCCATTATTGGCATTTAATCTTATAGTTTAATGATAGTATTTTGGTTGATCTGATAACCACGTGTTACCCTTCATCTTTGTCATTCAGTGACACACAAACATAACAAAAATCCTTCTTTTTACTCTCCCCGTCCACTACTTATCACAAAAATGCCCCCCCCCCCCAAAAAAAACCGAATTGCTCACTCTGCGTGACAAATGTTAAATTTACTCCTAAATATAATTATTTGCATAAAAAGCCACAATTTATGCAAAAACAAATTCCAACAACGCCTTTTTTCACTGATGAAAACACACCAAAACTTTTGATAACTTTTATACACAGGGTTGCTGGCTTTTAGCCAGGACAATAGAAGCTGGCCAGCTTTGTTTGGTTTTAGCCACTTAAAAAGAATTGGTTTTTATTTTTAAAATTTTAACAGCTAATTCATATTTAGTTTAGATTAATTTATTTTCAATGCACTTATAAATATTTTCTATTACAAATTTATAAATTTCTAATAAATTTTTAAATAAATAAGTGTTTATAGCTGTTAGAAAGCAACTATGAAGGCACTGTCTGAAAAAAAAATATTGAAATGAATGTAAATTATATAAAAAAGTGGTATTTTTGAAATTTATGTTACATAGCTACACAAATACCACACATTTTAAAGCTTACATTTAATTGAAAAACGACAAAATGTAGCACATAAAAATGGAAACATTCTAACTTGCCAATATGGAAAGATTAAATCATAAAATAAAAAATGTTGAAAAGAGAAATTAGGAAGGATATATTATTTGAGGAAAGTTCAGTACATGATTTATTAAAACAAAAAGAGCAATTAAAAAAAATGTTTCTGCCATAAAATTTGTAATTTGTTGAATTAAAACTTTAAATGCTTGTTGCTATATAAGAGTGCATATTCATGCATATACTATTCTTAATACTGTTTTTAGAAGTGAGAAATGGCAATTTTATTAAATGAATTTCTGTATGACTTTAATGTTTATGATAAGTAAAATAAGACTTGTATATTAAGAGTTCTTAGCTTTTAAAATTAAGTGGTAAAACATGTAACTAAATAATTACTAGCCTCTTTAATTTCATAAAGCAGTAAAGAAGAAAAAAAGAAGGTATGTTTAAGGGTCAGTATAAACCAGATAAAAAGCAGTTGGTATAGCCCTTTTAAAAATTAGCTGCATATCACAATTCTGACTACAAATCACTAACAGTTATATCTATATATTATTCCGGTAATAATATCTTCATTATTGCAAAATTATTTATTAAATTCCAAGTTAATTAAATGTCATTAAAATTAAAAATAGCTTTAAAATGTATAATTTATACAGTCAAAGTTCTATAATCCACACAAGTTGGGGCCAAAGGTTGTGCAGATTATGGAATATTATGGATTATAGAATATTATGGATTTATGTCATTTTATTATCCCTAAACATGATTTTATCTTTATAGTCAATATAATATGAAAACATAATTATGATATCTAATAATTAGTTTAATATGCTATCTCAAAAAAATGCTTTTTTAAAGTTATTTTATTAAAAAATTGATATATATGTGCTTTTAAATAAAAATAATTACATATACACATTACGTATCTTAAGTAGTGCAGTTTGCTATTTACTGCTAATAAAATAAAAGAGTTATATTTAAAAAAGTAAATATTTTATTATAATTTTTTTCCCTTTAAAAAAAAAAAAAAAAAAAAAAAAAAAAAAAAAAAAAAAAAAAAAAAAACAATTTTTGGATCACAAATTTGTAAATTTTCTTAACTGTTTACACTTGTAAAGTAAATAGAAAATTGCAAATTAAAGAACCTTGGATTATAGAACCTTGACTGTAATTAAAATGCTTTTCTGTATAAAAGTCTAAAATTATGTGCAAAAAAAGACCAAATAAACCCAATTAAAAACAATAAAAGCCTAATTCCAGTTAAAGACACAGTAGGTGTGAAAAGAATTTAAAACTGGTAAGAATGAAATCTCATTTATCGTCTTGCCAAGTGTCTTGTTTGTTCTAGGATTCAGCCACAGTTTCTTAAGTGTATGTTTTCTTTTATGAAAATTTCGATAAACTTTTTAGAGACACTTCATTATGCTATCAAATATTTTTTTTAACATTTACTTTCAACTGAACAGAAAAGAATAAAATTCAGTTAATGAGCAACACAATGTTTTAAAATTAAACTTAAAGAAATACTCTTTAAACAAATTTGCTGTTTTTAAATTAAAATTCCAAGTTGAACTACCTAAAAATGAATAATAATGATAAAAGAAATTATCTATTGTAAATAAAATATTTTAATAATGCTTTAAATAACCCAATGATTAATCAGCAAAAATGAAAGTTGCAACATATGAAATTCCGTGCAGTCATTATCAAATAGAAAATTGTAGAGTTTATACTAACTCTATTTATTTTATACTAACTCTATCTACTTATTATACTAACTCTAATAAAGATGTTGTTATTCAAATTACTGCTACAAAGTAAAGATGAGATTGAAAAATTTAAACTGCATGTTTCTAGTATCAAGAAGATATAATAGTTGAAACAATAGTTGACATAGTTCATCAAGATAATTCAACATATTTGAAAAGTGTTTGTGAACTCAGTTTGTCATAGGTGTTTTTGGGGGTTGTTATAGATGGTATGTTCAGTTTTTAAAGTAAATGTGCAGCATTTATGGTTCGTTTATAAGGACATCCAAAATAATTCCAATTCATATGATCTGTGGTGGAAAAATCATTTGTAGTGTATTTTATTTTTATTGATATTACAATATTGTAAACATATTTAAATTAATACATATGCACTATACTACCATACGCTAATTTTAGAATAGGGTGTGTATAGAATTTATCGTTCATTTACAGGGACAAAAAAAGAACTTAACTACAGTTAACTCCTTAAATAAAAATTGCTGGAAGTACGCTTTCAATTAATGTATGCATTACTTAATTTAAATATACATTTTTTTTTTATATAACTTAATATATATAAATGCTCCTTCAAATCCGCAAAGCTTGGGACCAGAGGTTGTGTGGATTTTAGAATTTCACAGATTTCTGGGCATTGCTTCATTTACATTTTTTTAAAAGTAATTTAAATGTAATTAGTAAGGAAATCAAAAATATAATGAATGCTTACAATGTATTAAAATATTAAAATAAGTAATAAATTAAAATAATAAAAATCTAGATGACTTTTTAAATGATTAAAACACTAGAAGAAAAGGCCAATTTAATCAACAATAATTTACATGAATAATTTGAAATAACATGATATAATTATAAATAAATAACATGAATACAATTATAATGAACAATTAAATGTTCATTATAAAGATGAAATGAGTTTTTCCTAAATTATTCAATGAAACTTGCCTCATAAAGGTACATTACTAATTCACATCAGGATTATAAAATAGTGAAGCTTTATTTGAGTTTTCGCTGACTTAATAACTAAAGAAGCTTGATTAATACATAAATATATTTGGTTAGATTGTGATTACCAATGATATCAGCAATATCTTGATTTTGTTTCAGAAATAAATTATTATTTCTTCATGAAAAAAACATTAATTCTACAACCTTAAAAAAATTACAAATAAAATAATATATGGAATTAATATAAAAACTAAAAAAAAATCAAATTTTGCACCTTCATCTGAAATGAATGTTTCATTGTTTACATCAATAAATTATGTGCAGATTTTATGAGTATGGATTTGAGGGAGTCTACTGTAATAGGAAACCCTTCAAGAATGACAAAAAATGGATGTGAAACGTAAAAAAAATTGCAAAAACACTAAAAATCACATTAAAATTCACCAAAAATAAAAAATCGTTGATGGCGAAACTTATTATTAATATAATAAACTAAAAATTTCAAACAAAATTTCTTTTCTGGAAGTGAAAAAACTCGCCGTGGTGCTCGATAAAATGATAGAAATTATTTAAAATTAAGAAATACCAGGGGACAAAATTTACATTAATGCTATAACAAAAAAATAGTACAAAGCAACAAGAATATGTAAAAATTCCTAAATCATATTAAAAATCACTAAAATAAAAAAATTGCAGGAGACAAAATCTACTATATTAAGTAAAATGTTAAAACGAAATTATTGTTACCAATGTAAAAAAAATCAACGCAGTATACATACACTTGCTAAATATCATTTTGGACATTTCATATAAATCGCTAAATATTCAAAAATTGCAGGGATCCAAATTTAACTATGATTTGGCAAAACACTGCATTTTAAAATCTTTTTTGAATGATGAAAAATGAACAAGGAAAGTATAAAATCTCAAAATAAGGCTATAAAACGCATTAAAAATAGCTTAGTTTGAAGCCAAAATCTTTTTACAAATGAGAAAGAAAAAAAGAAAAAGAAAAGAAAAACACCGTTGGATTTGGAAATTACTAAAAACTGTGCAGAAAAATGCATTAAAAATTGCTAAATGTAAAATGTTTCGGGAAGGAGTCAAAATTCACTCTAATCATGTAAAACATTCTAATCATAATTTTATCATGAAGGATGAAAAAATTGACGTGAAACATTAAAAGTTGGTAAAAATCAAAATTAAATTAAAACTACAATATATGTGGAATTTTGAGCCTCATACTTTTAATACCATAAAAAACCCTTCACCAGATTTATGATATTTATCCTCAATCATATAAAAGCCAAAACTATTACACATTATCCTTCTAAAAGACTGTTTAGGCTCAGAGAAATCACACTGTTTGTATCTTGATAATCCAATAATAAATATAAAAGTAAAAAAATAAAATAAAAATCGTTATTTAGTACAGTTTAGACGACTGAGCTTGACAATAATATGGAGAATTAACTCCCTATTCAGAGATATTGAATCTAGTGGTCTGCCCATGAATACAATGCAAAAGATTTTCCAACAAAAATCTTTGGCAAAACATAGATATCCTCCCATAGGATAGTATGGGGTGGATATTTTCAAATTGAATTTTCTTTTAAAATTAAGACAAAATTACCACAATTTTCACCGATATTTATTCTTTTATGAAATATCGATTGAGTTTATTCAATTCATCGCAATTTTTTAATATGATATTAGTTAAAAAGGAAATTTTAGTTAAACTCAGCAAAAAATAATGACATTATAATAATATTACAGTTTAGACAGAGATAATCTTGAGGAGTCATCATGTTTACAGGTGGGAGAATCCTCAGTATACTCGAAGTCGAAGAAGCATTGTTTAATTTTGCAGTTTATTAAAAAGTTGTGATAATCACAGTTTACATCAGAATTATGATATTCATTTTATAAAGCTGAACAGATTTTTTTATATTATTACTATGATTTATATTTTGATTTTGTCAGTTTAATGATATATATCGCTCAGCCATACTGGAATGAATGCAATACATACCTATAAATATAAATAATTTATCGATAGTAGTCTCCCTCAAATCCACACATTTTCAATCCTCAGGTTGTGCTGATTTCTTTGTTTACATATCTGAAAATGTAATTTTAATGCAGTTAAGCGTAGAAATTATCAGTTTCATGAAATAATTAATTTAAACAGTTACAAAAGAGTAAATTATTAAAATAATTAAGTACAATATTTTAAAGTAATTTAATATGTAATTACATAAAGTAATTACCGTAAAATACCGTTAATCCGCCCCCCCAAACGAAAAGAAAAATCGTACAATAGTTAGAGGGGGGCGCTTACACGGGATTTTTTTCGCGATCGTTCAAGAAAATTTACAGGAATGAATCATCATGAAATGAATGATTCGTTGAATGAATCATGAATTTTAATACTTAAAAAAAATAGGGTTCTTTTTATTTAAAAACGTAAATTCTGTCGAAAAAACGCAGAATAAAGGAGAAATTAGTAAAAAAAGCCAAAGCAAGCATGAAATCAATTAAAAAATCTTGAAAAAACGCACATTTCATCAAAGATTCATGAATCATTCATTTCAAAATTCTTCATCTCACTCTCAATTACCTTTGAGAATAGGGAGGGAGGGCGCTTTCTCGGGATTTTTTGAAAAGTTCAAATTCTTTATAAAGTGGGGAGGGGGCGTTTGATCGGGAAGGGTGGATTAACGGTATTTTACGGTATATAAAATAATAAAAATTTCACATTAAAAACAGAATCAAGCTTTTACATGATCTCTATTTTTGAGCTTATTCTCGAATTGAAAAAATATTCTTTTTCTATCCTTTTTCCTTAAAAATATTGGAATCACCCTTAAATACACGTGAAATCACAAAAAATATAAAAATCATTACAAAATAAAAACAAAAGGAATGCAGAAAAGGAAACATAAATGATACAGCTTCAACAGTTACAGTTGCATGCATGGTGCTAAAGCTATTGTTGTGATGCATTTTTATCTTCGATGAAAGTAGAATTTACAACATAATCATCAAATAAGAAAATTTTATTAGTAAACAACAAATCTTGATTGATTTAAAAATGTCTTGGAAAAAGAACATGATTACCATTAGTATTACCAGTATCTTGATGTTTTTAAATAAAGTAAATTTATATTTTCTCCATTAGAAAAGTTGAGTTTCTAGATAATAACCAGATTTAATATTGAAATGTGCATATAATATTGAAAAAATAATAACAAAAATGAAACATGGAGAGATGAATACAATAAAAATAAATGATACTATTCGATTATCCTGTTGACCAAAAATCTGTCACCAAACTATAAGATTAAATGTTAAAAGATAGAAAACCAACGATAATAAATGCACAAATAAAGTATGAAAAGGGAGCAAACAGCTGTTTTGAATCTACTATTGAGATTCTTCTTCAGTGCAAAAACTCAGCGAGCTACACAAAGCAAAACTGAGCGAAGAGACAGAGAGACCCAGGTTTATATACCCGCTACGGGAACGATCCCGCCTAAGGGAAAGCAACCAATGAGAAGAAAGCAACCAGAACAACTGGGATATAAATATAAGATTTTAATATAAGATTTAAGATAATTTTAATATAAGATTAAATGCTAATAATCAAAGATCATGAATGTTACATTCAATCACATTAAACATGATACTACATGCGCTTAAAGTGTCATCAGGTGATTTTTAATCCTACTTTTTATTTTTATCAATTTTTTATTAATTTATTTTTTTTTCGTTATTTAAAATAAAAATTAAGTCAATATGTATAATTAGGCTATATTCTTTAGTTTGATGAGATTGGTCAATGGGATAACGAAGTAATAAAAAATAAACAAACAATTCAAATACAGTTTACGCTTCAAAATATTATGCATGACCAACAACATGGTGAGTTTTGTCTATAGATACATCAATTTACATCCAAAACTAAATAATTTTGATTAGTAATTAAACTGCTGTAATAGCCAAAAGAGCATGACTAACATATAAAAATTGGCACAAAACAAAACAAAACAGTGTGATCACTGTTAATTTGAGCAAAATTTAGAATTATACTATTGCAACTTAACTATATCTTTCACTCTTTACACCGGAAAACAAACTGCAGATTTTAGGCAATTGTGGATCTCAGAGAATCTAATGGGTACTACTAAATTATTCCGTCGACCAAAAAATTATCACCAAATTATAAGATTAAATGTCAATAATGGATGATCATGAATGTCAGTTCAATGACATTAAATACGAAACACATATTTAAAACATCATTGATTTTTATTTCCACTTTTTATTTCTATTTTGTTTATTAATATTCTACTAATTTTTTATTTTTTTATTATTTAAAATAAAAGTTACGTCAATATGTATAATTTGGCTATTAGTTTTGTGATTTGTATAATTTGGTGAAATCGGTCAACAGGATAACAGACTACTACCGTCTAAATGTATATATTTAAACTGAAACAATATAAAGATTCTAACTTTCCATTTTTAATCAAGTGAAATAACTGTTTCAGCAACAAGTCATTTAATAAATACCAATAAACTCAATACATGTAATCAAGACACAATTTTTTAAATTAATTTTCTGTGATTAATCAAACAAACAACAACAAAAAAAAGACTTCCTTATATTACATATAAATATGGCAACTATAAATTAGCTATGCAGTTATAAAATAAAAAATAAATAAATAAATAAAAGTTTATTTAAATCTGTATTATTAACTAGACACAAAATATCACTTTTATTCCCAGCATTTGTATTGCATATACCTAATTTGAAATAGAAATTAAGAAAATGAAGATAATAGTAATTATTTTAATAAATCAAAACATTTTATTTCAATATCAAAGCAGTTTTTTCCATTTGAATACATAAAAAATACAAGATGCTCTTTGTGATATTTGCATCTGACTGACATTAAAGTATTGTACATTTATTTATTTATTTAATGGGCTATCATGTATAATTTGCTAGCAGATAGCGGCCATTTTTTTGACAATTTTAAATTTCTGTATTTGGATTTAACATTTATATATATATATTGATATATAATCTCTGAAACATTTTTATAGTAAATTCGGAATATGATTTTTTAATTAATATTTGTTTTATTTAACTGTTTTAAAATTTACATATTTACCATTTGCTAATTATGCATTCCTCCTCTACCTTCCCCTACATATTTCCTTTTTTACAAATATTGTTTGGAGTGCTGATTTTCAATTTAAAAATTTGTTGTTGTTTATGTTTAATTTCTGAATTCTTCAAAAATTAAATATAAAGTGGTCATAAGTGACCAAGAAAGAAACAAAATGGCGGACTAAGGCGAAAACTACATTTGTTCCTTTATTTTATTTTTTTATTTTTTTACCAGCACAAGCACAGCATTTCTGAGAAACTATCTAGCATTTTGAAAATGCCAAAACTTTAAAATGTTACTTTTTTTAAGTAACCATACTCACTTAAGATATTTTTATATAGTTTAATTTAAGATATTTTTATATAGTTTAATTATTTAAGATATTTTTATACAGTTTTAGGCAAATTCTTACTTTTTTGAAGTAACTATACTCACTTAAGATATTTTTATATAGCTTAATTACTTCAAATATTGTTATACAGTTTTAGACAAATT
This sequence comes from Maratus speculifer, assembly GCA_964019185.1. NCBI lineage: Eukaryota > Metazoa > Arthropoda > Arachnida > Araneae > Salticidae > Maratus > Maratus speculifer. The sequence continues at coordinate 242,224 of CAXHSM010000583.1, read as the reverse complement.
CCTATAAATATTATATAGATACGTGAGTACAGTGGCGTAGCTAGGATGGGTGACATCCAGGGCAGATGTAAATGGTGTCACCCCCCCCCCCCCAAATCCACCATATTTTTCAATCACAATTCTACGTTATTACAAATAAAGTTTCAACATTTTTTGCATTCCTGATGTGATTTTATAGATAATTCAAAGAAATAAATACAAAATTATAATTTAAAAATAAAAAACTAAAAAATTGTGTACATTTATAGGGAAACCTAGTTTGATTTTTAAAAAAAATTTCTGTAAACTTTTACTGTATTCTTTATCGGAATAAACTTATGCTACGATTCTTATCATTGCCCTTTTTACTTACTTCTATCTTTACAAGAAGAAAGTATTGGATTCATGAAAATTTTCGGCTTCCGGTTTTCGACGGATTTATACGTTTTAGAAGGTCCTGAACACGTTTTGACTATTTTTAGAAAATGTCTGTCTGTATGTGACAAAAAATTTGTGGGCACTCTATCTCAAGAACTAATGCTCGAAATTTAATAAAATTTTATATTCAGTTAGACCTTGATATGAATTGGTGCCTATTGGTTTTTGGTGAAAATTGGCCTGCAGGTGGCGCTGCTATAATACGTTTTTCATGATTTTCAAGATTAATATCTCTCAAGAACTAATGCACAGAATTTCACCAAATTTCAGATTATGTGACCCCTTGATATACGTAGACGCTGATTAAGTTTTGGTGTAAATTGGCCAGCAGGTAGCGCTGCTGTGCCACATTTTTTATGATTTTCGTGATAGCTATATCTCAAGAACTAATGCACAGAATTTCACCAAATTTCAGATTCCGCAATACCTTGAGATACATAGCCTGATAAGGTTTTGGTGTGAACTGCCCTATAGGTGGCGCTGCTAAGCTACATTTTGCATGATTTTTGTGTCAGCTATATCTCAAGAACTAATGCAGAGAACTTCATCAAATTTTGACTTCTGTTACACTAGAATATATAACATAATTAGACGCTGATTACATTTTGGTATTAACCTTGCAACAGGTGGTGCAGCTATGCTACATTTTGCACGATTTTTCCGATAGCTATATCAACAATCACCGCACAGAATTTCATCAAACTTCAGATTTTGTTACAAAATGACACAACATAATTACACGATGATTACGTTTTGTTATAAATCCTTCAACTGATGGTGCTGCTGTGCTATATTTTACACGGTTTTTTTAAAACTAGCTATATCTCAAGAACTAATGCACAGAATTTCATCAAACTTCAGATTCTTTTACACCATAACATAATTAGGCGCTTTTTTACATGTTGGCATAAATAGTCCAAGATATTGTTGCTGTACTACGTTTTGCAATTTTTTTGTTATAACTATATCTCAAGAACTAATGGACGAAATTCTGTCAAATTTCAGATTCTGTTAGGTCTTGACATAAGTAGATGCTTATTAGGTTTTAGTATAAATTACCCAAAATGAGGCACTACTAAGCTCATTTTCTCAGAAAATTAATTAAATTTTGCGTTTTAGCTTTTCGGATACCAGAATCTCAGTAGGCTAGGTCAAATGTTCGAGGAAATTCGATAGTAGGTAAGTTTGGGGTCACCACGTTTTTTTTTTTTTTCTTTAAATATTAAAATGTACTTATGAGAAAGAAGAAAGTTTCGGGATTGACACATCCAACTAGTTTTTTCCATGATTATTGGTTCATTTTTGAACAATTATTTCAAAAAGTTACCTGTCAATATACTTTTGAGACGCAATATAGTTTACAACTTAAAGTTTATGTATTTTTGGAAGTCAAGGGTGCTGACACAGACTAAAGTATAGATTATTATTATCTTTTAATATGGATTATATTGTATGCGAGTTTAATCTCTAAGAAAAAAAAAGGGGGGGGGAGGAATGAATGCATGGCATCTATAACATGGGAAATGACGAAACCTTTTTTAGTTTATCCTCAGACCTCTCATATTATAAATTACAGGGGCAATTCATAATTCATTCCATACTTCTCATAAATCAATGTGGTGCCTATATGTAAAAAAAATAATCTTTTTTTGTGTGATAAGCTGTAAATTTCATTTTTTTTTTTCCAGAATTCTTTCCCAAAATTTTATAAGATGATATATATATGTACTTGCAAATAAAGATTGGGTGTCACCCCTTAAAGGGTGACACCCGGGGCGGACCGCCCCCTCCGCCCCCCGCTAGCTACGCCACTGCGTGAGTATGCGATCATTAATAAACATAAAGTACTTACTTTCAATCAAGCTGCACACAGCCAAATTCAGCCTGCATGAGAGCAAGATGCTTTCAGTTTCAGGAAATATGCAAATCAATTTTTTCCATAAATCTGGATAATAATCGTCAAATTAGTTAAAAAAAATAAATAAATGAAATTATTAGCTACAAAAGTCATTTTAATTAATAGTGATACATGAAATTTCCTGCCATCATATGATCAAATCAAAAATTGTACAACTTCTAATACGAGAGTTAACGAAAAAACATTTTTTAAATTTTGGACTACATTCGCTCTTTAATATCATTAATAAACTTATTTTATTAAAGAGGACGGAGTAAGGTCAAATAATTTCTTTTTCAAAAACTAGATTAGAATTAGAATAGTATCACAATACAAGACATGACGCCCACACCAAAAGTGAATCATAGCCTAGGAATGAACAATGAATCGATTGAAAATTCATTCAATCATGATTTATTGAAAATTTTTCGTTCACTAAATGGAGAAACTCCCGTGTAGTTAATTAATTAAACTATTACTAATTAATCAAACTGTTGCAATGACAATATAACTACTACTTTAAAAATAAAAAAAATCCCTGTTCATAGTATTGACAATTATTAATAGAAACAAGCTTTTCCAATAAATTTTTGCGTTTGTTATTCAAAATTGAATTTAAAACCCGAGGACATAGTAGTTTTGATCGACTGCGTTATGATTGTTTTATAAATTAATGTTTTTAAAAATTAGTTGAACATTTTTGATGCAGTGATTCATTGATTCATTAGTTCGTGAATAAATTTTTCAGATTCGTTCACTTTTCTGCGTCTGTTTACTTTTGTGATTAACAAGGCGATAACATGTAGTAAATAATTGTGCTCTGATTGTAACAATATCTAATTTTTTAAACCACTTTTCTTACCCATCCAATTTACTAAAATTAATTAATTTTAAGGTATGTTTCTTTTTCTTACTCTTCTGCAGAAAAAATCTAGAAATTGTTTGTACAACGCTTAATGGCACAAAATTTTATGTGCCTCGACGTTCATTTTTGCTGACATTTATAGTCATTTAAAATATTAGGCAGACAGATGAATGAAGGAATTTGACCACAAACACTGCATAGACCCACACAAACGGAATATTTGACCAGTGGTGCAGAATATGTCCGATCCGATAATCCAGGATTGAGGAAATTTTTGCCATCTAGGCAGGGCCGTAGCTAGAAGTGATCAGTAGAGGAGGCTCATAATTTTTTTTCATTTTCTTTGACACAGAAAGATAAATAAGTGCCTATTCACATAGCAGGTACTTTGTTTCTTTTTAAACTGTTGTATAACTTCATTTATACTAAGAAAGGTATAGGAGGATGAAAATTTTGAGTGTATAACTGATGCAAAATTAAACATCATGTTAGCTTTCTATGTACAAATAGGATGAAGGAGTGTTGAAATACTGATTTTACTTATTTACTGAATAACTTATTTTAGATACAATTTAGTAATTCTGAAAAACTGTAAAAGGATCTCAAAACTCAATAAGATTTTTGAACAGAATTTCATTTGAATTTTCGGAACATAAGTTCACTGAGTGACCTTGGAATCTTTTCCAAGAGGGGCTGAGCTGCCTATAGCGCCCCCTTAGCTACGGCCCTGCATCTAGGGAAACTTTGTCCAAAAATTTACAATCGATTTTGTTTTTCACAATGAATTATGTAATTACTCAAGACAGAAAAATTCCAATTACTATTAGAAAGATCTGTATGATAACCTTTAAAAACTTGATCTCAGAATAATATATACTTGTGCATATATTGAGAAAGTTTGGAAAAAAAATCTGTACCTATGGTAATACAGAATTTATGTATAAGTCTATAATAACAAAAGTTTAGAGTAAAAAAGAATAGTAAAAGATTAGAGAATTTTTCATATAGTTGGGTTAAAACATTGGGAGTAAAAACATTTTCTGCAGCCCTGGAGTTTAGAACCTTTCAACTATTCATGATAAAAATTTTGAAGGATCCAAAATTCAGGAAAGTTTTCTTAAAATCAGAAAGTCTTTTATAATATTTTTTTTTCTTGATATGCTCATGGATCATTTGCATATGTTCATACTTACAATTATTAAACAAATTATTATTACTTTGTTCTATCTTCAATAGAAAAAAGAACTGTAATCGAAATTTTTTTTTCAACTTCCGTTTTTTGACAAATTTACACATTTTAAGGGTCAAAGATTCCAAAAAAATATTACAAAAGTTTTACAAGTTTTTACAAAGTGTCTGTATGTCATGTGTAAAATGTATGAAGGTATGCATAGAATTGAATCAAACTTTTTGTGTGAGTGTTTGGCTATAGCTAGTTGGTCCTCTCTGAATTTGAAAAAAAAATCTGTTAAAAAGGATCGTTGCAATAGCGATTTTTGTGCCATTATCAATATTTTACTACCCAAAAGTATATGAAGTTATGCTTAGAATGGAAACAAATTTTTTGTGTGTTGTCTATGACTGGTAGGACCTCTCAAAATTTGAAAGAAAAAAAGAATGCCGAAAGGGGGTGATGTAATAGTATTTTCTGTGCCATTTTCAATATTGTACCACCAAAAAGTGTAAAATGTTATGCATAGAAATGAACCAAATTTTTTCTGTAAGTATTTGGCTATTTTCAGAGGCTTTCCTTGAATTTGAAAAAAGTCTCCTTAAAGGTGGTGGCATAATTGCGATATCTGTGTCATTTTCATTATAATATCATCAAAAACTGTGCAAAGTTATGCATAGAACTCATCTAAATATTTTGTGTATTATTATTTTTGAGTAAGCACATCCTCGCTAAATTTGAAAAACATCTATCTACGTACTATTCTGTTGTCTGTCGGCTCGTGCAGAGAGAGGATTTTGTGTCCTGTCCGACTATTTGTAAACAGCTGATGAAAACAAAATAAGGGGAAACTATAGATTTTTATAAATATCATGATCCACAATAACTCATTTTTACTCCTATTAATTATTTGAAGCAGAAATTTAAGATGAAAATCAAAATTGATATAGTATGGCCAGAGTTTCCCCCAGGTTTAAAAAAGGGCAGGGCGCTACTGCCCTGAAAAGGGCACTTTTTACATTTCATTACTTTTTCATTTTTAAGGGCACTTTTATAGAGTTGAATCAAGAATCTAGCAGTTCAAAAAATTGTGAAAAAACAGAAATTCAATCAAAAAATTGAAAAAAAAGGTACATTTTTTAAAAGCTCTCGAAAAAACAGCAAATATTGATAAAAGATCTTGAAAAAACGGCCAATTTTGTTAAAAGATTGTAAAAACAACGATTTTTGTTAAAAGATCGCAAAAAACAGCCTATTTTGCTAAAAAAATCGGGGAAAAACAACAAATCTCGTGACAATATAGCGAAAAAACAGAAATTTTCACAGAATTCTCCGTTTTATTATGATTTTTGGACGAAATTTGCCGTTTTTCTGGCAAATCTTTTGACGAAATCTGCCGTTTTATCGCTATTTTTTGACGAAAGTTGTCGTCTTTTGCGACCTCATTTGACAAAATATTTCGTTTTATCACGATTTTTGGAAGAAATATGTCGTTTTTACATGATCTTTTGAAAATATCTGCCGTTTTATGACATTTTTTGACAAAATTAGCCATTTTTTTGCAAATTTTGCCAGAAATTAGTCGTTATTTCGCAATTTTTAACGAAAATTGCTGCTTTTTAGCGATTTTATGGCGAAATTACCCATCCCACGGGACGTGTATGAGGCTTATTTTGCATTCCGTCGCCGATCTCTTGTGTAATTTACGCGTTATAGCGCGTTCGGATCATCGCTGGAGGGCTGCGTTTTTTCAAATCTGGGGCAAGAAGGGCGCTATTTTTTTTTTAATGAATGACAAGAAGGGTGCTAGTTTTTGGATGAGGGACAAGAGGGGCGCTATTTTTTAAACTAAAGGGCAGGAGAGGCAGAGCGCCCCCCTGAAACCCTCTGGGGGAAACTCTGGTATGGCATTAATAGTTCTTAAGTATTAATGTATGTAACTAATTTTTGTATTGTTAAAATGTATGTATGAAATAGAAGAAAGTTTTGGAATTGATACATCCAACTAGTTTTATGTAAAAAAACACAACAAAATCAAAATTCCAAAAGCTAGTTTTATCCAATAAAAACAAACTAGTTGGATGTGCCAATTCCAAAATTTTCTTCTATCTGAAACATATATCTTAATATTTCAAACAGTAGGTACACATGTTATATTTTAATATTATTAATTCAATACTTCACCAACTTTAAATTCATCTTAAATTTCTGCCTTAGTCAATTAATCGAGTAAAAACAAGCTATTGTGGATCATGATATTTATTAAAATCAATAGTTTTCACTTATTCTGTTATTATCAACTGTTTGCAAGTAGCCGTCTTAACAGGATGTGAGTTCTCATCTTTGCATGAGGCAATGTGCAACAGAACGATGAAATGATACAAAATCAATTGAGAAAATGATACAAAAAATGCTATTACAATGCTCCTTTCCCACAGAATATTTGCAAATTCAAGAAAGATCTGCTGACTAAACCCAAAAACATATACAAAATTCTGGTTCTTTTCTGTACATAAATTTATACACCTTTTGGTGGTGCAATATTAAAAACAGCACAAAAAGCACTATTACAGCGCCCTTTTCTGGTGGATTTTTTTCAAATTCAGGAAAAATTTACTAGCCATAGCCAAACACTTACAGAAAAAATTTGGTTTAGTTCAATGGGTAACTAGATTTGTAGATTTCAATCAACAATTTTCAAGAAGTTTCTTGAATACACATAGAAATCTTGAATTTTGCCTATCATTTACACTAATTGAGTTCAGTTTCAATTTGAAAATGATGTTTCAAACGAAGGAATCTAATAATCAATATCATTTTCCCTTTTCTTTCTTTTATCAACACCAATGGTGTTGTCTAGTTTCTATCATGACAAAAATGTCATTAAAAATTATGGAAAAAATATCTCAAAAACTAATTCAGACTTTAAAATTCTAAGACAACTTTTCATGGTTTTGGATCCATGAGGATAATTGGTGTTTATTGAATTGCCAAATATTCTATGTTCCAATTTGAAATACCTGTGAAATACAAACAGACAGCACTTTTTAATATAATAGATTACTGTAGTTTCAATTTTGTTATGAAAATTTAACCAGAGACAAATGCTAAATTATTTATAGTGTCTTAAGTGCAAATGTGTTCATTCGTAATGAAGTCTACTCGATGGAGATAGATTTTAAAACTTCATGCTTAAAAATTGTTTTAAAATTCATAATGAATTAGTTTATCAAATCACAGTTTTCAAACAAATTTCATTTGAAAATGTTCTTTCCCCCTTATATGATGGTAATAAAATAAAAATGTGTCATGTTATGAAATTAAAAAAATTGCAGGAGCAAAATCTGCAAAACTGAAATTTCATCATCAAGTGTTGCCATTTGAAAACTGATGTCAGCTTTACACACTGAGAAATCTGCTTTTTATAAATAAAACTCTTTGAAAATAAGTTATGTCATGAAAGATTTAGTCATATAAGTGACAGAATCCAGGCAATTTGGACGACGTTAATAAAGTAAATTTAACAATTTGTAAATGTATAATCTACAAAACTTCAAGAAAATGTGTTCCTAAGAAATAAAATATAAAACATACTCTACTGTATTTTTATATGTTTCAGGCATATTGGCCACGTTGTCAAGGCAAATTTAATGATGTACAAAATATGATCTATTTAGTACACAACCTCAGTATTACAGTCAAAGTTCTATAATCTGCACACCCATAATCCACAATTTTCTATAATTTGCGTTACTTTACAAATGTAAACAATGAAGTAAATAGTTGAAAAAATTTACAAATTAGTGATCCAAAAACTATTTTTTTTAAACAAATAATAAAAAAAATGAGGAAAGTCATAATAAAACATTTATTTTTTTTAAATATAACTCTTTTATTTTATTAACAGTAAAAATGAAATTGTATTGCAGAAACTTTGCAATTATTTTTATTTAAATGCACATAAATTTTTTAATAAAATAACTTAAAAAAGGCATTTTTTGAGCTAGCCAATTAAATTAATTTTTAGATTTCATATTTATTTTTTCATATTATACTGATTATAGAATAAAAACTCCATCTAGGAATTTTAAAATTATGCATAATCCATAATGCTCTATAATCCACACAACCTTTGGCCCCAACTTGTGTGGATTATAGAACTTTGACTGTATAGGTAAGATTTGCATTATAGACACGGCACCGACTATCACCTCATCGAGTTCACAGGTTAAATTCCAGAATTAGTTAAAACTTGATTCGCATATCGGCCTTGCAGGCTATATCTTAGAGGAAAATATTCGAAAACCCAATTTTAGCGGTATATTTTTATTTTTTTCATTTTGTTCTTCTGCTCCCAGTAATCCATGCTTTCATACTTTTAGTTTTAAGATAAACACAATGATAAACCTACGAGTCAATTGCTAAAATCGGGTTATCAGGTATTTTCCAATAAGATAGGACTCTGCAGTGATTTAATATGCTAATTAAGTTTTAACTAATTCTGGAATTTTAGCCATCATTCAATGAAGTGATTGCCTGTACTGCCATCTTCGGTCTATTATGAAAATCTTCAGCTGTATAAAAAGTGTGCCTCTGTTTATTGATTATTTTTTTTAAATTAAAAATAATGCGATTACAGTAGACTCCCTCAAATCCACACAACTTGGAACCAGGGGTTGTGCAGATTTTAGAATTTTGAGGATGATTGGTTTGTTTACATTTCCTTAACAGTCATTCGAATGTAATTAATAATACAGTTGAAACTATAAAGAATGCTAACAATATAATGAAATATAAAAAAAATAATTAATAAATTAATTATTATTTAATAATTATTCATTTTTTATAATTTATTAATTATAAATGATGAATTTATTATTTATTACTTATAATTTATTAATTATTATTAATAAATTAATTATAAATAAATTAAAATAATAAAAACTTAGATCATTTTTCAAATGATTAAAATATTAAAAGCAAAAATCAAGCTAATAATCAGTAATGTATGATTAAATATTCATTATAAAGATGAAATGTATTTTCCCTAAATTTTTCAATGGAACTTGCCTTATAAAAGGTACTTTAGAATTCACATCAAAATCATAAACTAAGGAAGTTTTAATTTCAGGTTTAGCCATGCTTAATAACCAAAATAGCTTCATTAATGCATAAGTATATTTGGTAAGAAGAAGTAATATCAAATTATCTTGAATTTTTTCAGAATTAAATTTATTCTTCCTTCATGAAAAAACATAAATCCAGTAATATTACCAAAAATTACAAATTAATATATATAACGAATTTATATAAATTTTAAAAAGTCAAATTTTGTCTTTATTATCTGAACTGAATGTTTCATTGCTTACATCCATAAATTATGTGCTGATTTTAGAGGGTTGCAGATTTGAGGGAGTCTACTGTATTAACATGTGAAACATTGGGTAGACTTCAATTACATTTTCTGATTGTGTTTAGCTTATGTGTTAAATTTGTTTTTGTTATGTCTGTTATGTCTGTATTTTGTTAAGCCTGATGAGAAAGCTGAATTTCTGTTGTAAGCTTTTACAGTGTTTTTTAATAAATTATGAGACTACTTTTATTTTGAAAATGAAAGAATAAATAAAGGTTCTTATTATAACTTTAACATAAAAATAGAGATATTGTTATTACAATTACGTTTTTATTAAATTTGAATAATGTGATAAAGGTTTAAACAGATTAAAATATTAGAAAGGAATTAGCTATCTGGTCAGTTCAGACTGATTTTTTTCATCACAAAATATGATTAATTTCCATTTCCAATGCATAACATAACATTTTTAGATTTTTCCATTATAATTATTGAGATGGAACTTGATTCAATACAACAGAAATGTAAATGTAGCAATATTAAAAAACAAATTACTTTAAATAAGAAGCACACTAGTTTTGATAACATACAGCTTACCGTTCTCACTAGCACTGAAGGCAGCCAGTTGTTTGCTTCTAATTTAAAGTAATTGGTGCTTTTAACATTGCTATATTTACGCATCTACTTTTCGTTTTCCCATCGATCACTTTATAAAAAAAACTACCACTGATTATTATATTTACAAGATTCTAATGCCAAATATACAAAAGAAAAAATGTTGCCATCCAATGAGAAATTTGAAAAAGTGCCTCTTACAAAAGTGTCAGCTGACAATCAATAATTTTAAACAATAAATTTTACAGATCATTTATGAAAACTGAAAAAAAGATTATTTTATTTATTTATTTATTTAAATAATTTGTTTTAATTATTCCTTTTCAGCTAGTGAAGGTTCGTGATGTCAATTAAAACTGATGTTTGTAACTATGCATTGCAACATTTTTTCATGCTTTTACTTTTTTAGTGTTGCTGCTTAAGAATACAATTCTTATTTTAACTGACGAAAAAACAAATAAATCAATACATTCAAAATGCAGACAACCTTTAAATTAAAAATTAAGAATAATTAAATCACTTGATGATACATATATACAGGATGATCATAAAAAAACTTTGCCGATATACGGAGCTCTAGCGGCCAGTCCTCTCAACCGATCGAGGTGAAATTTCAGATATAGCTATTCAGAGGTATGAGCTCAAGATTCTGTGAACGACAACAAAATGGCGCTCACGGTTACGGTTATAGTTACAGAAACTCGAAAATTTCCATTGGCAACATATTATATTTAAATTTTCTACCCTCTTTAGTATCACAGCAGTCGCAATATAAAATGTTTTTTTTTTTTTTTTTTTTTTTTGTAATCTACTAGTGGTAGTGGAACGCATATAAAGCTTATGTTTGAACAGGTTCTATCACTACAAATTTGCAAACAGTAGTATCTAAAATCATTTTAGTATTTTATAAAATGCAAAAAAATTCTAATTTAAAAGCTTTTTAGATCGCTTTTCATTCACTCCATCCTTTTAAATTTGGAATTTTCATTCGACAGTTCTTAAAAGGCTTTTCCATTATTTATTTAATTATCATGCCAAATTTCAAACAGTTAGGCATCTCAATTGTATAAAAAAGCACAATTTAGAACCTTTTTTATTCTTGAAACGCCGCAGATGGTAGTGACAACAACGTAAAATATGGATTAAATTGAAACTAGGACTGTCACTATCATTTTTCAACCACTTATTTTGAAATCAGTTTAATATTTCCTGAACGTAGAAATCACAATTTAAAACGTTTTTAGAAAGCTTTTCACTCATTTTTACTCTTTTGATATTTTAATTTTTTTTTTTCGAAACCATTCTTGGAGAGTGTTTACTTTTTATATAATTACCATGTAAAATTTTAATTTACTCTCTCAGATTGCTCACAAATTGGTATTTAGAACATTTTTAGAATGCTTTTTACGCATTTTTATCCTTTTGAAGGTTTTTTTCTAAGAAATGTTATTAGATATAATTCATATTTCATGAATCGAATTCTTTCTATAACACAAAAATCGCATTTTTAGAACAATTTTTGCTTCTACACCTTCTTTTGGGTAGTGGCAACTGACAAAAAATATAGCCTATCATACAACAAAAGGTGTCACTATCCTTTTCACGCCATTATTTCTTTTAATTGGATTGGTATTTCCTGAAATTTTGTAGAAATATCAAACTTTTTTTAGAATGCTTTTCCCACATCCCCTCCTTTTTAAATTTTATTTTTTTAGGAAAAGTTCATAAAGATAATTCATATCTTGTAATTAACTACCCTGCCAAATTTTATGTTCCTAGATCCTTCCGTAAAAAAAAAAAAAAAAAAAAAAAAAAAAAAAAAAAAAAAAACTGTTATTTAGAATGATTTTTGCTTTTAAAATTCCGAAGTGGTATACAGTAGACTCCCTCAAATCTACAACTCTCTAAAATCCGCACATAATTCACAGATCTAAACAATGAACGTTCAGTTCAAATGTAGGGACGGAATTGGATTTTTTTTTATTTTTGTATCAATTCCATATACATTTTAATTTGTAAGTTTCATTAATATTACTGAAATCATGTTTTTCTTGAAAGAAGAATAATTTATTTCTAAAAAAATAAGATATTGCTGATATCGCTGGTAATTACAGTCTTTTTACCAAATATACAGTGAAACCTCCAAATAAGGGCACTCCGAATACGGGACACCTCTATTTAAGGGACAAAAGTTCTGGTTCCAGTCCCTTGGTATAGGAAGTGTAATGTTTTTACCTCTGAATAAGAGATACTCGATTTAAGGGATGCTTGAAATTGAGATTAACCCTTTCGACTCGGGCGTTTTTCTTACACAAATTTTATTCGGTTAACACCACTTTCAAAAAAAATTTCCTTCAAGTACACAATTAAAAAAAAGCTTTAATTAAATAAAGCAAATTGAATTTTCCTTTGTTACTGCTATCCCAAAAACAAATTTTGAAAAGAAATATGTTTTCCAGTCACACTGGACATACGAGTGGAAAAGGTATAATGGGTAGTCTTTCCATTTCAGATAATGAAGCAGTCTGTGATGAAAATGAAAATACAGAATTTTGTGAACTTATCAGAATGACAGTTATGTTGATAGAGAGATATACAACACAACTAACAAGCATTTGTTTACCCACAATTCAGATAAAGATACCAAAGTGCAAATCCCTATTACAGCAGGAGGCAGAAACACAGACATTTACATCATCGAGTTGATGGCTGAATTTCCAGAATTATTTAAAAATCGGTTCGTACATTAAAACGCAATCGGTCTGCCAAGTCATAATTTGGTTGAAAACACCTAAAAACCCAACGGTCAATTCGTAGGTTTACCATTATGTTATGCACTCAGTCCTCTATCTTTTTACAGATTTGAGTGCAGGAAAGCATAATGGTAAACCTACGAGTCAACCGCCAAAATCGGGTTTTTAGTTGTTTTCCGCCAAATTATGACTTGGCAGACCGATTGCGTTTTAATATGCATATTGAGTTTTAACTAATTCTAGAATTTCAGCCGTGAACTCGATGAGGGGATTATCTGTGCTGCAATCTCTTGGTCTATATTGAAAGTAATGCTGAAAATTGTGAGGATGACTCTGAAAATCAAAGAGAAAGGAAAATTGCGAAATTAATTATTTCACAGATGCTTTAAAATACGCAAAACAGTTGAATACGTCTTTCATAAATACTGCCTATTATAATAAATTTCGTAAATACTTCGTAACACAATAAAACTGAGTAAGGTAAATGAATATCTGAAAAGTTTAGCAGTAGAAAAATTGAAATCTGCAAAACAATCTGTTTTTTCATTGATTACTTTAAGTAAGATTCTTTCAAATGTTATTGTACTTTTTGAACATGCACAAATGTTTATATGAAAAATTACAAACCAATAATTTTACAAATCATTTACTAATTTAGTAATCGATTGAAAATTTGAATTAATTCTTTATTCCTTTTGTGCCTGATTAATATATTTTATTACCTTAGGGTACAATTCAACTTCAACTTTAATATTTTATTATTTATTATGGTCTTCTGAACCATTAATTAAAAAATGCAAAAACTCCGAATAAGGAACACCTCTATTTAAGGGACAAAAGTTCCGGTCCCATGGGTGTCCCTTATTCGGAGGTTTCACTGTATTTATTTATTAACCAAACTTTTTTGGTTATTAAGTCTGGCTAAACCTGAAATAAAACTTCCTTTTTTTATGATTTTTATGTGAATTAATAATGAATCTTTATAAAGCAAATTTCACATCAAAAATGCATCTTATCATTATAATAAATATTTAATAAAACATTGATCTTTGCTTTTAATATTTTAATCATGTTAAAAATTGTCAGAATTTTTGTTATTTTAGTTTGCTACTTATTTTAATATTACATTTTGTAAGCATTCATAATAATTTCGATTTCATTGTTAATTCATTTAAATGACTGTTTAAAAAATGTAAACAAAGGAATGACCAGAAATCTGCAAAATTCTAAAATCCGCAAAACTTCTCGTCCCAAGCTGTGCGGATTTGAGAGAGTCTAATGTAGTAACATTGGCATATAATAGTTTCTACATAAGAGCAATGGCTGTCACCATCATTTTGGTTCGGTACTTCCTGAAATTGCGTAGGAATTGCCATTTAGAATGTTTTTTAGAATGCTTTTGATAGCATTTCCCCATCCTCCTTTTAAAATTCCGTATATTTTAGGAAATATTCTTTAAAATAATTTATGTTTCATAAATAATTAACATGCCAAATTTTATTGTTCTAGGCCCTTCAGTAATACAAAACTCATTTTTAGAAATATTTGCTCCTGTACTGCCTTCAGATTAGTGACACTGACATAAGATAAGCCTATGTTGAAGCAAGCACAGTCACCATCATTTTGACATCATTACTTTTTAAATCGGTTCTTCACTTTCCGAGATTGCTTTAAAATCACAATTTAGAGCATTTTTTAAACGCTTTTCGTGCATTTATACCCCATTTTAATTTTTTTATTTTTTAGGAAATGTCCTTAAAGATAATTTATATCTTATAAATAATTAATATGCTAAATATAATCTTTCTAGGCCCTTTAGTAACACAAAAATTGCATTTTTAGAACCTTTATTGCTCTTGCACCCAATTTGAATTAGTGGCATCGATATAAGATATAGCCTATGTTTGATTCCTGGCGAACACCATCATTTCGATGCCATTACTTTTGAAATCGCTCGGTAGTTACGGAGATTACTCTCAACAAATAAACAAAGTTTACCCCTTTATAAGTATAGATAAAAGAGTTAATAAATTAATATTTGAAAGATGTTATAGTGACACTAATAATTATATCAGTTTTAAGGGAAAATATGTCTAAAACAACTTCTTGTTTGCTAGCATATTGTACTTTATTTTTTATAAATTTTAAGGAATTTGTGTTGATTTAGGCTGTTATTTAATGTTTCTTTCGGTCGTTCAATAGGCAAACTATATTTTGCAACATTGTAAGCTATGTTCATCTTATACATTGACGGGTCACTTGCATATTTTCTTATAATATTGAACAAGTAGACATAACTTTAAGGAGGAAAAGTAAATTTATAAGCGTGCAATGATATAAATTTTCAGTTTTTATCAGTTTGGATATGAGAGGGTTTTGCACGCATATCTATGCATATGTAACTGTTTCTAGAAAAGACACCCAAGTTTTGTTGCATTAAGAATGTATAATGCGACAGTTTGATGTTAGATTAATTATATTGTTTAAAATTATGAAACTGTTTAAGCTAATGAAACTTGTCAAATCTTATATTTAATTAAAGAAAGTTTAATTCAGTTTTTTAAAAAAAATTGTTTATTTTTTTTCAGTCTTTAGATTCAAAGGTAGACAAAACTTTCTTACTGTCAATAAGTCATTTCCTTCAATGAAAACTGCTTGAGTCTTTTCGTATTTATATTTCGAAGAAGTTTTTATCATTCAAAATAAATCTTTTCACTTAAAGAAAATGACATCAATTACAGAAGAAAATTCTTCCTCTCAACACTTCATTCATCAAAATGGGGATGAAGAAAAGTATCCATCCATTGATATAAGAAAAAAACCTTTTATTTGTGAAGTTTGTTCCAAAACATTTTCTCAGAACAGTAATCTAAGACGCCATCTCTTGACTCATACAGGTGAAAAACCCTTTATTTGTGAAATATGTTCCAAAAGATTTTCTGAGACTAGTAATCTAAGAACCCATCTTTTGATACATACGGGAGAGAAACCCTATGTTTGTGAAATATGTTCCAAAGGATTTTCTCTGAATAGTAGTCTAAGAAGTCATCTCTTGACTCATACAGATGAAAAACCCTTTGTTTGTGAAAGGTGTTCCAAAAAATATTCTGATAAGTACAATCTAAGAAGACATCTCTTGACACATATAGAAGAAAAACCTTTTGTGAAATATGTACCAAAAGATTTTATCAGAGTAGTAGTCTAAGAACCCATCTCTTGATACATACGGGAGAGAAACCCTATGTTTGTGAAATATGTTCCAAAGGATTTTCTCGGAATAGTAGCCTGAAAAGTCAACTTTTAACTCATACCGAAGAGAAACTATTTTTTTGTGAAATATGTTCCAAAGCATTTTCTGTTAAAAGCAACCTAAGAAGCCATATCTTGACCCATACGGGAGAAAAACCTTTTGTTTGTGAAATATGTTCCAAAGGATTTTCTCAGAAGAGTAAGCTAAGAACCCATCTTTTGATACATACAGGAGAGAAACCCTATGCTTGTGAAATATGTTCCAAAGGATTTTCTCAGAATAATGATCTAAAAAAACATCTGTTTACACATACAGGAAAAAAGCCTTTTCTTTGTTAAATATGTTCCAAAACATTTTCTAAGAATAGTTGTCTAAGAACACATCTGTTGACTCGTACTGTATAGAAACGCTATATTTGTGAAATATGTTCTAAAGCATTTTCTGATAAGGATAATCTAACAAAACATCTACTGGCACATAGAAGACCCAAACCTTTTGTCTGTGAAACATGTTTCAAAAGATTTTCTCATGAAGGTAATCTAACAAAACATTTGTTGACACATACTGGGGAGAAACTCTGTTTGTGAAATATGTTCCAAAGGATTCTCTCAGAAGGGTAATCTAAGAATCCATCTATTGACCCATACTAGAGAAAAACCTTTCCTTTATGAAAAATGTTAAAAAGTATTTTCTTGGCAGTCTCATCTGAAAAGTTATGTGATGATTTATACTAGAGAAAAAACCCTTTCTTTTTTAAGTATGTTTCAAAGCAATTTCTGATAACCATTATCTCAGAAACATTATTTGTCTCATATCAATATTTATATCATTATAATTATTTGTGTCAACTCTCCTGTATTTTATTTCCAAAACTGAAATTCAGCTCAGTATATGTCATTTTATAAACCTTTATATAAAGTCTTTTTTGGTAGTTATTTTATATGTATTATTTCACTGCAAAATAATTTTACTCTGAAATAATACACTTAAAAATTAAACTGACTTAAAATGATAGATTTCACTTAAATGTTTTATGAAATAGGAGAGCTTTATTGAAGTAGTACTTTTGAAATAATTTATTAAGTGTACTAAAAATATTTTTAACTGTAAAAAATTCATTTGTGAAATTTTATTCTTAAAAAATTTTCTAAGGTTTAAATGAAGCTCTATATCTTTATCATCTACAAAGAAAATACAAGGTATCCTGATCATTGAAACTCTGAACAACCAAATTTTCAGAATGCATAAGAAATACTCCTAGTGGTCATACTTAAAAAAAATGCAGGGGGAAGAAAGACAGGTCCAGTACAAGAAAAAAAGATAATTGAAAAGTCCTGGGTATTAATAAAGATTTCTCGAAAATCTTATTCGAAAGATTTTTTTTAAATATCACCGTGCATATAGTAAACGACTGATTGCTGAACCAACAGTGATGAAAATTAATCGAAGCTAGGGTTTAAATCTTTTTTCATAGCACCAACGTTCTGCCATTTGAGTACGTGGAAGACATATCTAACCTGGCACTCTTTATTCATATACAGGGTGAGTCATAAATATCGAAACAATAGGCTATCTCCTTAAATATTGCCCTTAGACCCATACTTCCAATTGCAAAAATTCATAAAAAAATGTGAAATTTTTGATATGATAAATTGCGACTCCATGGGGGGTCTAGTTGAAAAGTTACGAAAATTAAATTTTTATACGGCCCCCGTAGGGCAAAATTTCCAATTAGGAAATTATTCCTTATCCATTCCTAAATTGAACAAAAAAAATTTCATCTCCGTATCTAAAAATCCAACAGAGATATTAAATCCCAAAATCCTCAAAAATTCCTGACTTACACCACTTTTCCCTGCCTCTAAATTGTGTTTTCTTGACCCGATTTCAACGCTTGTTAGGGAACATTCACAAATTGCAATTTAGTAAAAATCGGTTTAAGATAGCGCTTTTTCTTTGGATATAAAATAGCAGCGTATAGTTTTTACGCTAAATTGGTATACCAGACGTCTGCCCGGGTTAAAATATCTAGGTCAGGTCCCAAACCGACCCATAGGGGAAAAAGTTCGGCGTGGCCTGAAAAAATTTCAACATCATAACCCGGACCAGTCTGGAAAATAGTTTAAATCATAGCCCGGTTCAGTCGCAAATTTCTACATAGTTTTTTAATACGGCGTGGGAAAAAAATGTTTCATATGGAGGAGTTCTGACTAAAAAAATCTTTTATAGTTTTTCGTTTTTAGCATTTTCCAACAAAGTTGAAAAGTGTTTATGCATTCGGTTTGTCTGACCGTCTGGCCGGATGTCCGTCTGTCCGCGCTCTAACTCCCGTAAATATACTCGGATTGCTATGAAATTTTTATACGTTATTGAGGTTTACTCTATGACGAATCCTATTGAAAATTAAGTATCTACCATGATTAGTTTATCTACAGGGCGAATCAAAAGTTTTCCATTACATAACGGCCCATGGGGAAAAATCGTTAATATACTCAGATTGCCATGAAATTTTAGGACGTTATTGGTGTTTACCCTAGCACAAGTTCTATCGAAAATGAAGTTTCTACCATGATTAGTTTATCTACAGGGCGAATCAAAGGTTTTCTATTACATTACGGCCCATGGGGAAAAATCGTTAATATACTCGGATTGCCATGAAATTTTAGGACGTTATTGACGTTTATCCTAGCACAAGTCCTTTCGAAAATGAAGTTTCTACCATGATTAGTTTATCTACAGGGCGAATCAAAAGTTTCCCATTACATTACGGCCTATAGGGAAAACCGTTTCAAAGGAATTTTAAAGTTGTTATACCCTGTCAAACATATTAAAATATTCATTCTATTAAATATAAGGTGAAAATGTAGCTATTATCCATTTACAGGGCCACACAAAAGAATTCCATTAGATAATGGTTAAATGGGGAATTGTGTGTGACATATTTTAAATATATTAAGCTGTTTCATGCATAATAAAATTGATATATGTCATTGAAGCTTAATATAAATTATACGCTACTGTCTTGCATAATATGAAGTACATAGCATTTACAGGGCCACACAAAAGATTTGAAATAGTATATTCTTTCCGAAGTACCATATATGTGTCCGATGACGGCTGATGGAGGGATGATATGCGCGTCTATATTTCCCTAAATATATGCACATTATGTGGTGTGTATAAATGTTATAGTTCATAGACAGGGCTACCCAAAAGAGCTCACCAGCGTTACTGAATATGAGCGTAAATTATTTAAGCGTGGTTCTTAAATAAGCTATGCATTTTTACGCTGAGCTTCATTCAATTTACTGAGAAATGATTGCAGAATGTAGATAAAAGGATATACAGGACCACGCAAAGAATTCGGTACATGGACGCCTATGAATGATAATTTATGAGAATGTGATTTCAGTTGTTTTAAAAGTGTTTTAGTTTACAATAAATTTTAGCCTAATGCTGACGTGTAATAAAGGTACAATGTAAACTACAGGGCTGAACAAAAGTATTCAAGTACGTTTCCATCTAATAGTATGAATTGCTGAAAAAAAAATTTCAAGTTACTGAGTATTTTCTTGCTAAACTAAATTTTTCCATTATATCAACTGACATATGAAATACACGGCTGTTCAAAAGTACTGGAATACATATTTGGGTATATTTGGCTATACACTATTATTTCCCTAAATAACAAGGTTTTGTTAAAGATTTCATTAAGTGTTGGAAAATGCTTCATAATCTATGCTTAACGCATGATTTTTCTCACTTGTTTATATTTATACTTCTTATTATTAAAGAAGCGCCAAAGGCTGTAATATATTTATTTTATCAATGAAACCCTCATTTATATGTAAATGTTTCACCTATATTTTAATATCGGTAATCCATATCCAATGCGTTGGAGACTCTGAAAAATGTTATACACTAAAACTTTTTAAGACGGAATCACATAGGAAAGAAAAATACGTTATAGACAGATGCTCTCCCTAAAAGATGCAATTGGAGCTTATTTTCTTTTCAGGTACTATTGCATTTATTTTGCATGGATCAACATATTTTCCGTTTAAGACAGAATTCCGTCATAGGCAGATTTTTTTTCACTGGTTTTATTGTATTTATTTTTTATAAAGATTTTAAAATATATATGTTTTTCGTAAAAAATTCGATTAAGCCGAATTTTATTTATTTTATGTACGTATTAAGTCAGTCAGAGACAGTGATTTTGATACGGGTCTTGTCGAGACCGGGTTTGAAAATTTCATGCAGAGTGCACCTAAGTTGATGGAAGCAGTCCCCTCCTTTATGAAAAGTACGCTAGGCCCGGCCTGGCAGGTCTTCAGAAAAAAGTAACATCTCGGTCCTGGCCCTACCTGGGCCCAGAATACAGATTTTTTAACATCCTCTGGAGGACGGTAAAAAGCCTGAAGTTGCCAGAGGTAAATTTAAAAAGAAAAAAAAAAGACTTAATCTGCATTTTAGAAAAAGCATTTTTTAAAATAACTGACGGACATTTAAACAATACACTTCGTTTTTCTGCATAATGAATTTTCTATCCTCTATTTCTTGTCTTTAAATTATTAAACGTTAAGAATTTTTAAAAGAAAAAAGAACTTGAAACACGTAATTTTTGATTTTTTTTACATTAGTTTTGTTTCGGGAAATTTGAAAAAAATGTTTACTTTTATAAAAATGTTTGCTTTTGAAAATATGATTTTTTAAAAAAGTTATATTATTTTTTCAATAAACATTTTTAATAGTTTTAAAATTAATATAAAAAAAACCTTGGAACAAAACTAAAATCAGATTTTCATCTTTAATTAAATGGAAAAAAATTGAAATCCGATAAATAATGTTACGAATTATAACGATTTTTAATTGTCCCATTTAAACCAGTACTAACCACATGAAACTTTTATAAATTGTATGAGAAATTTTAAAATGTGATTTTCTTAACAAATTATAAGGCTAACCATCACAAAAAAAAAAAAGAAAAAGATCAAAATTCTAACTCAAGAAATAGATTTTTTACGCGTTTTCTAGAACTGTTAAAGTAACATTGTTTTTCGAATTGCGCGCATTTCAATTTGTGTCTAATCCCTTAAAACCTGATGAATTTTTTAAACGGCTATAACTTTGCGAATTTTGGAGATATGAAGATGCAACTTTTTGAGTCTTATTCAGGACTGAATAAGGAAAGTTTTCCTAATTGGAAATTTTGTCCTACGGGGGCCGTATAAAAATTTAATTTTCGTAACTTTTCAACTAGACCCCCCATGGAGTCGCAATTTATCATATCAAAAAATTCACATTTTTTTATGAATTTTTGCAATTGGAAGTATGGGTCTAAGGGCAATATTTAAGGAGATAGCCTATTGTTTCGATATTTATGACTCACCCTGTATATTAGTAAGGTTACACAACACCGCAGCACTGATTTTGGTTTATGAAGTTATCACATCTAATGCAATTTCATTCCGAACGTTTATATGTTCATGTTCTGTTAAACATAGGGAAGAATAGGGAGGGATGTCTCAGATTTTACAAAATTATTTTTTATGAATTGTGTTGTGCTAGTACAAAAAATAAATTTTTCAAAATAACATCCTGAGACATTTTAATTTACTTAAAAATTATAAATTTTATTAAAATAATTATATTTTTAGATTAATTATCTAATTAAATTGGGAAAAAAATCATGTGAGAGAAGGATAGAACATGGTTAATGGCAATTTGTATTTAATTTTCAAAAACATGGTGAAAAAATTCTAAATACAGTGTAACATACACATTAATAATATTTATTGTAAATCACAATATTTATTAGGATGAGCGAAGCGAATCCTCTACTAGGCCACTCAAATTACAATTTGTCGTACACTTTACAAAAAAACTATTGAATATTTTAACTTCAAATTAAACACAAAAATAAATTATGATCTATAGATTTGCACAATATAAATTTTTTACAGTAAAACATTAAAAAAATTATTATTTTAATTAATTTATTTTACATGCATTTCCAATACGGACGCATTTTAGCAAATAAATAAAAAATGAAACGCATATATTTTCAGAAAAAAAGTATAAATCATGGAGTAAATAATTATAGATAGAATCATGATTAATTTATTAAATAAAACATGTTTTCATTATTCCGCAAAATCGTTTGCACAGATGACACTTAAACATTTTAAAAGAATTGTATTATGGATTTTTTTTTTTTTTTGTAAACTGGCAACAAAATAATTGTAAACAAATAAAATTAATTGTTAAATTTGTTATATAAGTGAAAAATTAAAAGAACTGCGTGAAGTTGTTGGCTCGATTCAAGCTCTTTATAAATGTACTAAAGCAAAGTTGGCCGATTCAGAAACGACAAATAAACTTTAACCATTTCTTACTTTATCATTTGGATCTAAAGTAATGTTACGTTCTTATTTGTGGACCGAAAAAGGTTTAGTGAACGGGACTTTAGACTTTGTTGCACGTAATAAAGAAAAGCACAAGCCACCAGACCCGATATCGCGAATAATCATGGATAAATTTGAATACTGCAGTAATTTAACTTATAAGAATTGGTGCGTACCGATTCCCCCAATAATTAAATTCTGGAAAAATGGAAGCATAAATTGCTCAAGGAAAGAATTTTTTCTGCAGTTAGCTTTTGCTGTTACGATTCATAAATCCCAAAGTTTAACATTAGATGAAGCAGTTGTAGATATTGAGGATATATAGACATCCAGTTGGCTTAAAAACGTACGTAACGTTGTCGAGAGTGAAAGTCCTTCAAAATTAAGCAGTCAATAGAAATTTTCCTTACGAAAAATTCTACAGTATCAAAAATTTTCATACGCTAACATGTATCAAAACGAAGAAATTAAAATAAAATGTTTTACAGTTAAAAATTCATAGTATCAACGAAAGCAGATTTCAAATGTTTTTCCAGAAAATAGGATTTTGAAGAAGTAACTTTCTTCAAGCTCTCTTCAAATATATTATTCTAAATTAGCTATCAAAGATTATCGGATGTTGATTACAAAGATTGGAAACATGCATATTTCAAACAATAAAAAACACCAGTGGCTACTGGAAATTGTAAAACATCTTTAAAAGAGCTTTTAGTTGAAAATTTAAAAATATTTTGTAAAAGTTTGCTTCAAAAATATCTTATTATACCAGTCTTACATCATAAATAAAAAATTAAAATGCGCCAAAACATAAAATAACATTTTTGTTTAATAAAGATGCAAAAATAATATAAAAAAACATTGTTACTTTCAAATATCTGTTTTATAAAATAATGCTTCGCGAATCCAAACAAAGCATGGCTTTTGCTAGTTAATATTATCAGTAGTTATTTTCTGCTATTATTTGCAAGATATTTGTAATATTTCTAATAGAAATAGCCATTTTAATTCTTTTAGCAAATATAATTTTCGCCAAAAATAGCTACTGGCAACCCTTTTGTCAAAAATAACCGAAAAATACGAAATTTACTACGTAAAATCAGAGTTATCCCTGTAAATTTGAATCATAAACCTTCGGAAAAATATTTCCTATCAAATGATACAATCGGCAAAAAAATCCATCGGGTAGTTTTTGAAAACACTCGTTTGGAAGTTTCAGAACTTCTGCTTTATAATATATATGATATGATATATAATTGATAAAAAGTTATGTATATTTGTGTATCAATTACTTCAAAAAAATTTGACATTTTCGTTTTTGGCCGAAAATAAGACGACCACCGAAATCTGGTTTCGGTAAGTCCTTAAATTTAACATAAACTTAGTGTTGCTTTTTTACATTTCTAAGTAACTTGTAACATTTAAAGCTCAAATCCAAAATAAGATAATAAAGATCGGATACCTTTATGAAAAGTGTAATAAAGTTTAGCACATTTTGAGTATTAAGATTATTTTTTAATACAGCAGCATTATCTATTTTAAACTGAATCATTAATTATGGAATGTATTTGAAAACTGGGACATTAATATAATTTTAATCATTCAGAAGTGATAATATACGTTCGAATTTCGAATAACGATTTATCAAAAAATTTACAGCAATTACAGAAGGTATTTTATGAAAACAATTTTGAAAATAAATTTTTAAGCATAAATACCACAATATATACAACAAATTGATTTTATAAGTAGTCTAAAGCTCTTGGCTATAGATTTGGTTTGAAAATTTCACTATACATTGTAAAAAAAAAAAAAAAAAAAAAAAAAAAATACATATGTAAAGTTAGAGAAATCTGCATGCATACTAAAACTTTATCAGTACATTGTACAAAGAAAAGATGAAAGCCACAAAACTTGTTTTTGTAAAGCTACAGAAATCTTTAGACTTACAAAAGAATCAACTAAAAATACAATAATCTTTACTAAAATCTTATCTTTTATCCGGGTTACAGTTACATAAAAAGTTCTAGACATTCAAAGTTAAAATCTTAGTAATTGTACAGATTTTTGATTTACAGTGTAAACGTGTATCTGTTACAGGAACTTTCGTTGTTGCCATTACATAAAAAATTCGAGGGATTTCAGTAAACTGGAAAAATTTATTTACTTTGCAGACTTTTTACAAAGTAGTAGAATTTTCTCTTAGACAATCTTGTCAATTTCCTCCAACTTTGAAGAGAAACTTTCCAAAGTCTTTTAAGTTTTCCAAAAATCGTTTTAATAAATTAAATGAAGAGAACTGATGGTTTTTACCTAGTTTATCTTCAAAAAGGGTACAAATTTTTAAAATTTATGGTTTTTGATTGTAAAATAGGCTGAAATTGGATTTATGGAAGAGTGATTTGGAGACTATGAAAGAATGACTGGAGACTATGTCAATGCACAGACAATGTGAAACTAAGTTGATGTCGCTTTTATATGAAGCAGAAATTTAATTCTTCAGTATAAAAACACGTATTTTCGCCAATCAAGTGAGTGTGATAATAAAGGACGAAACATGGCTGTATTTAAATGACTGAAGCAAAGAATGAGCTGTTTTTTAATCAATAAATGAAAAAAAAGCGAAGGAAATGTATTCAGGAATGTAAAGAATATCTTCCGAAAGGATTTATTAATATAGAGCTAGATTTATTAGGATGAGCGAAGCGAATCCTCTACTAGGCCACACAAGTTACACTTTGTCGTACACTTTATAAAAATCTATTCAGTATTTTGACTTGAAATTAAACATAAGAATAAATAATGATATGTAGATTTGCAGAATGTTATTTTTTTTACAAAATAATCTTTAAAAAATATTATTTTAATAATTAATTTATTCTACATGTTTTTCTATTATGGATGCATTTTTGCAAATAAAAAATTTAACGCGCATCTTTTTATTTTCAGAATGAAAATAAACCATGGGGTTAGTAGTTATAGATAGAATCATGATTAATTAATTAAATAAAATATATTTTCATTATTCCTCCAAAATCGTTTGCAAATAAAAAATTGAACCCGTATCTTTTTATTTTAAGAAGGAAAATAAACTATGGGGTTAGTAATAATAGATAGAATCATGAATAATATATTAAATAAAATATATTTTCATTATTCTGCCAAAATTATTTACGTAGTTTATACTTACGGATTTTAAAAGAATTACATTATGATTTATTTATTTAGGTATTTACTTTGGTAAAGTGGCAACAAAAAGAATCGTAAACAAGTAAAATTAATTCTTATATTTGGTATTTAAAGTGAATATTTTGTTAAATTTGGTAAGCTTCTTAAGTCTGGTATTCGAAATGAAAGATTAAAAAATAATTTAAAAATATTTTAATTGATTGAAGACTAATTTAATTCAACCAAATTAAATATATTAACTATTTTATAAATAATTTCTGGAAGGTATTAGTAATTTAAAAATGTCGAGGAAAAGAACACTTATTGGCCAGAACGAACGCCGTTACTGGCCATTGGAAAATGTAAATACATCTTTAAAACTTTTAGTTAAAAATTAAGAAAAAATATTTTGTAAAATTCTGCTTCGAAAATATTTTTATTTATACCAGACTTATATCATAAATAAAAAATTCCGAGGAAATTCTTAGTTATTTGGCTGAATTTACATTTCTAAAATTTAAATGCGCCAAAACATGAGATAACATTTTTGCATAATAAAGATGCAAAAATAATATAAAAAAGTAATGTTCCTTTCAAATATTTATCTTATGAAATAATGCTTTGCGAATCCAAACAAAGCACGGCTTTTGCTAGTTTATATATTCGAAAAAAGACATACGACTTTTCTATCGTGGAATAACACAAAAAACACAAACCCAACAAAAATCGAGGACGTCATTAAAAGAAAACTTGGCAAAACATCCGATTATCTGATGATTCGCATATTTAGGTGCTTTCGTAATTATGTAAATATAAAGTACTTACAATCGTCATTCAGTCCGTTCGTCCGTTTGCATATAATAGCGAAAAAACTATCCAACCGAATACTTTAAAATTTTAAATATATAATTATTGCACAATTTTGTCGAGTCATTTCAGATTTAATAAAAATCGGATGAGTTGCTTAATTTCAGGAAGGTCAAAAGTTTTCCATTACATTACGGCCAATATGGGAAAAAATGCTTCAAATCCATTTTAATGGCGTCACAGCCTTTCAGAAAAATTAAACTGAGGTGTCTTTACTAAAGTGTACTAAAATACATATTTTGTTACAATATAGGATGCAAAGAATGTTTATTATTCATGTACAGAACTGCATAAAAGAATTCTGTTACATAATGGTATAGAGCGAAACTTTGTTTTCGGCGTATTTTAATAATGGTTAAATATTTCACTTGTAATAAAATTGATATGCGTTGCTGAGGTTTCCTATGAGTTACATCCTGTATCATAGAAAGTACATAGTATTTACAGTGTATACAAAAGATTTCGGATACTATATTGCAATCGAAATACTGTATATCAGAGATGATTGCTAGAAGTAGATTTTTAGTTGTGATATGAGTTTTTAGGTTTAACTAAATTTTTGCTTATTGCCTTGTGTGTATAAATAAATGCTGTAGATCAGGGCTGTCCAACCTTTGACTAAGCAGGGGCGCATCTCAGCTTTTGGCAAGCAATGAAGGGCGCCATTATTAAAATGGCTCAAAACATGCAAGAAAATCATCTCTTTAATATTAGCAGCAGTACATATAGACAAATGCATAATGCTGTAGAGACATAATGTATGGATCTAAAGTGCCATGCCAAAAAAGAAGAAAAAATTCAAAATTACTGTAAATTGTAATAAATTTCGAATAATACATTTTTCTGTGAGGGATTATATTAAACTTTTTTGAATTGGAAGGAGTCAGAAAATGAAATATCACCTATTATTAAAATAAAATATAATTAGATATATTGTTACTCTGTAATAATTAAATACTGTGTATAATAACTGTATTTTTTTTTCTTTTTGAGGTATAAATTTCCCATTATAAAAAGTACAGTAACAAAGTCGTGGTTGATTCGAAAGAGAGAGCCTGAAAGAGTTTTCATTTGTGGAAATCTTTTCGCATGATTTTATAGAATTTTTTTTTAAACAAAGTCATCAAAATTACCTCAAGTATCAAAGGTCTGGGACAGAAAATGACAGCCTTTATCTGTCTTATAAAACAGCCAAATGGCCAATGAAACAACTTCAATAACGATTACAAACATGCTTAATTTCCATTCATGAAGGAGTGGGAGGATCTCTTATTATTATTTTTTTTAACATTTTATTTCTTAACATATTAAAAAATATATTGCCGACATTTATTAATTTCTATTGACATAATTTCCATAAAGATGCACAAAAAGTGTAACTAGAAATTAGTGAAAAAACACGATAGCACATGGTTTGTTTCTTAAAAAACTAATTATGTGCTATTGAGTATTGACTTCATTTTAATACATTGCGTACTTTATAATTGTTGAGGCGTGAAATGCACATGTACAAATTTTTAAAACATCTCGCAAGAGAGTATCAAGGATTTTAAATAAAGAATCCTTTACTAGAGAATTAAAAAAAAAAAAAAGATTAGTAACTGGAAACCTTTAAAAGGGCGCCAAGAAAACCTGCAAAGGGCGCCATGGCGCCCGCGGGCGCCGCGTTGGACAGCCCTGCTGTAGATCATATACTGCACAACCCAAACTGCACAGTCTGGGAAGTGTGATTTCACTAGATTTTAGAGTGTTTTAGTCTTAATTAAATTTTAGCTAAATAGTGGCAAATATGTATGTAAAGATAGTAGGCAAAATACACGGCTGTACAAAAGAGTTAAAATATGCTGCCGTCTATTGGGTATAAATTTCTGAAAGTCAAATTTCAATTTATTAGGTGTTTTAACACTTTACAATATAGTTCAAAATGTTTAAGAATTCGGTTTGTCTGTCTTCATTCTAACTGTCGTTAGTATATTTGGATTGCTCTGTAATTGATATATGTTACTGAGATTTACCACATCATGCTCGGTGTTGAAAATCAAGTACATAACGTTCATAGTTTATTTACAGAGTCAATCAAAAATATTCCACTACAATATGGGCTATGGGAAATGTGCATCGTATTTATATATATATGGTCCACTTGTAATCGTCATATGGTGTGTCTGTCAGCATAAAGTAGCACATATCTACTAAATAATTGGTCTGAAATTCCATTTGTGTAATTATTGGAAAATTTTGTCGAGTCCTTTCAA
This sequence comes from Maratus speculifer, assembly GCA_964019185.1. Lineage (NCBI taxonomy): Eukaryota > Metazoa > Arthropoda > Arachnida > Araneae > Salticidae > Maratus > Maratus speculifer. The sequence goes on along the minus strand of CAXHSM010000583.1, from coordinate 213,209 downwards.
ATTTTATGAAAATCAGTGCAGAACTTAAAAAGATAATAAGAAAAGCTTTCTTCATTCTATTAAATCCTAACATACGTAATCAATTCAATGATATTCTGTAATAGGTAATGATTCTAAGTTTGCCATATTGATTACGTACTATTTACGTTGGAGTCTTAATTTTTTCATAGTACAGAATTTAAGATATATAATCATATCATATTTTGCATCCATTCATTTTTGCATAAGAGTTTAACTGTTATTGCATCAAAATCTGAATATGTTTTTAAATAGTTATAGCTCGAACACACCTCATTTGCCACGTTTGATGTGCAATTTCCAACTTGTTATTCTTATACAGGCTTCTTGTTTATCAGAAATTATTCATTTATCTTTTATCCAAAATTCAGGAAATGCCATTTAAGACGGATTAATAAAACTTCATTTTTTCAGCTTTTAGATACAAATTAAGTATAAAAGTATAAAAGTATATTCCCTCCAAATTTTGTAACTCTACGTGCGGCAGTCTCTTCAGAACAGCGCTGACAGACAAACATAGTTGTATCTTTATTATTATAGAAGATGATAGTTTTGACTTAGATTCCTCCCCCCCAGAGCCATGACAAAACAACAGAAATTTCCATTTTTATGAACCGAATCATTTAAAACAAAACTAAACTTAGAATTCCATTTGTTTTGTTCGAAAACCGAAATCGAATCAAAATCGAAATTGAATCAAATTTTATTTAAAAGTTTGACTCGTTTAAGCGGCAGCAATATATTTTCTTTTAAAAATGGGAAAAGCACATGGTAACAGTATCAGTATCGAAAACTGGTCACTCATTTCAGAAAAGGCCGGCATTCATTTATACTATTGGATATCAGCTGAAAGCTAAAAGGAATGGTCATTTCCTGTCACTGTCAACGCCGTCTCGGGTTTTCCAATACTGCACCATTGGGGGGGGGGTCTTAATTAGTTACGTCTGTTTCTTGCTCTTTTTACTTTCTTTTATCTTTACAAGAAGAAAGTATTGGATTCATGAAAATTTTCGACTTCCGGTTTTCGACGGATTTATACGTTTTAGAAGGTCCGGAACACGTTTTGACTATTTTTAGAAAATGTCTGTCTGTGAGTCTGTCTGTATGTGACAAAAAAATTGTGGGCGCTCTATCTCAAGAACTAATGCTCGAAATTTAATAAAATTTTATATTCAGTTAGACCTTGATATGAATTAGTGCCTATTGGTTTTTGGTGAAAATTACCTGCAGGTGGCGCTGCTATACTATGTTTTTCATGATTTTCAAGATTGCTATACCTCAAGAACTAATGCATAGAATTTCACTAAACCTCAGATTCTGTGATCCTTGATATACATGGACGCTGATTAAGTTTTGGTGTAAATTGGCCAGCAAGTGGCGCTGCTATGCCACGTTTTTCATGATTTTCATGATAGCTATATCTCAAAAACTAATGCACAGAATTTTACCAAACTTTAGATTCCGCGATACCTTGAGATACATAGCCGCTGATAAGGTTTGGTGTGAACTGCTCTATAGGTGGCGCTGCTATACTACATTTTGTACGATTTTTGTGATAGCTATATCTCAAGAACTAATGCAGATATCTTCATCAAATTTTAGATTCTGTTACACTAGAATATATAACATAATTAGACGCTGATTACATTTTGGTATTAACCTTGCAACAAGTGGTGCAGCTATGCTGCATTTTGCACGATTTTTCCGATAGCTATATCTCAACAACCAACGCACAGAATTTCATCAAACTTCAGATTTTGTCACAAAATGACATATAACATAATTACACGGTGATTACGTTTTGTTAAAAATCCTTCAACTGATGGTGCTGCTGTGCTATATTTTACACTTAGTTTACACTTATATTTTAAACTAGCTATATCTCAAGAACTAATGCACAGAATTTCATCAAACTTCAGATTCTTTTACACCATAACATAATTAGATGCTTTTTTACGTTTTGGCATAAATTTTCCACGATATGGTGTTGCTGTGCTACGTATTGCCTTGTTTTTGTTATAACTATATCTCAAGAACTAATGGACGAAATTCCATCAAATTTCAGATTCTGTTAGGTCTTGACATAAATAGATGCTTATTAGGTTTTAGTATAAATTACCCAACATGAGGCACTACTAAGCTCATTTTCTCATAATATTAATTAAATTTTGCGTTTTAGGCTTTTCGGATACCAGAATCTCATTAGGTTAGGTCAAATGTTCGAGGAAATTCGATAGTGGGTAACTTTGGGGTCACCACGGTTTTTTTTAAATATTGAAATGTACTTACGACATAGAAGAAAGTTTTAGGATTGACACATCTAACTATTTTTGGAAACGGGACTGGAACTCTCGAATACCAGGAAAAACACAAAAACGCATTCTCGCATGCTTTGAAGAGTGGACTTAATTCCATAAACATTCTGTTGTTAGTTGTTGTAGTGCTACCATGCAGTGTTATAGAAGATCTTATTCTATAGTCCTGGCTACCATGGAGATTAGTTTCCTGTGCGTTTCGCTATGACTGATATTAAATCCTTTTCAGAGAAGAAAATAATGAAAAAGGTATGATATAAAAGATCATTTTTTTAAATCTTTAGAATTCCTTCAAGCATTCTTAAAATCCAGGTATGTTTGGAAAGTATATATTTCGTTTATATTTATGTTTCTGGAAAGATATTAATAGCGGACTGCAAAAAGAGGGGGGCGAAGAGGGCGGTCGCCCCGGCCGCAAAGATTTAGGGGGCGCCAAATTTCTAACAACTTTCTACTTACTACTACTTTAAAGAGACTACTTTCATACAATTTTTTTAATTAATATAAATTATTATTTAAAGAACGCCCGAAATAGGCAAGTGGGTAAACGGAAAAGAAGTGACCGGAAAACAGTAACGGAAAAAAGTGACATAAACTACAAAAGCTGAAAAGAGTTACCGGAAAAAAAGGACAAGGAATTGATTTGGGGATTTATTATTGATTTTGGGATTCATTGGTTAAGTATTTAGGGGGGATCGGGGGAAGCCTCTTAATTTAGTTAAATGGGTTTTTCATGCTGAATTAACTGTTTTGGTTCAATTTTTGGACATATGATTACCCCTCCTACCATTTGCCCTAAATTAGATAAACAGGTACAGATCATCTTTTTAAAGTAGTAGTAAGTAGAAAGTAATTAGAAATTTGGCGCCCCTTAAATCTTTGTGCTCGGGGCGACCGCCCTCTTCTGATCTGTGGGATCACAGGATACAGAATTATGCAACGTGTGTCGTTTTTAAATTAGGTTCTTTCTGATAAGGATTATATGTAGTATATAATGCCTGAAGAGTTTTGGGAGTTTAATGGTTAAGAAAAAAGGAAGAAGGTGTAAACTCTCAAATTAAATTAATAGTTTTTTGCGCAGAATTATCCGATTTGCTTGGAATTTTGGAAATAGGTTCATTATGTTAAGGCGTATCTCAGATTACTTATGAGGTTTTTTTGCTTATTATAGAGGATGGGCAATTACCCCCCCCCCCCCTGAAAATATATAAATCGGTTTTTATGCAGAATTGTCGGATGTATTTCAAATTTTAAATATAGGTTCTTTCTGATAAAGTAAGTCCCTGAATAGTTTTAAGAGTTTAATGGCTAAGTATAAACGGATGGGAGGACGGGGGGTAATCACTCTTAAATTAAATAAATGGCTTTTTAGAATTATCCGATTTGCTTCGAATTTTGGACATAGGTCCATAATGATAACACGTATCTCTGATTAGTTATGGGGTTCTTTTGCTTACAGGCCTCGGAGCGAGTCGCTAAACTCGCTTTTCTCGCTATTTTTTTTCATTTGTCTCTTTTAGTCTATATTTTTCAGATTTAGTCTCTTTTTTCACTTTTTTTTATGTTCTTTACCCATCGATCGATCGCAGGTAAAAGATCGTAACTTTCTTCATTTGATAGCGGGAAAAACATCGCGAAATTCAACAATTTGTTGTGAGGAAATATCGGAAAACTTCTCAGCTTGTCGCAGGAAAATCTCGAAATTTGTTAACTCTTGGCGGGTAAAAATCGCAAAATTTTTCAGTCGGAAACCGGCGGAAAATCATGGATTATGTTAATCTGTCTTAGGATGAAACCATGAAATTCCGTGGAACTATAGTGAAACTTAGTCGCGGAAAAAAAGTATACCAAATTTCCCGGGAGCAGAATCGGTGCAAAGCTGCGACGCACATCGCAGACTCTTGAGAAGGTCCACAGGCTCTTTTTCAACTGTTAAAAATTTAGCAAAAATTAAAGAATTTCGGTCCTAAATCCAAAAATTCGGACATAAAAGTGTATCGCGAATTTCGACAAACAGTCTTCGAAAAGAAATCTATTTCGTCATAGATCGCGAAAACACACGAATTATTCAAAAGATCGCGAAAAAACGGCAAATTTCCTCAAAAAAAATCATTCAAAACATCGTGAAAAAAACGGCAAGTTTCTTCAAAACATCGCAAAAAAAGGCAAATTTCTTCAAAAGATCACGAAAAAACGGCAGTTTTCGTCAAAAAATCACAAAAAAATGGCAAATTTTCTCAATAAATTGCGAAAAACGGCAAATTTTGTTAAAAAAAAAGCCAAATTTCTTCAAAAGATCACGAAAAAAACGTCATTTTTCTTCATAGAATCACGAAAAAAACGTCATTTTTCTTCAAAGAATCACGAAAAAAAATAGCAAATTTCTTCAAAAGATCGTGAAAAAAGGCAAATTTCTTCAAAAGAACGCGAAAAAACGGCAGTTTCGTAAAATGACCACAAAACAGCGAATTTCTCCGAAAAATCGCGGAAAAACGGCAAATTTCATCAAAAAATCACGGAAAAACGTAACATTTCTTCCTAAAATTAGCAAAAAAGGCAAACGTCTTCCAAAAATCGCGAAAAAACGGCAGTTTTCGTTAAAAAAATCACGAAAAAACTGCAAATTTCTTCAAGAGATCGCGAAAAAACGGCAAATTTCTTCAAGAGATCGCAAGAAAACGGCAATTTTCGTCAATAGATTGCGAAAAAAGCAAATTTCGTCAAAAGATTGTGAAAAAAAAATACTCAAATTTTGTCAAAGAGGAGCCCCCCCCCCCCCCAATCTTTAGGACATGTATGAGGCGTTAAAAATTCTGAGAACAAAGGCAACTTCTTTTTTAAAGTATATTTTTCTTTTATGTCTATCACAAATACTTGAAGGTTTGAGTGCAAATAATGTAATGCGAGGGATTGGTCTGCAGACTGTTTAAGTTTTTATATGTGTTGCAGACTGCAGAAAAAAATTCTGCTGCATGGCCAAATTTGTCTCTTCTTTTGCAGGGGAAAAAATTCTAAATTTCGTCACTCTATCGTGGAAAAATGGTTATGAAATTAGTATATCGTTCGTGGGCAAGAATCGCAAAACTTTTCTGTCGGACACTGAAAAGAAAGTGAATTTGGTCAATCTGTGGCAAGATAAAAACGCGAAATTCAATAATCGCATTCGAGGGGTAAAAATCATAAACTTCGTCATTCGGTCGCGGGTAGAATATCACGATTTTGTCTTTTCACGAGAAAAAAAAGCGTATAATCCGTCAATCAGTGGCAAAATCATTGCAAAATTTGTCAGTTGATCTTGTGAAAAACAATTGAGAAATTCGTCAGAGAATTGCAGGAAGGAATCTCAAAATTCTTATTTCGGTCATTACATATACAGGAATCACTTTTTCGACAAACGGCAGAATTTCACGTTTTTTAATTTTTAAGAATCTGCGATTTTCATAAAATGATCACTAGCAAAACTGCGATTCGAATTAATTAATCACCAGAAAAAAGACGATTTTCATTAAACAATCACAAATCAAGCCGCGATTTTCACCAGATGATCCCGAAATAAAATCGTTATTTCCAAACAATCCCGAAATAAACATGTGATTTTTGCCATACGATTGTGGGAAAAAAGAAAAAAAACTCCCGAGATTTACGTCAAACGATTCCGAAATAAGACCGAGCTTTCGTCAAATGATCGTAAAATTGAAAAGGATATACATAGATGCCAACTTGTACGGTATGGAATTCACAGAAGAGTACAATGTACGGATTTTGTTCAAAGTGTACGGTTATACTAATGAACAATACGATTGTACGATTTTGCGTCCGGAAAAAATAATCACAGAGAAATGCAAATTTCGTGAAAGGATCGCCGAAAAAATTTGTGATTTATTTACGCGATCGGTAGTCAAAATTTGCGATTTTTTTCTGTGATCGTTTATCAAAATACAGTAAATGATAATTTTTTGGGCCATTGTTTTAGAAATTTGCTTTTTTCTGCGTTTATATGACAAAATTCGTCATATTTTTCCGCTATCATTTGCCGAAATTCGTGATTTTTCGGCGATCGATTGGCGAAATTTTTTTCCGTGCGATTTTGCAAATGATCGCAGGAAAAAAAAACGCGAATTTTGTTAAATAAACACAGAAAAATAGTAAATTTCTGCAACCAATGGCAAAAAAATTGCAAATTTTGACAAATAAAAGCAAAAAAAAAAAAAAAAATCACAAATTTTACTGAAAAAAAATTGCAAATGTCAGTGAACAATCATGGAAGAAAAATCGTGTACTTCCGTAAGCAATAGTGTGGAAAAATCACAATTTTCATATTCATTTGCGGCAATTGGTAGCGGGGGGAAGAGGGGGGAATCATTAATTTTGTCTAATGGTCTTGGAAGGAAATGTAGTATGCCAGTTAAATGTGCCCTAAAATATCCAAAAAAGTTTGTGTGAAATATTACTTAGCACCAGTATAACCCCTGATTTTACTTTTTTCACCAACACCATTTGATAAATTTCGCCATTCTTTTCCTGAAATAATTTGACAAACTTCACTGTTTTATACTAACTGATTTTCGCGCATTTTAATGTAACCCATTGACAGGCATCCTTGATTTTTTTTATGGCTTTATTCGATGAAATTCGTTATTTTTCTGGCAACTAGTTGATAAATTTCACTATTTATTTTTGTGACCTTCGACAAAATTAGCAATTATTTGTATGATCGCTCTTGGAATTTCGCAATCATTTAATGAATTTTGCGATTCATCCCTCTCTTCGAGACCCATTTGATGAATTTTACGATGTTTAACACAAGATCCATTTGACTAATATCGTGATTTTTGTCAAGGCCATCTGATAATTTTCGTGATTTTTTTTATCTTAAGAACATTTGACTAATTTCGAGAATTTTTTTCCCGAGATCATGCGACAAATTTTATTATTTGTTTTTTGAGACAATTTGATGAATTTCACTATATTTCCTGGAATTTCATGATTTTGTCCCCGTGGTCATTTGGTGAATTTCTGATTTTTTTCATGATGAATTGTTGCGATTTGAGATATTTTTCTGCAACCAATCAACAACAATATTTGCAATTATTTCAAAACCCGCTGAAATGCATTGAAAATGTATTCCGCATATTGTGTTAAGTCTTATAGTGCTTGTCTGTATACCAAAAACATTTAAGTGAAGAGAAAAAAATGTTTTTTATTTGGTCTCCTTTTAGTCTCTTTTTTTAAATTTTGGTCTCTTTTAGTCTCTTTTTCTTGCGATTTAGTCTCTTTTCTCTCTTTTTTAAGAGTGACTCAGCGGTCCTAGGCCTGTGCTTATTACAAAGGGGGGAGCAAGCAATTATCTCCCCCCAAATTAGAAAAATCGGTTTTTATGCAGAATTATCCGATGTATTTCAAATTTTAAATATAGGTTCTTTCTGATAAGGTGAATCCCTGAATACTTTTAAGGTTTAATCGCTAAGTATAGAGGCAAAAACAGAGGATAACACCCTTAAATTAAATGAATAGCTTCTTATGCAGAATCATCCGATTTGCTTCAAATTTTGGATGTAGGTTCTTTATGATAAGACGTATCCCTGATTAGTTATGACGTTCTTTTGCTAAGTATAAACAGGGAAACGGACGCTTATTCCCTCCTCCTTAAATTAGATAAATTGTTTTTTATGCATAATTATCCGATGTATTTCAAATTTTTGATATAGGTTCTTTCTCGTAAAGTAGATCCCTAAATAATTTTAATCGCTTAATGGCTAAATATAGAGGGGAAACTGGGAATAACCCCCCTTAAATTACATAAATGGCTTTTTACGCAGAATTATCCGATTTGCGTCAAATTTTGGATGTAGGTTCATTATGATAAGGCGTATAAGCTAATGAATATAGTTTAAATAGGGAGAGATGCAGCAGTCCATTCAGGGAACCTTTTCGGGGAAAGAAGTTTGCTTTCCCTATTCGACTGAGGGGGATGTCCGGTAGATATGCGGGCGGCTAGTCTCTTAGGAAATTTGTCGATTAGGGGATTTCCCGGTAGAGGTTTGCCTCAAAAATACCCAAGTAACATAAAAAAGCAAGTTGAATAAAACTGAACGCAAATAACAAATAAAAACAATTTTTCTTTTTTTTTTTTTAATTTAATGATTGAAAACAATTATGTCAGAAAACATTATAACACATTTTACTTTTTTTTCTTATAATGATCAATTTCCATTCATTTTGCATTTAAAACTGGTTTATTTATTTATTATTTTTATTTGTGAAAAAAGTAATTTGCTAAATCATTTGTTCTAATTGTAATTTTAATTTACGCCAAATATTTATCATTTAAAACTGGATTTTTACTAATTAATATCCCATATTACACATCACAAAATATAATATAAAACATTTAAACTGTTTCGATAAATTGACATTCAGATTTCTGATCTGAAGATTTAGCAGTTTAACGATGCTCATGTAGCATTGTTGCATTAAACGACAGTTTTTTTAAGATATTGCATTTATGTATTAAATATAATTATTTTACTTCACATATTTAATATGATACATACAATAAAGTTAATATGAGCAATAAGAAACTGTTTACACATTTCATTCGTATTAGAATGCATATGAAACTTTTTCCCCCATTGACCGTAATATAACGGAATGCTTTTGATGTGGAACGGAATGGTTTTGAACGGAATGCTGTAATTGATCTGTGCATCTGATTTTCATAAAACTTGAAATGACTCGACAAAATTATGTAATAATTACGTATTTTAAATTTCAAACGATTCGGTTGGGTAGTTTTTGCGTCGTTATATGCGAACAGACAGACTGACGAACTGAACGATAACAATAGGTGCTATGTATTTGCATAATTACGAACGCACCTAAAAATTAAAACTATGAAAAAACACTGAAAATTAACGAACAAGCCCGTTGGTCTTTACTTTTTATCAAAATGACAACTGATACAATTATGAAATTTGTTTTAATTTATTACTAAATGTTAAAAGAAATACATGTGATAACAGTAAATGCAACAAAACATGCAGGGTTCAAACTCAATTCTAAAAAAGTACAAGGCAATTTTAAGAGGTATCTATTTAATATGAGACAAAAGTTTTTTTAAAATAATGGTTATCAGATAATCCTTTGGAAAATATATTGCACAAACAAAAATTTTCTTCTGTATCAATCACGAGATATCTCTTTCTTGGTGACAATGTCTAGAAAATGTTTTGGAACACATTTCAGAAACACAAGGATTTCATCGTCTATGCGACAAAAGATGTTTTCTTAGGTTACAATTCACAGAAAATCCTTTCAAACATATTTCACAAACAAAAGGTTTTTCACCTGTATGAGTCAAGCAATGCCTTCTTAGATTACTACAGTCAGAAAATCCCTTGGAACATACTTTACAAGCAAAAGGTTTTTCACCGGTATGAATCAAGAGATGCCTACTTAAATCATTATTCTGAGAAAATCGTTTGGAACATATTTCACAAACAAAAGGTTTTACACCTGTATGAGTCAAGCGGTGCTTTCTTAGACTACTATTGTCAGAAAATCCCCTGGAACATAGTTCACAAGCAAAAGGTTTTTCTCCTGTATGAGTCAAGCGATGCCTTCTTAGATGACCATTATCACGAAATCCTTTGGAACATATTTCACAAACAAAAGATTTTTTACCTGTATGAGTCAAGAGATGGGTTCTTAGATTGTTATCGCGAGTAAATCCTTTGGAACATATTTCACAAACATAGGGTTTCTTTGCAATATGTGTTAAGACATGTCTTCTTAGATTACTCTTATCAGAAAATCCTTTGGAGCATACTTTACAAACAAAAGATTTTTCATCTGTGTGGGTCAACAGATGTGTTCTTAGATTACTATTGTGAGAAAATATTTGTGAATATACTCCACAAATATAAACCTTTTCTCCTGTATCTGTGGAGGAATGTTTTCCTTTATCCCCATTTCGAGGAACAAAGTGCTGTTGACTAGAGGAGGAATTTTCTCCTGTAATCGATGACATATTCTCAAAAGAATTCAAGCTTGATTTCGGACGATAACAGGAACTTCATCAAGGCGTCGGCAAGAAGAGATTGGTACCGTTTTCATCCAAGGAAATGACTCGCTGACTTTCAGAAAAAACAGTTTTACCTACCACTGAATCTGAAAACAGAAAGAAAAATAATAAACAAGAAATTTTTAAATATACTTCTCATACTCATTCTTGTTGTTAAGCATTCAGGTTACGCATTTTTTTTCACAATTTTTTTAAAGTTGACTCTAAATTTTATACATCTTAAATTACCTCTTACAAAAATTGACTTGCAAACCAGTTCAGTGAATCAATTCCCTCTAAAATAGAGTTCTATTGGTTTAGTCATTTATGGGGCAGGTAAATTTTTTAGCTAAAATGTTGAAAACATTTAATAGAACCAGAATCTATAAGTTTTTAATAAAAATTAAGTGGTAAGTATATTACCATTACCCGATAAAGGTTTAAACCATACCCAAAGGAAAACAGGTTTTAAACTTCTTTACCCTCATGGGGAGCACTTTCTCAAACTTAGCTGAGACCCGTTCCTCCTTTGCGCCTAAGGGGAGGACATTTTCATAAATTTAGATTGATACCTTCTTAGGTGACATATGATTAAAAAGGCCTGTGGTGCACTTATTGTGGCTATGCACCTTTGGCGAATCTTACTACACTTTCCCCTCTCCAGGGCACTTTTCTAAATTTTGCCATCACTCTCGTGTGACATATCATTGAAAGCCCTGTACCCATTTATTCATGTTATGCAGCTCCTATGACCTTTACTCGTTCAAAAGATCCGACCAGAGGTTTGTTTGGTTCGAGATTTTTTTTTCTTTTTTATAAGTTTTTGCTGTGAGCACACCGTGTTTGCTGTACAATGTCGTATGCAACGGGACTCCCAATTTAAGATTTTATATTACAAGATTGTGTATAAATTAGAGATCCTGATTCAATGAGGGACTCACTAGGGAGAAAATTTGACGTGTCTTTATCAATACTGACTCAATCCAATTCACCCACAAATGACACGTGATAAAATCGAATCGGGTATGGCATAAAAGCAATCGCAAACTGGAGTCATTAAGAAGAAAAATTATGCAACCAAAAGTTATTGATGTGCCTACATAATCAAGAAAATAGATAAAAACATATTGTTATCTCCCATCACTACCTATTACTGTTGAATCTATTATGTGACAAAAAGCAATAAATACGTTTAAGTATCATAAAATAGTGATTGGAAGCGCCCTCTCCCCTATTTTAAAAAATAGTAGTTAAATTTGGAAGATGGGAGAATTTTTGAAAAAAAATAAATTAATGCCAATTTTTTTTCTTTAATTTAAAAGTAAATAATATAAATACAGGGGTGAGAATCATATATTTTTCAACAATTTTCTGTTTTGTTAAAAAAAAAACCCTTTTAAAGCCTGTTTTCCCTCCCAAAAAACCTCTAAGCAAAATTATAAAATTTAATTTTTCTTTTCAAATGCATTTCTTTATTTGTTATTTTACGGCAACAATATTTAAACAGTCATCTAACCTTTTGCCCTCCCCTTCCCCAAAAATATTGCTTTGCAATAAATAATCTACCAGCAAAATTATTCTCTCCTCTCAAAATCTCTGTGTCTTTCCCTGTATCTCTTGTCACTCATATCATGATCCCCCCACCCTCCTCCCTTCATCTTATAAAGTTTAAATATGCTTTTTTTTTTTTTAGAAATTTTCTGTTTGATATGTGATTTTGTTGTTGTTGTGATTTTGTTGTATTTAAATAACCAACTAAATTATTGCATACCCTCCTCTCCCTAAAAAATATTTTCTTTTTTTTTCTTTTATTATTATTTTATTTTGTTGTTGCCCCTTCCTTCCTCTAACACGTGTAATATACTTTTTAAATATTGTTTTTTACTTTATTTTTGGCTCAATTTATTCATAGAAATATGCAAGTAATTCAATGGTTAAAGCAACCAAATTGTAAAAACTTTATTTTCACATATTTACCGGTCACAAATATCTTATTTTAAAACTACCGTACATTACCTGGTTAGTACCAAATTTCTAGGTTGGTGTTAAGCTAATGGCATTTCCGGAGATAATTTCTTTAACAACGTACAAAGAAAGTAGAAAGTAGTTTCCCTCTGAAGGAAAGTAGTTTCCCTCTCTAAGATCTTTGCAACGTAGCATACAGTCATTATCTACACATATCAAGGTTGCCGGCTTTTAGCCGGGCCAATAAAAGCCACATGGCTTTTTTTTTGTTTTAATCCACTTAAAAAAAGCCGCTTTTTATTTTTAAAGTGTTAATTTGTACCGAATCTATATTAAATTTGGATTGGTGTATTTTTAATACATTTTTAATTATTTACTACTAAAAAAGTTATAAATTTCTATTTAATTTTCCGAATAAATAAGTCTTTATAACCGCTAGAAGTCAACTGTAAAGAGATTGTCTGAAAAAATATATAAATCTTGGAAAAAAAAAATATACTCAAAAAATGCGTTTTAAACTTCTATATTTCATAGTTCTACTTGTATTACACATTCTTAAGAATTATATTTAATTGAATTATGACAAAATGTAACACATCAAAGCATTCACGGAAACATTTTTACAGATCAATATGTAGAGATTAAGTCATAGAATGAACAACGTTGAAAAAGAAATTAGGCAGGATTCTGTATTTGAGATGAATTTAATATATAATTATATAAAATTAAACAAAAAAAAATGTTCAATAAAAATTTGTTGAATTAAAATTTTGAATAGCTCTTTATTTAAAAATGCATATATGCCCACTTGCATGAATACATTCATGCATATTCTAATTGAGAATACTGAAATAAATTGCGAAATATAAAATATTATGAAATATGCATAATTCATAATACTATTTTCAATAGTGAGAAATGGTGCTTTTTTATATGTATGATTTTAAATGTTTATAGGGGATAAAACATAACATTTTAAAAATTGTTAAAATTAGTTAAGTAAAGCTACTATTAGACACACGGACTTTAGGCGAGACAAACTTTTCAGCGGATTTTAACTCCAACATTTTCCCATTCAATGGGGGAAAAAGGTTTGCAACTGTCTTTGAAAAATTCGGAGGAAAAGCCGTAAAACCAGTTTCTACTTGTGCCAGGCGTTAACATTTATCGCCTTCTCGTATCAATCGCTTACCTCTGATTCGTTGAAACGTTCGATGTTGGATGAAAAATCTAATCTAGGCCAGATTTTTTTGAACGTGTGGAAAAAAGTCTGGGAAACATTGCAGTTTGCTATTACACTGGAAGTTGGGAGGATATTTCCCGAAAAGTTGGAGGAAATAGAGTGTTGGCTCAAAAGTCTTACTAAATGTTGGTGTATCTGATAGCGGCTTAATAAAACATGTAACTAAGTAACCATTGCCCTCTTTAATTTTATAAAGCTGTAAAAATAGAAAAACAAGGGTGGGATTAAAAATCAATGTAAATCAGAAAAAACACTTCGTATGACCATTTTATAATTTAGCTGACATATTATCAATTCTAACTATAAACCTCTAGCAACCCCATCAATGTGTTATTCTAGTATTAATGTCTTCATTATTAAAAAAATGGGCTATAGCCCAATTTCTCATAATTAAAATCCCAATATTTCATTTTAACAAGTAATTTTTTTAAACTCAAAGTAAATTAAAGATCATTAAAACTACTAGTTAAGACACTTAAAAAAGCGTAGTTTATAATTAAAATGCTTCACTATATAAAAGCAATCATGGCCAAAAAAAAAAGCCAGTTAAAACCAATAAAAGTCACCGGCTTGGCGTTTTTTTAATTATAGCTGGCTTTTTTGCAACCCTGATGCATATATATAAACTTTTGCTCAGTTGATAAAAGAAATAAAGAAAAGAAAGAAAAAAAGCACCACAATTTCTTACATAGTTAATCAAAAATAAACATGACTGCTTGTTAGATCTTTTTGTACAATGCAGGAATAGGGGAGAGTTTTGTACCTTGAGACGCCTATACTTCAGGACATTGACAATTTCAAAAAAATTATTGGCAACAATGATATTTTTTACGTCTAATAGTGATCTATAACCAACTGGTCCCATCATATTAACATATAACATCAGAAGCATTAAATTAATGACTTAAAAAGTAAGAGTGTAAAAAGAAAATTTCACTAGTCCAAAGTTAATATTTTACAAGAAGTCAACAGCAATTTTTTTTTTATATATATATATACAAAAGAAAGGAAATTTAAATGTTTTGGCTGTGAGAAAATAATGATAGTGCATCTAGATTTACCATCATTTTTATTTTACTTAAACTATGTGGGGATTGTACCTTGCAACATTGAACTGTGTTGTATTTTAGGTTGTGTCCAATGGTACAATAAAATTTGTAATAATTTTCATATAAAGAAGTATTTTTGCTACTTATTTTAGAGAAAATTCCACAAAACATATGAAATACAGTAAAGAAAATAATTCAACTTTATTTTGGATTTTGATACATTTTATAATGAATGAACTTTGCATATAATGAATCTGGTAACTCCCCATAAACATTTTTCTTTCCATGTGATGCAATATTCTAAAGAGCACATATTCTGATGTATTTTCAGTTGTCAATTGTTCAATTTCGGGTTTTGAATCAATTTTAAAGGTATATTTATGTATTTTACGATGTTGTTAATCATGGATAACATAACAACCATATTTTGATTCTTACAATATAAATTACAGGGAAGTTAAAATGATTTTGTTTACAATCCCACCTATCTTTCCCTTAAACTATAGTTACTTGGCTGTACTGTCTTTGGGGCATAGAAAACATACTACAAGTCTTGTCCTAATGAATAGATGATATCACATCCTGGAAAGTACATCAATCACAATATATGCTGTAGTAGAAGTTGTTGGAAATGGATCTTAAAAAACTTTCACACCATCGAATATCATTAAAGATTTTGAAGTAACAGGATTTTATTCAATTAATGAAAACGCATTTTGCAAAGATGATTTTTTATTAATATTATGTAATTGATAGACTATTTCATTCAAATGAAATGTTGAAAGAAACAGCTGAATTTATACCAGAAAATGTGTTATCAGATGTATGCGTAATAAGTGTATCTTCACATTCTCAAATGTCACATCCCCAGTAATGATTGGGTCATTCTTTACATCTGCAGTTAGTAAAAGCAATATCTGTAGAAAAAAAGGAAATCTCACATGCAGAAAACTGCTGTAGAAAGAAAACTTCCAGAATAAAATAGCAGGTTTGAATCTGTTAAAGATAAACTCATTTTATCTAGTACTAAAGACGATGGCAATATTAATTTTGACCATACCACAAATGTGTTAAAACTAAGAAATCAAGAAAGTAGATTACCTTCTTACAAAAGAATCTGGGAAAAAAACTTTTTTTCCATGTATTTGAAGTTAGTTAATGTCCTTGCCAATGATGGAAGCTTGAGTTCTGTTCTCTATTTATTTGGAAATTAGAAGTTTTGTTGACACAAAATTATTACTAGTCATTGTTGTTCTACAAAATATTGTATTATTTATCGTACAAAACTCTTAATTAGTTATATGTCTATTGCCTGAAATATGTAGTATGTCCCAAGGTACAACAGGATAATGTACCTTGGGACAGTTTGTCTTTCTTACTTCAAATGAGTGGCAATTTTTTATTTTCAAACTGTTGAATTTCTAAAAATATAATACAGATATAGAGAAATATATAGGTGTATTGAAATGATGTCTTTAAATTTTAAATTGGATTATTATCTTTGAAGTAAAAAAGTAGAATGTGAAAACTGTCCCAAGATACCTCTTTCCTATACATTATACTATACAGGGTGAGTCATAAATATCGAAACAATAGGCTATCTCCTTAAATATTGCCTCTAGACCCATACTCCCAATTGCAAAAACTCATAAAAAAGGTGAAATTTCTGATAATATAAGTTGCAACTCTATGGGGGGTCTATTTGAAAAAATACGAAAATTAAATTTTTATACGGCCCCCGTAGAGCAAAATACCCAATTAGGAAGTTATTCCTTATCCATTCCTAAACTGAACAAAAAAAATTTCATTTCCGTATCTCAAAATCTGACAGAGATATTAAAATCCAAAATTCTCAAAAATTCGTGACTTACACCACTTTACCATGCCTGTAAACGAAGCGCTCTTCATCCATTTTCAAAGCAAATAAGGGATCGTCCACAAATTGTTCGTTTTTATATGTCGGTTTAAGACCGTGCCTCTTATTTGGACATAATAAAGTAGCGTATTGATTTAAATCGCAACTTGTTTTTAAAACATATTGATCGTTAGCACTGGATATCTGAATAGATCGAAATATGTAGGTTTCTAAACCGAAACATAGGGAAAAAAGTTCAGCCCGGTATGAAATAATGTTAAAATCATAATCCGGACCAGCCTGGAAAAACGCTTAATCATAGCCGACCCAGCCGCGAATTTCTACATAGTCTTTTACTTCAGTGTTGTTAAAATTTGTTTTGCGTGGAGGAGTTCTGACCAAAAATACTTAATATAGAATTTCGTTTTTTATATTTATACTTTTTATTATTAAAGAGGCGCCAAACGTTGTGATATATTTATTTTATCAATGAATCTCTGTTTATATGTAAATGTTTCACTTATATTGTATTATCGCTAATCCATATCCCATGCGTTGGAGACTGAAAAATGTTATACAATAAAACTTTTAAGACGGAATCACACAGGAAAGAAAAAAATACGTAATAGACAAATACCCTTCCTAGGAGGGTTAAATGGAGTTTTTTTTCTCAGGTATTATTGTATTTATTTTGCATGGATCAACACATTTTCTGTTTAAGACAGAATTCCGTCATAGGCAGATTTTTTTTCTCTGGTTTTATTTTGTTTAATATTTTAGCATTTAAATATACTATTCTTTAAAAAAAAATTAAGTTTTTTTTTTCTTGTGTGTAAAATAAAAGCGATTTTAAAAGTTATGTGGTTTTCGTAAAAATATTGATGAAACCAAATTTTACTTATTTTATGCACGTATTGGGTCTGTTCTTTTAATACGGATTGTTCGATACCGGGAATGAAAATTTCGTCCAGTGATGGCCTGGGAAAAAAGAAGCAGTCCTCTCCGGTATGAAAAATACATTTGATCCGGATAGGCGAGTCTTCAGAAAAAAGTAACGTCTCGGTCCTGATCTGACCTCAGCCCAGAATACAGATTTTTTGACAGCCTCTCCAGGACGATAAAAAGCTTGAAGTTGTGAGAGCTAAATTTTTAAAAAAGACTTAATCTGCATCTTAGAAAAGCATACTTTTAAATAACTGATGGGCAGTAAAACAGTACATTTCATTTTTCTGTATAATGACTTTTTTCCCGACTATTTCTTGTCTTTAAATTATTAAAGTGAAGAATTGTTTAAGAAAAAAAGTACAAACTTGAAGCATGTCATTTTTAATTATTTTACATTAGTTTTGTTTAAAAAAAATGAAAAATTATAAACCTTTGAAAATATAATTTTCTAAAAGTTATTTTTTAAATAAATATTTTTAATAGTTCTAAAATAAATATTGAAAAACAAAAACCCCGAAACAAAACTAAAATCAGATTTTCATTTTTAATTAAATAGAAAGAAATTGAAATTCCGATAAATAATGTTTGGAGTTATAACGATTTTGAATTATCCCATTTAAACCAGTAGTAACCATATAAAATTTTTATAAATTTTATGATAAATTTTAGTATGTGATTTTCTTAGCAAATTATATAGCTAATCATCACAAAAAAAGAAAAAAAATCAAAATTCCAACTCAAAAGAATGATTTTTTACGCGTTTCCTACAACTGTTAAAGTAAGATTGGCTTTTGAATTGCGCGCATTTCAATTTGGTTCTGATCCCTTAAAACCTGATGAATTATTCAAACGGTTATAACTCCGCGAATTTTCAAGATATGAAGATGCAACTTTTTGTGTATTATTCAGGACTGGATAAGCAAAGTTTTCCTAATTGGAATTTTTATCCTACGGGGGCCGTATAAAAAGTTAATTTTCTTATTTTTTCAAATAGACCCCCCATGGAGTTGCAACTTCTCTTATCAAAAATTTCACCTTTTTTTATGAATTTTTGCAATTGGAAGTATGGGTCTAGGGGCAATATTTAAGGAGATAGCCTATTGTTTCGATATTTATGACTCACCCTGTATATGCACATATATCTAATACATCATATGGCCAAAAGTGACCAGCCACTTGTGATTTTAGACATTTTGTTAAATATCTAGAATGATACATAAGGAATAATCTTGAAATTCAAGGTGTGTGTAAACAGAATAGAACACATCATATATTACTGTGAAGATTTTTTCCTAAAATCCCATAAGCGACCATGAACAAATTTAAAAATAATGAATATCTTTTCGATTACTTCTCCAATTAAACTTCAGAGCAAGAATTTCAATCTAGTATTTGCACTATTTTGAGACTCAGATATTGAAACACATCTTTTGGAGATTGATATTGGAATTATATTTGAGTATTATTTATAAAACAGTAAAGAATGGAGGACCGCATATCTGAACTCATGTAGAAGAGAGGCAGGCTATTGTGACAAAATGCAACTTCTCAATTTCTCAAATCCTTTCAAATAACTTTAGATGCAGTGTTAGTGTTTTACATGGGTCATTCTCACATTTGATGTTATTGACTAAAGAGAGTAAATAAAGCAAGAAAAAAAAGGAGCAAGAAATTCAGTTCATATCCGTTAGTTCTCAAGCCAAAATCCTAATTTTTACAAAACACACAGCAAAAAATGGTGCATTATCAGAGTTTTTTTTTTTTTTTTTTTGAAAAGATTTTTGATAGAATTGTAAAAATTTTCATAACTATTCCTTAGTTGAAGTTGCCTTTTTTAATACAAAGTAATAAAAGTTCCGAATTTTCATAAATTATTAGAAATTTTAAACACCAAAATTGCCATTATCTGAGAATAAACCTTAATTATTATTATTTTTTTTTTCTTCTTTTGAGAAAATGTTGACTGCAATGGCTTAAAGGTGCTGGTCATTCAGCTTCCAATTTCTCCTCCGTAATGTTGAGTCTATTAAGGTAGGCGACCATGAATAGTGCCATAATTTCTTACTTACGACCCGAATGCCTTGGACTCTTAATAAAAAAAAAGGAAGAAATAAATGAATAAAAAATTGAAACCGGACAAATTTAACAGAAAAATTAGACAAATT
The DNA here is from genome assembly GCA_964019185.1 of Maratus speculifer. Classification (NCBI taxonomy): domain Eukaryota; kingdom Metazoa; phylum Arthropoda; class Arachnida; order Araneae; family Salticidae; genus Maratus; species Maratus speculifer. The sequence continues at coordinate 193,592 of CAXHSM010000583.1, read as the reverse complement.
AAAGATATTGAAAGACAGTTAGCGGGTGACTGGGGCTCTGAAACTAGTGAATTTCCCTGCCTACATCCCAAATATATTTGTCTGTTGATGCATGGATTTTTATATTTAAAATGTTTCCCTGGGAAATTAATATTTTCAACAATTTTTTTCCAGTGGTGTCTTCTTAAAGGACATCACTTTTTTATTAGTTCTCAAAATATTTCTAAAAGTTATGCTTAATTTAATATTTTATGTTTCAAAAACTGGCGAATTGACACTGAAATTTTTACCCTTCATATGAAATTAAGTATTTACTTCAGAAAGTTTTTGAAAACTAAGAAAAAAATGACATCTTTTAAGAGAACATTGAAAGAAGTTCTGGTTAATTTTCTGACGAGGTATTTTAAATATAAGAACACATTTAATGCCAATAGACTTAACATTTTAGAGGGAATTGAAAAGCTGAGTGATTAGTACCTGTAAAGGCTAGCTCATAAAGTAACATATATTTGAACAAGAGAATAAACTCTTTTGAAAGGTAAGTAAAGTATGTAAAAAAAAAAAAAAAAAAAATTATTACAAGATAAAAAGATTGATATTACAAACTATACGATTGTTTATTGGAACTCTTTTATTTTGAAAAAAAAATCCTTACAAGTGATAAGAATAAAATTAAAGAATGTCATATCTGATGATAAATTAGAGAAAAGTGAAAAAAAAGCTACTTCTTTGTTGTAGAAATCCCTGCAATTAAAACTATGTCATGTTTATAGTTGCAATTTTGCTGAAGTCAGTGGTAAGCTTATACAGTGTGATTCATAAAGATAGAAACAATAGTCTATTTTCTTAAATATTGTCCCTGGACCGATATTTTCAATTGAAAAATTTCCTAAAATAATATATCAAATTAGATGACACAAGTTGTACCTCCATGCAGGTCATTTATTTGAAAAGACAGAAAAGCTAAGTTTATATATATGCCTCTTTGCAGGGATAAAATTTATAATTAGGAAAAATTTTATTCTCCATTGTTGAATTAAACACAAAAAATTCGATCTTAATATCTGCAAAACGCACAGACATATTAAAATCAAAATATTGTATTTTACACCACCTAAGCACAACTCTGATCTTTGAGTGATGCAATAGTAATACATTCGGAAAGAAAGGAATGAACTACAAATTATATGGTATTAAAAGTTGATTTATTTAAGATAGTTTTATTACATATAAAATATTTAATATATATATTATTAGATTTATTTAAGATTATCCTTTTAGACACAAAAAAATCAGCGTTAGATTTTTTAATATAGATGCTTTTTAGCATAGATTTTTAATATAAGAGCTTTCAAAATATTCTGGAGGTTTGCACTAAATTTATGCATTTTATTATAGTACCTAGAGTGTAGAGAAGAATTGATACATTAGCAATTTTTCTGAACAAATGGCTTTAATGCATGTAAAAACTTCTTTTATTTGCAGAATTCAACATTATCTGGATTTAGCAATGAAGACGAACAACTTTGCTTTGCCTTTAATTTTGAAGAAATTTGGAATGTGAATGTAATTTTTTATACAATGATTTTCTCTCATAACTCTTATTTTTGCAAAGATAGTATATTGTATTTTTTTAATGTTTAAAGCACATTGCTAGGATTAATTTCACTGTTAGAGTTAGTTTTACTAAAATGCAAATTACCATTTTGCAATTGCATTTATACAAAGTGATTGAAAATCGAATAAACATGACAGGGAGAAATGATACATTTGTGTATTTGAAATTTAATAGCTTTTTAAGTAGTAATCTAATATGAAACTGAAATATTTGTTATTGTTTTACAGCAAGAGTTACTAAAACTGCTGAAACTTTCCCAAAATCCTTTACGCAAAAAAATATTTTATTTTATCTGGATTTAATAAGACTAAAATTAATCTTTTTGATTTTAATTGTTTCGACAATATTAATTTTTTTACCCTCAACAACTCCTTGTGATCATCTACACAAAATTAGTGAGTTAATATGCATCATTTGTCTACTGACACAAAAATTTAGGTACTACTTGGTTATCCTGTTGACCAAAATCTATCGCCAAACCATAAGATTAAATGCCAATAATGAATGATCCTGAATGTCACATTCAGTGACATTAAATACGATGCACATGTTTAAATATCATTGATTTTTATTTGTATTTTTATTAATATTTTACTAATTATTTGTTTTTTCATTATCTAAAATAAAAAATTATGTCGATATGTATAATTTGGCGAAATCGGTTGACAGGATAACCAAGTAGTATTAAATTTTAAAACAGATGGGTTAATTTTTCTTTTGAGAAAGCTCAAAGATGCTAAATTTATGTTAAATCGTTTACAAATCAGCAAGATCTCTGTGTTTTTTTTCTCATTATTTATCTTTTAAAAAGTGTACTAAAAAAATGTTTAAAATTTAATAAACATGTCTTGAATGTCAATGTCATTTCTCTTTAAATTCTATTAAAATATTTCAAGATTCATCATAAAAAATCGTATAACATAAATTGAGCTGGTTACATTTCGTTTTTCCAGTTACTTAAGAATGTATCAAATCTCCCCAGTAATAAGAAGATTTGATATAATAATAATCATTCAAATTAATAGGGACATATTTTTGAATGATTGCTTTTTAAATTCACTATTTTTAAAAAATAACTTAAAGGTAATTTCATAAGAAAACACCGAATATTTGTTAAAAGAAAGCTTTCTAAGGTGTATCAAAAATAGTTTTAAAAAGCATATCTATCTCTCCCAATCTCCTCTTTTTAAAGGTGGCAAAAATTTAAATTCTTGAAAATACAAAATAATGAACATTTTCCGAAAATAAATATATTACATTTGACCTTTTAACAATTTTCTAAATCTCAAACAGATGTTTTACATAAAACACTCAACATGAAAAGTTTATGATCCTAAAATCTCTCATTTATAATGTATTAAAATTTTGAAAAAATGGAATGCAATTTGCTACCAGCTTGCCTAGTTTAGAGCTAGTTTTCATAAACTAAATAACAACCAGATTCGAGCATATTGTGACAAAACGAAACTTCTAAATATCTTCCATTCAAGTAACTTTACATGCATCATAGAGTGTCAGTGTTCTTCATGTGTCATTCTCAGATTATATTTTAATTGCAGAAGAGGACAAATAAGGCAGGAAAAAACAAACACGAAATTTATTTCATATCTGTTATGCCAAAATTCCAATTTTCTATATGCATACAAAACATAAAGTGATGAATAGTGTACAGTAGAGGACCTATTATCCGGAATCGTCGGGACCGAGGGCTTTCCGGATTTTGGAATTTTCCGGATTTCAGGTCCGTCCGAAGCTCGACACTCTCCCCCTCCCCCGCCATAAAAAAGCACGGAAAATTTTAAAATAATAACAAAATTATAGCACTGCCATCTAGAATATGAATGAAAAGTGTGTTGTATGAGAAGTCTGTAGAATAAACACTATGCTACAACTTTGACTCTTGTACTACAGTACAAAAGTCTCAAATCCGGACATCCAAAATTCAGAATTCTTCAAAATCCGTTCGTTTTTCAAACTGGCATTATATATATATATGTATCTATCTATCTATATATATATTACCGTAAAATACCGTTAATCCGCGCCTCCCCCCCCCAAGTGACAAAAAAATCGTAAAATAATTAGAGGGGGGCGCTTACACAGAATTTTTCTGCGATCGTTTCACAAAATTTGCATTTTTTGCGAGATATCTGCAGGATTTTTTCGCGATATTTGACGTATTTGCAGGGTTTTTTCGCGATATTTTACGAATTTACAGAGTTTTTTCGCGACACTTGAAAAAATTTGCGTTTTTTATGGGAATGAATCATGATGAAATGAATGAATCATAAATTCTTGAATGAATCATGAATTTAATACTAGAAGCAATTCTTGAAAAAATTTGCGTTTTTAATAAAAAACGCAAATTCTGTCGAAAAAACGCAGAAAGAAGGTGAATTATGTAAAAAAAAAGCCAAAAAAGCATGAAATCTATTTAAAAATCTCGAAAAAATGGACATTTCATCAAAGATTCATTCATTTCATAATGATTCATACCATTCTCAATCGCCTTCATTTCCGGATTTCGGAATTCTGGATAATAGGTCTTCTACTGTATCATGAGAAAGTTTTTAAAACAAACTGACAGAATTGTAAAATTTTTCTTTAACATTCCCCAGTTGTAATTATTGTTACTTGTTTCATGATGTTTGTTACTATCATTTATAACATTAAGTTTTATCTATCATTCTTCTCTTTGTAAATTAAATTGTTTTTCAGTGTTAAAATTATACTACCAAGGGTTGTAATTATACACATATTTTTTTGACATTTTATAACAAAATATAAAACATTAGACATTTACAAAAATTAATACAGAAATAGAAAATGTGCAGGTCATAAAACACTTAGGTAAACCTAATTATAACCCCAAATTACCAATACTAAAAATAATAATAATAATAATAATAATAAATAGAATTATATAAATTTATCCTTTCCTTTAAAAAAAGATTACTTCCTTAAATAACCTTAGACAAGTTTGAACTAAAGTTAATAGTTTTTCAACTTAATAATCATTAACACTTTAGGATATTTTTATTCCAAATGAAATTTATAGAATCTTTAGTAGAAAAATAAGTATAAATCTTATTTAATGTGGATGCATGTTTGTAAAAGTGCAAGTATTTAAAATTAACTGAATGTTTATAAAAAGCAAAAGAGGTGATAAAAATAAATAAATAAAATGAATAAAATATTTTGTTTACTAGCTTTTGGTGTTTAATTTGAGTTAATTTTGAAATTTGAAAACATATTATATAGATAATATTTCAAAAATGCACTACACAACATGAATCATTAGTTTATTTACATATAAGAAAAAATAATAATTTATTAATTCTTAATTTCATGAATAATTTTTATAAAAAAAAAAACATAATACAGGATATGGGTACAATGGACCATCGTCTAAATGGAAGCTATGCACATGGTTTTAAATTTCTATTCACTACTGCAGGGCTGCCATGTATGAACCAAAATATGAAGCATTCAAAAACAGAAATAACCCCATATGTGACTTTGACAAACAATTGATAAAAAAAGAAGTTTAATACTCGATTATTTTACTTACAATAAATATAGTAATACATTGTCTTACTTTTTTATTATGATGAGCAATGTGTTCCAAATTTTTAACAGAAAATCCAAATAATAATCATTGAACTACTCGCCAATACATAAATAAATGAAACCACCTGCTACAAAATACATATTAATACTGTTTTAAGTGACAACATAACATTCACAAAAATAAAAATAGAGACACATAAAATTTAATACCAAAGTTAGTAATAAGTATATCTTACCATTAACTTATTTTAATAAAAAGGGCAGAGTAAACACATTAATATTTTAAAGCTGAAACTTACCTTTATATCTCACATATATATAATTTTTTATGGTGGACCCAATTTACAAATACAATCTTTATCTGCCAAATTATACAATAACCAAATTAGTCAAATTATACAACTTGCCAAACAATACATGAAATTATACAAATTAGCATAATTTTTATTGGTACTACTTGGTTATCCTGCCAACAAATTTTGCCAAATTATACAAATCGCCAAACTAATAGCCAAATTATACATATTGACAAAAATTTTATTTTAAATAGCGAAAAAATAAATAGTTACAGGAATATTAATAAAAATACAAATAAAATGTTGAAATAAAACTCACTTAATGACGTTTTCAACGCATGTATCATATTTAATATCATTGAACGATCATCCATTATTGGCATTTAATCTTATAGTTTGGTGATCATTTTTTGGTCAACGAGATAACCAAGTAGTACTTTGTTATTTTAAATTACTGAAAGAACAAATAAAAAATTGAATAAAAATCTCTTGATGATGCAACAAACATGTTTATCATATTTAATGCCAGATAAATATGACATTTATTATCATCCATTACTGGCATTTAATCTTATAGTTTAACAAAAATATTTTGGTCGATGTGACAATCAAGTACTACCCTTCATTAGAGATGGGAAATATAGTTATTTTTGGTTAACAGGTTACATCGTTCCATTCTTCTACAGGTAACAGGTTCCAACAATCTGTTATTTTTTTAACATGCAACTAATGGATATTTTAAATAGAAAGTCTTTCAAACAAAACGTTTTAAATAACTTTTTGACATAACTATAAATGATATATTTTACTAAGATTATTCAAAATCAGTTTGTGATTAAACACTTAATTTTTGCGAGACAAGACTAAAATTAATTAGTTATGATACTTTGAATTTCATGCATTTTTGGCATTTTTTGACACTTAAACATGTTTTTCCAGCTATGGTGATTAAAACATTAAAAATTCATAAAATTCTAAGTATCATAATTCAGTAAGTTTTGAGCATACAAGAATAAATTTTTACTGTTTTACTTGTCAGAACATGAAAAAATAAAGCTTATAGGACCTACGCATTGGATAGTGTTTGTAATTTCTTAAAAATTTAAAAATAATGTAAATTGATTTTTATATGATGCACAGGAAAAGAAAATTTGAAACATTTTTACAAATGGAACTATAGTACTAAAAGTAACGGTTTAGAAATTAGTTATTGGTAAATGATAAGAGACACCCTGCATAGTAATAAATAGAGTGTTGTAAACACAATTTCTAACAAAAAAATAAATAAATAAATTTATACCGTATAGATTATGAAGCACCTTCCAACACATTTAGAATGTTATAACAAAACTTGAAAATTTACTAAGGTGGGATGGCAACTTATTGAACAATTTGAAAAAAAACATAATGCATTTGAAAACACAATTTCTGCAATTACCACGAGTAGTTGTTAAAATATACCAGTTATTATTTTTTTTTTCAGCACTGTATATGATCTACAGACATGTAAGCGATAGATTCTATGCACACCATATTTTTTAGTAAGAACCTTGTAGTGCACGACAGTGATGTATATCAGTTTCAGTATGTTTTAAATACTTTAATATAATTAAAATACACAGCGAGTGATTTTTCAACATACACCGTAAAGTAAAGTAATTCTTCTAATTGGTCCTGCAAACTTTCTTCTCAAAACCGAACATGCCATACTAAATTCTAATAATACATATATCAAATTCATGGCAATCAGACTATATTTACACGAGTTAGAGCAAGGACGGACAAACCAAATTCCTAAACACTTTTCAACTACATTGTAAAATATTATAAAAGAAAAATTGATCTGCAACTTAATATCAGCCATACATCTATCAACGTCTATTCAAAATTAATTTTACAAGAACACAAAAATATTACTTATATTCTTTTAATCAAATGCAATTCGTACAAACAAATATACTTTTCAAATTAATTATAAATTATGGAAGACTATTTTCTTTTTTTTTTCTTTAGTGAAATAAAATCTTTTAACGCAAATGCAAAACAAAAATAATAAAAATATTTGGCCGGAAAATAAAATTTATAATGCCAAAATCTCCCCCCCCCCCCCCTCTCTGAAAAATTCTATGAACATGTAGCAATAACCCTTTTAAATATTCAAAAACGAGTAAACTCTCCGTATCTTCCATCACCCTTCCAATATCAACACAGAATCTTTTTTTCCTATTGAAAATCATTTAATACTTACCTCTTTCATTACTTCCGAAAACATAAAGAATAAAGAAACAGTTTTAATCAAATGTCATTCACTCAGATAAAATTTTTAATTCTGTTATATTTATTATCAAAATATTTTTTCAATTTAAAACACTTTGCACCAAATGTCACAGTCTCAGTAGAAAATATTTACAGATGAATAATTGCAAACATGTTAAATTATCTGTTTTATTGAAAGTTACCCAAATGATAAATGATCATTATCTATTTTAAAAACTAAATTTATTGAAGCAACAAGTAAATATCTCAGAATGAATTAGGAATATTTAGAAATTATCTGTGGTTGGTTTCAATTCAACAGTGAAATTCTATTTGAAGTTCCAATGTACACGTTTTGGATGATTTAATCAATTATAAAATTATAAATTTGTGCATTTTATTTGAATGTAGAAAAAAATGTTCAGTTTTTTAAAAAAAATGGATTTTTTATCTACAATTGAGAATTAACTTTTAACACATAGAACTATAAATAAATGCATTTCACTTAAATATTGTAAAAATGTACTTTCTATAAATTTAATGATTTTGAGCTTGAGTTTCGCTGTTTTTTCTTGGTGTGTATGGGGGGGAGGGGGGGATTAGAAATCAATGCTTTCCTCATTTAGGTAACACAAATGGCAAATATATTGCAAAATTCAAAGATAAAAACTCAATTTAAAATGCATTTGTAATGTAGGTGTACAAAGGGAAAATATTTAGACCTAATAATCTAGCATGTTCACTTTGGCGCTGTGCAAATATAAGGTTATAATTTTAGGGGGGCGGGGGATCCAGCACATGATATCATAAGATATCGCTAGGGAAAGGAAGTGTTTGTCTTTCGATATTGATATAATTTATTGATCCAATCATATTTTTCTCTTTTTATTTGTAACATGGTCTTTAGTTGAAAATAGTTTTGTTACAAATCAAGTGAAGCATGACCTTTTTTCTTACAAATATTCAGATGTTTTTCGGATCTACTATTTATTTCAATGTTTTGTTTATCTCAACTTTGTGCCACCAGAATCAGAAAAAGTATGTGACGGTGGTGACCTAGCACCAGGCAACAAGTCGAAAAAGCATTTAATTAGGGCTGCAAATTGTTTCTATTCATGCGTTAGGGACTGATGAAATGCAAAACAATTTTTAAGCACCACACGCCTAACAGAGTTGCCTATGGCCAGAGAGTGAAGATAGGGCCAATTAGGTGCGCTTATCTCAAAAGAAACATTTCAGGACATTTTTAATGAATATTGTTCTATTCTAGAGATGCGAAATTGAGTTTTTGAATAAGACAAATGAATGAACACGCCACCATTTAAAACTATATGTTATTTAATTAACAGGGACTTTTTGGTAACATGTTAATGCAATATTAGGTTCCAGCATAGTAACAGTGTTTTTTTATCCAAATACGTTAAATAATGTCCATCCCTACCCTTCATCCTTATCACTCAGTGACACACAAACATTACAAAAACTTTTTTTCTCTTATTCTTCTCATCAAATAAATTAATGAAAAATGGTCTCAATAATTAGAACTGCTCACTCTGTATAAAAAATATTAAACTTTCCCCTACTGTGTGAAAAAGATAAGAAAAACTCTCAGCAGGTTCCCTGATTTCGAAGGCTCCAAAACTTGTAGGAAGAAAGTTTCATCCATAGGACAAAAAAGAACTTCTAATTTTTGAAATAATCAGGAAGAAAGAAAATGTTGCACTTCCCTAAAATAAAATTGACCAGTATTGTAGTTGTTAGAAAAGAAGAGACTATACAGTATAAGTAGAGATTATATGCTGACATCATGAACTTTCATAGATAGGGTACACGATAATTCTTTACTTTAGAAACAGAGGGTATAAGGAGCTTCATTTTAAAAAAATCTAGATGGTACATGGCATACACCCCCATATACCCTCCACTACATCCTTAAAGTTGTCAGACTGGTTACCTTGTCAACAAGACCAAGCCAAGACTGGTTCTAGAGTCTGTTTTATTCCAACCAACCAGTAAATATACTTATTCGCAAAAAATGAGAAATATATGGTAAAAGGATTTCAACAACATCCATTAATATCCAAAACCACACAATAACTCCCGATAACTGCTGTGTGTCAAACTATCCCTTCACAAAATACACAACTAAAAACAAAACTCGTGACACAAATGCATTTTTATAAAAATCCAACCATCCAAAAGATAATAAACCAACCTATCTGATCAAAGGAATCATGATAATTTCAGATCAACACACAGTAGGCGTGAAAAGAATTTAGGAAACAAACTGGTAACAACAAAAATTCATTTAATGCCTTTTCAAATATTTCGCTTGTTCAAGAATTCAGCCATAGTTTCTTAAGTGTGTGTGTTTTTAAATGTAAATTTCGATAAACGTTTTAGAGATATTTCATCATGCGATCAATTATATAAAAAATATTTACTTTCAATTGAACAGAATACAATCAAATTCAGTTTACAAGCAACATAAAGTTTTTAAATTAGACGATTCTTTTTTTTTAATTTTTTCCTTTAAACCAATCTGGTGTTATAAAATTGAAATTTCAAATTAAACTGCTTAAAAATAAATAACAATAAAATAAATTAACGACTTTAAATAAAATATGTTAATAATGCTTTAAATGACTCATTTATAAATCAGTTAAATCTGAAAGTTGAAATGCGATACATGATAATTCGTGCGGCCATTGTCATACAGCGAATTGCAGAGTTTTTAGTTTGAGTTTTGAGTGAACATAGCTTTGAGGTCTATAGCTACAAATGGCTGTTACCTCGAATGATCCATATACCACAGAAACAAGTACAGAACACTTTATTATTACAAGAAATCCAGTACATACATTTTAATACACATCACAGGGACAACACCCGCACACCCATGCCGCTAGCTGGACTCGAACCAGGGTCCAGCGGTGTGGGAGGAGCTCACGCTACCGACCACGCCACTGGATCGGCGAGTTTTTAGTTGAAGAGTAACTAAAGAAACTACCGTACCTTGACAGTAACTGATTTTGGTAAAGTGGTTGGGTACAATAAATCTATATATTAAAAGTTACCAGATGCTACAAACAACGAAATAGGCAACACGCCATTGAAAGAATGAATGAATCATGAATTGCATGGTGATTCAATAAAAATGATTCAAGAATTAAAATATTTATTAATTATCTGCAGCAATGTCAATATGACTGATACTTTTTTGAATCCCTAATTGTAATACAGGTTACTAGACAATTATTAAAAGAATCAAGCTTTAAAAAAGAAACTAAGCTTGATTTTCATGATTTATACAAAAATCGAATTCTGTAAAATTTGAACATTAAGAGCATATTTAAGTGCTAGATTCACAGATTTCGTTATTTTTTTATTATAAATAAACATTTTGTTTTATTAGTAGAAAATTAGTTACAAATTTCTATTCCAGGATATTTATTGATTGATTCAATATTAATGAATGAATTCTTTTTTCGTGATTCATTCTATGTATCGGCTTCTGTGGTAAAATGGTTGAAATAGCGTTTTACTCTGTTTGACCGCAATAGCAATTTTTTTAAATCAATTTATGAAACGTATCTTCTTTACTAAAATAAATTAATGGTAATATATGTTTCTATAGTTAATTCTCGTACTGAAAACGCTACAATTTGTGAACTGATCGTTTCGTATGAGGATACAAAATTTTATGTGCCGGAACTTTCATTTTTGCTGACAATTATACTATCAGGTAAGCGGCTGACATACACTGTAAGTAAAGTACGCTATAAAAACTATGTATTGAGTTATTTTGTGAGAAAGATTTTTTAATTAATAAAATCTTTAATTTCATGATTGTGAACATAATATTCTGAAACGATTTTTTTTTTTTAATTTAAAGAAATATTTTAGAGGACTTGGAAAGTTTTACCGTCATAAACAGTTTATTTTTAGAAAATCTCAAAATTAACTCTCACAAGAATAATGGGTACTTGCATATTATCTGAGCAAGATCAAGTACAAATGCACCAAGGATGATGCTAGTTATACTAATTAAATTAAACCTTAATTTTTGACAACTTAATAGCCTAACATACCTAATAAGAGCTATAATGTAATGATAATAATACAGTTGAACCTCTCCAATCCGGCATGTATGGGACTTGGGCGATGCCGTATTACTTAATTTTTCGGATTACGGAAATTCTAAGATACTGCAGAAATTTTCATCGATTTCCTTTCTTGTGGGCAGGGGGGGGGGGGTATTTTAGGAATTAAATAACGAAATTTTAAAAATATAACGCTATCGTCAGGAGTATTATATAAATCGATTTAAAAAAACTATTCAATGCAAAAAATAAAGCAATATACGTTTTGTATTTATGAGAAACGGATTTCTGGAAAAAGTATTAAGTTTGTTTGCAGCAAATAAAGTAAATCGTCATCCAAATCTATTAATGAAAATTTATGAATGAAAAAGTAAATGAAATAAAAAGAAAATTACTTATAAGAAAAATAAGTTGGAAATTGCACGTGGACGTATCAAATGAGGTGCGTTCGTCCGATAACGAAGGTTTAAAAATATTCAAATCTTGCTGATATAGTAGAGCGTACTTCGGATACAGTATAGTAGTTGAAATCTTTGTGTTTCTGTAAATATGCAGGAAGTAATTTTTATTACATCTCAGCAACGTATATCTTATTCATAAAATGTGAAATAGTTGAATATAATTAAAACACGCCCCAAACAATCTTTCCCCGTATAGCATTATGTAGTGGAATACTTTTGTGTGGCCCTGTAATTAAATAATAAAATTTATTTGCATCACAGATTGTACGGAATGCATATTTTAGTACATATTTCATAGATTCATGCCATTCTATTATGTTCAAATGAGTGTAACATTATTAAAATGCATTCAAAACTTTTTTCCCATTGACCGTAATGTAATGGAATACTTTTGATTCTCCCTGTAAATGATCTATGCATCCGACTTTCATAACATTTGAAATGACTCGACAAAGTTATGTAATAATTATATGTTTTAAATTTCAAACGATTAAAATGCATTTGAAACTTTTTCCCCATTGACCGTAATGTAACGGAATCCTTTTGATTGTCCCTGTAATTGATCTATGCATTCAATTTTCATAAGATTTGAAAGGACTCGACGAAATTATGCAATAATTATATGTTTTAAATTTCAAATAATTAAAATGCATTTGAAACTTTTTTCCCCATTGACTGTAATGTAACGGAATCCTTTTGATTGTCCCTGTAACTGATCTATCCACCCGATTTTCATAAAATATGAAATATTATGTTATAATTATGTGTTTGAAATTTCAAACAATTCGGTTGGGTAGTTTTTGCATTGTTTTATGCGGCTGGACTGGGCGACAACAATAGATGCTACGTATTTACATAATTATGAACACACCTAAAAAAGAGATGTCTGTTGGTACATAACCATCCAGAGCGCGGGACACAAACACCTCTCCTCATGGCGCTCCTCCAGCACACTCGTGCCAGTGTCCACTTGACCTTGATCCGAGGCGAAAAATTTCTCCTGGCGTAGCTAACAGATCAGATACGGGGAAGGTTATTAAAATCGGAAAAAAGCTCTCTCTTTAGCGTTTTATTCCCAACATCTTTCTATTGTCGTTGAATAAGAGATGATGCCAGATTTGTTGCAATCAAGGGGTGGTGAATTTCTCAGGGAATTATCACCCAATAAAAAAAGAATCACTGAAGACTACAGAAATCTCTCACACAGTTTACTGTAACAATAATGTTCATCCCCACGAGATTTCCCTTTGTACAAGACACCTGAATTGAAGATAAACTTTAAGGTCCACGCACATAGCACTAACTTCTTGTGCTATCTTTGATCTTTCTTGTCGGCACTTTGATGTATAAATTGCACTTCTAGTGCACTGAATCTGAACTTCAAGAGAGGAATCTAATGCGAAATCAGTTGACAGCTTTACGACTGAAGATTGGGTAGATAAAAGTTCCCCTTCTTTTGTCAATTTGGTAGGGTCTGTCCCTCAAAGATCATTTAAAGAGATTTTAACCTTGTTTCATTTGGAAACAAAGATTGATTGATATCTCTTTTAGTGTAGTAAAAACTAGTGCTGTTCGATCGCAGCTTTAGGAGGGATATCTGAGGAATTAAAGGTTTCACATTAGGAAGTAACTACCCATGTATTGTGTTGCTGACAATTGGGCATACAAAGGCGAGGGAGAAGAATGTTAGCAACAAATTTTTAAAATGTGGCCGTTTTCAGTATTCTGAGCCCAGCTAAATTTTCGGGCTTCCGCTGCGAAAGTGTTAAAGTGCAAAATTTTATATTTTATAATGATACCAGCACACTTCGCAGACGTAAAATAAATAAACGTAGGAAAACATAAAATGGGAGGATATATGTATATATATGACAAAATACATAACGGAGGGAAAAAAAAAAACAAAAAAAACAGGGGGAGATGTGCCGGATAATAGAGTTTTCCGGTTTATAGAATGCCGGATTAGAGAGGTTCAACTGTACAATAAAACATGCTTGAAATGCAAATGACCATTGATATATTTCATTTTATGCAAGTTAATTAAAATAACTAAATTGCAGGTTATTAAAATTTTAAAAAATCCTAAATGCATTTTTTTGTGGGAAAAGGAAAATTGAAGCATGTATTTTTTTCATTTATTACAGGATTGCATTATAAATTAGTTTTATTCTAGATACTAAAATAAAATTTGCTAGATAGCATCTTTTTTAAAATTCTATAAGGTATAATATTTGCTTAAAATTTTATTATTTGTTTTTCAGTATTAAATTTCGTGATGTATTTAAACTGCTTTTTCATGAAAAAATTTTAAATAAAACTTAAAAATATAAATGACATAATTAAACTTAATTGAATTCATAAATTAAATTTGAATAAAAAAAAAATTAAAGTACAGTCAAAGTTCTATAATCCAAATACCCATAATCTGCAATTTTCTATAATTTGGGTTACATTGTGAATGTAAACAATGAAATAAACAGTTAAGAAAATTTACAAATTAGTGATCCAAAAACGATTTTTTTAAACAAATAATAATAATAAAAAAATTTAAACAAATATTTTTTTAACATAATATTTTTTTAAATATAATATTTTTTTAATAATATATATGTTAAAATAACTCTTTCATTTTATTAACAGTAAAAATCAAACTGTATTCCAGAACCTATGCAAATATTTTTATATAAATGCACATAATTTTTTTAATAAAATAACTTAAAAAAGGCACTTTTTGAGATAGCCTATTAAATTAATTAATTTTTAGATTTCATATTTATCTTTTCATATTATACTGATTATAGAATTAAAACACCATCAAGGAATAATAAAATGACGTGTAATCCATAATGCTCTATAATCTGCAATACTCCAAAATCCACACAACATTTTGCTCCAACTTGTGCGGATTATAGAACTTTCACTATATGATATTAATAAAATTTCAAAACCTACTTGTGTTTTATACAACTTTCCAATAGAACATGAGTCATGGTCTGGTAATTTGCATCGTCTCTAACCTTTCCATATGGATCTGCAATTTAAATTTCAAGTTTATTTAAAAATATTATTATGGGCCTGGACAACGCTGAGCAGGTTAACAAGTCTGTATGCAAAATAAAGTATTATAAGGTGGCAAAGTTAGAAGTTGTTTGCAATATAATCCCGTTTGTAATATTATGAGGATATTTGAAATTCTTGGTTTCTTAAATTGTTCTAAAACTTAGTGTAAATTTTGAAAAAAATTATATAGGACTTCAGTATACTATTAAATAAAATTATTTACATTCAATAGAACAGAATAGAATCAAATTCAGTCTACACAATGTTTTAAACATTATTATTATTTTTTTTTTAATCAAACCAATTTGTTGTTTTGAAATTTAAATTCGCATAATATGGGCCAAACTAATTATAAATAAATAAATAAATAAAATTATCTGCTATAAATAAAGCATTTTAATAATGCTTTAAATGACTATCGGCTGAATGAAAGTGTGATAGGTGAAATTTCTTGTAGTCACATTATGAAACCGCAAATTGTATAACTAACTTGAAGATTAACCAAATGAACTATGTTAGCATTAGCTTATTTTATTAAAGAGAGTGAGATTAATAAATTGGTGCTTTAAAAAATACCTAACATTAGAAACACAGCAAGACACAAGATGCCAATGAAAGTATGAATCGCGGAATTTTACATCCTACCCATTTAAAAAGGATTCGTTCTTTGTTCGAAAGAGTTGGTATTGATAATGTACTAATAATATTTATTAATAAAACTGCTGGAGTGGAAATATAACTAATATTCCCCTCCCCCCCCCCTGATTTTAATTCTGGCTATAAGGTAACCATTAAACTAAACAAAGAGTCTAAGTTTAATTTTTGCGAGTTATTTAAAATCAAATATTTTTAAATGTTACACCCTAAAATATATTTAAGGGTTACATTCGCGAATTTTGATTAATGTTTTCTATTTCTGTTTTTATATATAAATGGTTTATTTTGTTAATTGAAATTAACTTTGCATTGATTCATTATTCATGAGTGAAATCGTGAGTCGTGATTCATTAATTCTGTTAGCGTCTGTGCTCTTCTAATAAGTGTTCTCCTTACAGTCACTATTTTTTTTAAACAGTTAACTGATCCATCTGCTTTACTACTATAAATAAATGGTAAATAAAATATATTTTTTATTTATTCTTCTATTGAAATTTTTACAGCTTGTCATTTCATTGTATATTGATACAACAAAGTTTTATGTGTCGTACTTTTGCTGACATTTATAGTCATTTAAAATATTCAGCTCACTGATAAACTGAATGTTTGGTTAGTTGAATATCATTTATCAGGTAAGTAACTAACATACACTATAAGTCAAATATGTTAGATGAGTTTAATGAGCATTAATAAGTTTTAAATATATTAATTTTTCTGACATATGTCTTATGCTGTATAATTCATAAAATGCACATAAACCTTCTTTTTTTCCCTTCACTCTCATAATTGGTACTTCCACAATCTGTTTCAAGCAACTTTTTTCAAAATTCCCAATGTTGGTGCATGGGTAAGGGTTGAGTATTTGTGAAAACGAAAAAGTATCAATTCATTTGAAAAATCATGTCCGTAGAAATGAATGAGATGTATAAGGTGAACTTTCTGAAGAAATCAAAGATTGGGGTGGTTTTTATTTTACCAGAGAATGATGACACAGACTTTATTGATCAGAAACAGATACTAGAAATTCTAAATGAATCCACTTTTAACAGAGGCCATTATGTGTGCAATAAATAAACTTTATTTTTGATAATTTTCAAATTATAAAATTTTGAAGCGGTATATGCATTTGTTTTTATTTCAATGTGTTACATTCCTTTCTATTTAAAGATTTTTAGTTACTTTTAATAAGTATATACATTAATAAGAATATGCATCTCCACTCTGTTACCAATGTCTCACCTCCGTTACCACTAATTTTTTTAAATATTTTTTTATTAAATAAATAAAATTAATTGAACAGGACCATAGCTTTATTAGTGTTCCTCACTTGCTTATAAAACCCCAAAAAAATTAAGTGAAAAAAAAAAAAGTTTTTAAATTAAAAAAAAATAAAATCTGAAATATGCCCTTTTTTGAAGAATGACCCTTATATAAACAAAAATTATTGCATTATTCAAT
>CAXHSM010000583.1:23366-176111 GCA_964019185.1 Maratus speculifer | reverse complement strand
TATACCGTAAAATACCGTTAACCCCCCCCCCCCCCAAATGTGACGAAAAATTGTAAAATATTCAAGATGGATTAAGATAAAAAACCAAAGTTTTTTATCTATAAAATTTCTTTAATACCTGTATTAACAACTTTATATCCACATATTTACCAATTATATTTATAATTTATAATTATATTTATAATTATATTTATAATTATAATTTATTTACCAAGTGAAAAATGGAGGAAATGAACTATGTTGAACTGTTAATGAAAATTAAAAAGGTAATGAATCTTATATGAACTTATGTATTTAAATACTGGGACTCTCTGGACCAATTTTTGTGGACAAATCTAGGTTTTTAACTTGAACTTCGAACTATCAT
Source organism: Maratus speculifer (assembly GCA_964019185.1). Lineage (NCBI taxonomy): Eukaryota > Metazoa > Arthropoda > Arachnida > Araneae > Salticidae > Maratus > Maratus speculifer. The sequence continues at coordinate 175,744 of CAXHSM010000583.1, read as the reverse complement.
TATCATCATTTTTAAACATTTTAAAAGACTCGATGCAATATGCTTACTTTTTTAAAAAGGATTGGTGAATTGGATTTATGGTATGTAATAAATTGTACAGAATACTTTATGGACAAATCTATGTTTTTAACTTGAACATCGAACTATCATTATCATCATCTTTAAACACTTTAAAAGACTCGATGCAATATGCTTACTTTTTAAAAAAGGATTTGTGAATTGGATTTATTGTATGTAATAAATTGTACAGAATACTATATTAATAACTGATATAATATAAATAAACATGTTGAAATATACATAGAGTATGTGCTTATATGTGTATATATTTATATGCTATTTTTTGAAAAAGAATTTTGAATTTTTTGGTAGTTGGACGTAGAAAACTCCCCCATTTTGAACTTACGATAATACCTGATATAATTGGTAAATATGTGGATATAAAATTGTAAAATAGTTAGAGGGGGGGCGCTTACACAGCATTTTTTCGCGATCATTTCACAAAATTTGCAGGAATGAATCATGAATTTTAATACTTGAAGCAATACTTGAAAAAAACTTGGTTTAAAAAAAAAAATGTAAATTCTGTCAAAAAACTCAGAAAAAAGGAGAAATTTGTAAAAAAAAAGCATGAAATCAATTAAACAATCTCAAAAAAACACACATTTCATCAAAGATTCATTATTCATTCATTTCATCATAATTCACAATCGCCTTTGAGAATGGGGAGGGAGCGCGCTTTCTCGGGATTTTTTGAAAATTTCAAATTTTCTATAAAGTGGGGAGGGGGCATTTGATCGGAAAGGGTGGATTAACGTGATTTTACGGTAAGAGAATGCAAACATGGCTATTTCAGAGGTGATTCTGAGTTTTTAAAAATGTTCTGAAAGGTTACTCCTGAGGAGGGAGGGGGGCAGAATCTTTGTTAACATGACGTCATGGGATGAGATGAAGTACTGTTATAAGTTAAAAGATGAAAAAGAAAATGGCATAAAAAAATTAAATTAAGAACAAAAAGGGAGAAACAAAATGAGTGTTCTGGCACAAACACAGTTAAAATAACCCATTATTTGTAGCAGATATTTTCATTCGGCAAGACTGGTGCAAGATTATAAGTCCCCACATATGTGACATTTTTCTAGATTTATTGAAATGGCACAAACATTTTTTTCAACAGTAAATTTTACTTAATGAATGCATTAAAATAAGTCTGACATAGAAACAAGACATATTATATATAAATTTTCTGCATATGTTCCATTTAAAAAAAAAAAAGGCTATATAATATGGTAGTACTTGGTAATCCCATCAACCAAAAAACTATCACCCAACTATACCAAAGGTTACATGCCAATAATGGATTATTGTAAATGTTACTTTCATTTGACATTAATTATGAGACACTAGCTTGTTACGTCATCAAGTGACTTTTAATTCAACTTTTTATGTGTACTTTTGATTATGTTTTAAAAATGTATTTATTCTTCTGTTATTTAATATAAAAATTAGGTCAATTTATATAATTTGGCAAAATTATTCAATAGGATAAATAAGTAGTACCCACAATATTAAATAAGTGGTATTACATAACAAATACTTTCTTAACTGTATTTAATGTGGGAACTACATAAGATTAAATACGACATTATGAAGAAAATAAAATATTCTAAGCAATAACATTGTTGATACAGTGTAACTTCTTAGCATGAGAATTGACAAGTGCCATTTTTCTAAATGCAAGAAAACAATAAAAGACCTTTTTTTTCTTTTTAAATCTGTACAACCAAAGCACTTATTAGCAATGAATCTGATATTATGAAGAATTGGAAATTCAGATTCTTGGTTTCGTAAATTGTTTGACATTTTATGTACTTTTTGATAAAATTTATATAAGAACTTCAGTATGCTGCCAATGATTTAAAAAATATTTACTTTCAATAGGGCAGAATACAATCAAATTCAGTCTATGAGCAACACAATATTTTAAATTTAGCTGTAAAAATTCAAATGAGTTAACTGTTTTGAAATTTAAACTTGAATATTATTTGACTGACTAATTACAAATAAACAAATAAAATTATCTGCAGTAAATAAAACATTTTATTAATGATTTAAATGACTACGGGCAAATAAAAGTTGCAAAATACAGGGCCTGATTAATGCACAGGACTCCAGGGCCTTGGCCCTGGGCCCACCAATTTCGGGGGCCCACAAATTATGTGGCTGATTTTTTTCTAACTTAATAAAATACGTTTCACAGTAGGTTTGGTTAGTATAAATGCACAATTTTTTTTCTTTTCTGATAATTGCAATTTAGTATTTTGAAAAATTAAACAATATTGTGAAACCTCGATTATATGTTTTTGGAATTCGCATTTTCCTACATGTAAATTTTATCACAATTTAAGTTTTTCCACTGTTCGCATTTTATATTTTGGTCTTTGACGTAAAAACAAAATCTCACTATAATTAACAAAAACTTCCTTATTTAATTTTTCTGTAAATGTCCCATCAATTTCAGAGTACCTATAATTTTCAAAACTTGCTACATCCATAAAATCTAATTTGAGGAAAATGCCAAAAACTGCATACTGATTCAATATAAATGAGGATTATACAATGTCAGAATTATAGTTTAAAACGATTACTAGACTGTTAAAAAGAACGCAATTTTTATGATTTTGGATAAGGCGAGTTTTGAAAAAGACGACTTCATTTATTCCGCAACATAAAATATGGATCGTAGATGTTTGTGAATTATACAAATGCATATCTGAGAAAGTGGACAGTAATTCATTTTCTTAATTATTCTTGTATACGTTAATTTTTTTTTCTTTTTTTTTTTCGTAAACTTGAAACTTTCACCCAAACAACTTTGTCAACTCATCAAATAAACTTACTTTTTTTCTGAATGTGTCGCCGGGAATTGGGAGGTAGCGGGGTTCAACTTTTTAACAGGTCATGGGCTCAATTTCAGCTTGATCGGCTTCTGGCAACACGTGAAATCTCGTGTAGTCACATTATCAAACTGCAAGTTGTAGAATTTTAGTTGAAGAGCAACAAAAAGAAATCACCTTAGCATTAACTTATTTTAGTAAAAAGAATGAGATCAATTAATACATATTTTAAAAGTTATCTGATATTTATTGACAGGATAAGCAAAAGATGCCAATACATGAATGAATCATGACTTTTACATTACGATTCAATTAAAAGAAATCATTCATTGACCCCGAGAATGGTGATTTCCGTGACAAATTAAATTGTTGAAATAGCGATAATACTAGTATCCTTTTTATCCCTAATTTAAAATGGTTATCAGACAGCCATTAACAAACGTTGTTAATGGCCGTCTACGTTACATTTTTCCAAGTTATACAAAATTAATTTACATAAATTTAATTCGCGAGGGTATATTTAAATGCTATATTCACAAATTTGTATTAATGCTTAAAGTTTTTTTTTAATAAATAAATGTTTTGTTTTATTAATTAATTTTTTTCTATTTGTTTATTGATTGATTCATTGTTCATGAATGAATTCTTCCTTTGTGATTCATTAATTGTGTTGGCGTCTCAATGGGTTAAACTGTTGCAAAACTGTAATATGGCTAAAACTTTTTTCTTTTCTTATCCAGGGTCGTAATAATAATTACCAGGCAACTATTAAACAAGCTTTAACAAGGAATATAAGCAAGATTTTTCTGAGTTTCCAAAATCAAATTGCATCCAATTTTTAAAGAAAAATATTCACTGAATCATTATTAACGAATGACTTCTTTATTCATGAATCATTCATTGTGTTGGCGTCTGTACAAAATGGTTAACTAGCGTCTAGCGACAGCAGGATTCCTAATGGTAGGACTTAGAAAAAAATCTGCCGATCTTTGCTCTTAGGATTTATCCCTAAAGAGGGATAATTTGCTTTTTTAGACTTTTGTATTGTGCTGCCATCTGTTAACAGAAGACTAAAGTTATAGTTAATTAAAACATTGCATTATATTGAATATTGTGGCAGATAAAAATAAAATAAATTATAAATTGTAAAATAAATTATCAAATACATTTAAATTATTTATAGCGTTAATATTGATCGTTATGTAAAATATCATTTTGACTATAGTGGAAGATAAGGAAGAAATTAATTATCAAAGACATTTAAATTAATAATAATGTTAATATTGTTCTTAATTTAAGTAATTCTTGAAATTATGTAAGAATTATTATATTCTGGTATTCAAACAGTAGACACAACAATCGTATAAACACAATATTCTAACGAAAAGCGAGTTATCTCATTTTCAAAAAGCCATGCCAGGAGCCACTAACGATGATTTCTCCCACAGACTGTGGATTTCCCTAAACATTTGAAGAAAAAGGGGAAAATCCCTCTTCAGGGATGTTTCAAGTTTCGCGGATTTTACTCTAAGTCCTACCATTAGGAATCCTGCTGTCGCTAGACGCTAGTAAATGGTTATACTCAATCTGCAACAGTGGATATATTTTTAATCAACTTACTGACCCTGCTTCTTTACCAAAATTAATTAATGGTAAGATCTTGCCTTATTCTTCCACTGAAAAATCTAGAACTTGTGATTTGATCGTATGATGACATAAAATTTTATGTGTCATAACTTTCATTATTGCTACAATTTATAGTCATTTTAAATATTCCGCACACTATTAACCGAATATTTTGCTAGCCGAATAGTAATTATCAGGCCGAATACTTTATTATTTTAGAATTGAAATGTATTAAAAAAATTAAAATTTACTTAATATTTAAAACGGATACTTTCCATTACAGAAATAAGATATTTTTTTCTTAGAGTAAAATATCCTATAAATAACAAACATACTTTATGTTATATCTTATGAAATTTCGGCATCAGTATAATATTATCTTTTACATTCTGGTTTTGGACAACAATCTAACGGATTCCATAAATTAAAAATAAAATGTATGTTGTTTTGTTTTAGCTTTGGCTTTCATTTTTACTATTCCCACGTGCGTTGAATGAAGTTCTTGGAAAACGGCAGGTTGAAGTTTCTTAGGAATGATTACTCGCTGGCCTCTAAATAAAATTCCTTCTTGTAAGATTAATTCTGGATCACGAACCTTACCATTCAAAAGATTTTCTTTAATATTTGAAAGTTTTTCATCAAGAGCTGTTTCTCACTTTATAGTAGAAGCTGTCACAGTATCAGTCGAAATATGTTTTATTACATTTTCTTGAAGAAGATATTCGTCATCAATTGTTCGTATTTCTTGATCATTAATAGGTAGGGGATTTCGTAATAAATAATCTACGTTGACATGTTCAGTTGACTTGCGATATTCGATTTCATAATCAAAATTTGATAAAAAATGTGCATAATGAAGCATCCTTGTAGCAGATAATGTAGGGAGCTTCTTGATGATCTTGATGGAGCTTTTTAATGAATTCCCAAAACTAATCATGACGGTGTCCTCATCAGAATGATCCTATGTCTAAAATTTGAATGAAATCTGATAAATCTGCATGAAAAACCCAATTATCGAAGTTAAGGGTGGGGCATACTTATCCAATGAGCACCTAATATTAATCACAGGAGTGCCTCATCAGAATGATCCTATGTCTAAATTTTGAGCGAAAACTGATAATTCTGGATGAAAAACCCATTGATATAAATTAAGGGGAGGAGTATTAGCCCCCGTTACCCCGCTTATACTTATCGATTGAACTTTCAAAACTAATCAGGGAAGTTCCTTAACAGAATATACATATATCCATAATTTCAAGTGAATTGCATATTTTTATCAGGAGTTATGACATTACGCATGTACATACATATATACAGAATGGGCGGGCACATAATCTCTCAGGCTTTGATAGCCTGTGATTTATTATTATTACAGTACCATCTTGTGGCTAAATATTTTCACATTGAAGGAAGATCTGACAGCCATTCCCAGAAACGTATCCAAAGAAATTTGGTTCAATTCTATGCATAACTTTATACAGTGTTTGATGTAGAATAATGTAAATGGCACAAAAATTGTGATTACAGCACCGTCTTACAGTGAAATGTTTCCATATTGAAGATGAGCCTGCTGGCTACAGCCAAAAACATGCATAAATATTTGGTTCATACTATGTATAACTTCATACACTTTTTGATGATATGATGGCAACACTGGGCCAGACAAGTTTTGAATAAACATGTTTTCTGGGATATTGGATCCCTAAACCATATAAATTCGTCGAAAAGAATCGATTACATTACTTTCTTCTATGAGTCATTCCATGTCAAATCAAACAAAAAAATTCGATATTCAACCTGACCCTTTCCGATTTCAATGAAACTGCTAGGGATCATTCTCTATGATGATATAAAGTAGAGCATATTTTTATTTTTTGTTTATCGCTTTAAATTTTTATATAATTAATTATTTAAATTTTGAAAAATCATCATATTTTGACTTGCATAAATATTTTCAATTTTGAATTTCTCAAGTTCTATCAAACGTAGAAAATTTTATGACCACTCATTTCAAAGAGGAGTTTATAAGGTTTAATTTGATATGCAAGTCGACTATGTATAATTAAAATAAATAAAATTTTAATTTTTTTTAAATTTTAAAATAAAAATTTTTTTAGATAGTCATTTTTAAAAATTTTGAAAAAATTGTATGTTTGTTGTAATATTATAAGCTTTAAATTCTGAAATTTTTAGAGTGGGATCTCAATGGGATCAGGAGTTATGAAATAAAAGCTGAAAATTACCATACAAATCATAAATAAATAACAAAACACACAGAATTAAATTGCTATTTTAATGGTAATTTTTGCTTTTATTTAATAACTCCTGATCCCATTGAGATCCCACTCTAAAAATTTCAGAATTTAAAGCTTATAATATTACAACAAACATACAGTTGAACCTCGAAAATCCGGACCTCCAAATTCTGGAAATCTCTAAAATCCGGACATTTTTCCGATTTCAGTTTTATTAATTTTTAAAATAAGACATATTTGTAATTTTCATCAATTGCAGTTAAATTCTGATAACTACCGTAAAATCCCGTTAATCCGCCCTTCCCGATCGAACGCCCCCTCTCCACTTTATAAAAGATTTGAAATTTTCAAAAAATCCCGAGAAAACGCCCTCCCTCTCAAAAAAAAAAAAAAAAATCGCTGAAAACAGATCGTTTGAGAACGGATGAATCATGATGAAATGAATGAATCACGAATCTTTGATGAAATGTTCGTTTTTTCGAGATTTTTCAAATAATTTCATGCTTTTTTTTTACAAATTTCTCCTTTTTTATGCTTTTTTCGACAGAATTTACCCTTTTAAAAGAAACGCAATTTTTTTCAAGTATTGCTTCAAGTATCAAAATTCATGATTCATTCATTTTATCATGATTCATCTCTGCAAATTTTGGGAAACGGTCGCGAAAAAATTCCGTTTAAGCGTCCCCCTCTAATTATTATACGATTTTTCGTCACGTTTGGGGGGCGGATTAACTGTATTTTACGGTAGCCATAAAAAAAGATTTTTTAATAAACCTCCAAAATCCGGAATCGCCGCAGTCCTGACGGTTCCGGATTTTCGAGGTTCAACTGTACAATTTTTTCAAAAATTTTAAAAATGACTATCTAAATAAATTTTTAATTTAAAATTTTATTTATTTTAATTATACATAGTCGACTTGCATATCAAATTAAACCTTATAAACCCCTCTTTGAAATGAGTGGTCATAAAATTTTCTATGTTTGATAGAACTTGAGAAATTCAAAATTGAAAATATTTATGCAAGTCAAAAAATGATGATTTTTCAAAATTTAAATAATTAATTGTATAAAAATTTAAAGCAATAAACAAAAAATAAAAATATGCTCTACTTTATATCATCATAGAGAATGTTCCCTAGCAGTTTCATTGAAATCGGAAAGGGCCAGGTTGGGTCACTGGTTGATTTGGCATGGAATGACCCCTATCAAGGATAGAGAAGAAAGTGAAAAATGTTTGTTTAGTTGTTTAACTTAAAAACCAATTAGCCCATTATTTAAATTAAGCGAAAGAAAGAAAATTAATAAAATCATAGTTTATGAAGCAATTTCAAATTTTATAAAGACTAAAGACAGAAAACCAATATTTAGAAATGTATATAAATAATGCATGTAAAGGTAGCAAACAGCCGTTTCAAATCTACTATCATTCACTCCTGTAATTGGTACATAAGCCTGCGCTTTTCTGTCGCTTTGCTTAGCTTTTTCTACATGCTGAGTCTTGTACTGCTGAAGAATCTCGATAATAGATTAAAAATGGCTGTTTGCTACCTTTTCATGCAATTTTTCAGCATTTCTAAATGTTGATTTTCTATCTTCATGCATTTTTACAAAAAGGCTTTATTTGCTATTTTGACTTCAAATTTTGTTTTACAATCTGAAAGTAAAGATACAATTTTCTAAAAGATATAAACATAAATTCTTGAATTTATTACAGAGTTTAAATATAAATAGTAAGGAAAGCTGTCAATTTTTTCAGCTTTTGAGAATTACCTTTCACTCATTGATAGGGAACTTTTTATTTCATATAAACAAGTTTTTTGCCATTGTTTGGGATCAAACGATTACTGTTATTCAACTATATTTGCTTTGCTGCATTCTGCCGGATATCCGATAGAGAAGTCGGATATCCAGTAATTGTGATCCGGATATCCGATGATATTTCGGATATTGAAAAATCAGCCAGATATGCAAGATATCCGGTACATCCCTAATTATTTTATTACAATTTTATAATTTTTTATAATGCATAAGCCTGGAGCAATACGACGTTAAATATGTTAAAGTAATACTAAAAATAAAGGTCTTGATTCGGTAAAATATTTAATTGTACATTAATTTACTATTTATAAAATCAATTATAATACTTGCTGCTTTATATGTAATTTATCTACACATTTTTTTTTCTTGAAGTTATATGAATTTGTTATTATTATGTATTTTATATAATTTTGTAATTTTCCTTCCTTCAAAGTAAAAGAAAATTGTTTGACTTTTAATTTTAAAATTAATTGCAATAATTTGCTGTGCTTTAGATGTAGTTTTCATATGATTTTAATTGTACTATACTGAGTGCTCTAAAATTTAATTAACAAATTAAAGAGGGTTGATGGAAATCACCAGGAGGATGAAAAATCCCCATCTGAGTCGTCACTGGGGGGGGGGGGGGAGTATGGTTGTGGAGTCTCCAATATTTGTAAGCTTGGGGAAGTCTAGATTTTTAACCCCTTAAGTGGTTAATTATTTCTGTTCAATAAATTGAAAATAGCAGATTCATACCAGCTTGGGGAAGTCTAGATTTTTAACCCCTTAAGTGGTTAATTATTTCTGTTCAATAAATTGAAAATAGCAGATTCATACCACTATTATTTAAATAAAATATTTGTAAAATTTAGTCTAAACATTTCCACCTTTCAATAGTATAAAAATTTTCTTAAAAAAGAGGTGGTGTCAAAAAGCTTTAAGTGATTAAACAAATTTGTCTTGGGCAAACCAGTCAAGGGGTTAAAAGACCATTTTATATTAAGAAAAAAAAAAGTAAAAGGTGTATGATTTCTTTTTGTTTTGATGATTTGTTTTCTAACTGTAAACAAGTTAAATAATCAAAATGCAAAATGAAAGCAGCTATTCAGTCTGTCATTGTGCATGTCTTATCTATGAAAATATCGTACATCCACCATACCTTAATTTCTCCATTACAATCCACTAACGTGTATTTCTTGCCAAAGTTAATAAATATCAGAATATCACGATATTTTGAATACATCATGCAATATTTTCAATATTGTCAACTTTCTTCTGATAATAAATATTTCAAGCATAATGTAAATTAGAAACTAAAACATATTCCACTTAACATGAAAACTTTTAATCAAAAAACACATTAAAAGTGCTCTTTTTTTTCAACTAATTGAAAACAGAAACAATTTTCTTTATGCACTTACATAAAGTTTTCAAAAGAGAAAAATGTATAAAATTCAGTATCAGCTATCAAAAAATGAGACTTTTAGAAAACAATTTTTATTATTTTGCAATTGAATTCACATATATTAAGTTAATACTTGTTGGCTATAAGAAATGCCTCATTTCACATTAGATCTCTAAAATTAAAATAAAACATTCTGGTACAAAGATATCCTTTTGTCACAATCACAAATGTACAAAAAATAATGAAATTTCTTCAAAATGATAGATATTAGATTAATTGCATTGTTTCAGAAGAGAAATAGATTTTATTTATTGATTATATCTTTTATAATACCATTTTCTCATTTTAATTAAAAATAACTTTTTAAAATAATGGGAACAGAAAATGAAGTCATGCCTTAAAAAACAGGCACTTTCCTTCATGAAGATGTTACTAATCAATACTTTTTCACTCTGCCAGTACTGAGTTTGAGGCAGAAGGCAAAATGCTCCTGTCAATAAAAAATGTCATATCAAAAGAAAAGCGATCATTTTCTTTCATAAAACTTAATATTTTCTTAACAAATGTGTCTACAAGACAAGAATTTCTATAATTTTTACTTATAGTTATTGAGATTACTGATAATGTAGGCTCTCTCAAATTCGCACATGATTTACAGATGTAAACAATGAAACATTCAGTTCTGATGTAGGGACAAAACTTGACTTTTTAATTTTTATATCAATTTTATAGACATTTTAGATTGTAATTTGCATTAATATTATTCATGTGTTTTCATGAAGAAAGAATAAATTTATTTCGGAAAAATTTTAAGATTTTTCTTATCCCTTTTTTTTTATACACGAGTAAATACGGTAACATAAAAGTAATAGATTATGTTCCGTACCTAATAAGAAGCGCTGTATTCGAGCGCCATCTGTGAAAAAGAAGAACCGTGTGGGTTCGAGTGTATAGAACAGAGTTGTGTTTTGGTTTTTGTGAGAAGTGGCGATATGAGATCGCATTATGAGTTTTGAGTTTATATAGTAAAATAAATATTATTTTTGTGTGTGACAGTCCACTAAATGAGTGAGTTTTGTGATTTCTTCAAGCTATCGATGACACCTGGTCCGGTAAACGCCGGAGAAATAATTTCGCAATTTAGAAACCAATTGCTGTGGATGAGAATGAGTTTCTTGTTTCTTTTCTGGAATAAAAAAGAGATGTTTTATGGAACACCTGCAGCATTTGAAACAAATTAAGTAAGAACATGAGTTTTTATTGGTTCATTTATCCCTGTAATATAGTATTTTTTATTTGTTATATATTTTATTGTTTTATTTTGATTTAAAGTGTTAATTGTTTTGGGTTTTATAAATTTGTTCTTAAAATGTTCAAAGACGCGCATAAGTCAGATTTGCTAATAGCTGCAGCCGAATTAGGGGAAAAAGTAAGCGATAAAGCCACAAAAGCAGAGTTAATTTATATTATAAAAAATACAGAGAAATTTAAAAGTGACTCTGAATTTGTATCTAATTTAATAGACGGTATAATTGAGGAACGTAAAGAAGAATTTGAGCGACTCGAGAAAAGTAAACAATTAGAATTGCAGTTAGAACAAGTTAAATTGGAAAGAGCTAAAGCCGAATTAGAATTATCTCGCATGCAAACAAATTCTAAATTTAATGACAGCGATTCAGAAAGTAAAATTGATTCTCTGGACTCTTTAATAAAAAATATAAAAACTCTAACAATTAGAATTCCGAGTCGCCCAGAAGGTTGGGGTCTTTTTTTTGCTTCTTTGGAAAGATCATTTATAACAAAAAATGTACCCGATAAATTTAAAGCTGAGATTCTTTTGAATTTATTAGGGGAGAAAGCTTCAAATGTAATTTCTTACATAAGCGATAATGAGTTGGGTGATTATGATAAAGTAAAGAGAATTGTTCTTAGAGAATTTGAACCAACACCCCAATGTTGTCTTGAGCAATTCAGAAAAACTGTTAGGCAGTCAAATGAAACACATATGCAATTTGCATCACGTTTAATAACTAGCTTTGATTATTATTTAAAATTGAGAGAAGTGTCCGATTTTGAGAAGCTGAAACAATTAATTGTATCAGACAAATTATTTCAATGTTTAGATAAAGATACAGCAGCTCATATTAGTGTTAAACAATCGGATTCATGGTTCGATCCCGTGACGTTAGCGAAGGAAGCAGATTTATGCTTTGTGTCACGCGGTAAATCATTAACTGAGAATAATAATCAAAAATCTATGAGAAATGTGCCTAAAGTATTTTTATTTGATAGTAAGAGTATAAAATGTATACTTTGTTTTGAAAGCCATCCGATACACAAATGTAGGAGATATATGGCATTATCTGTTTCTGAAAGGATAGAGGTAATTAAGAAAAATGATTGTTGCTTTAATTGCTTAGGCAAACATTTCGTTAATAATTGTAAATCAAAATTTCTGTGCTCCTTATGTAAGCGAGAAGGTAAAACCAAGAGACATCATTTTTCATTGCATTTCCCGAGAAATGAGATATTGCGCAATGCAAATGTGAATGGTGAAAGTGGGGTTGAAGCACCTTTCCCCACCGTAAGAGTAAGTGAATCAAATCTTTAGGCAGATTCGCCAATATTTGAACCTAATCAAAACAATAGAAATAATAATTCCGTACTTTCTACGCGAGTAATAAATCAAACAAAAACTGTTTTGTTAAGTACAGTAAGTTGTTTATTGAGAGATGACGCGGGAAATTACTATAGAGTACGTGCAGTTTTGGATCAAGGGGCAATGAATAATTTTATGACGGTAGATTGTGCAAATAGCCTCAAATTAAAAAAGGATTTGGCAGTTTGTGGTATCGGTGACACATTCACAAAAATTAAATATGTTGTTACCGCGACAATTTCAAATTTAGAAAGAAATTTTGAAAAGGAGTTGGATTTTTTGATTGTATCTAAAATTACGGATTTCATGCCATCAAAAATGTTTAATATTAATGTGCCAGGGTTAAAATATGTAAAACTAGCGGATGAAAAATTTAATAAGCCAGTCGTATAGATTTACTTTTAAGTGCTGAGATATTTTATGAGCTGTTACGGCCAGGTCAAATTTGTCCGGTTAATAGTAATTTGATTTTTCAAAATACAGTTTTTGGTTATGTAGCAAGTGGAAGTGTTTGCATTCCAAATCAGGGGAAGGTACATTGTGGTTTCATTCAGGACAATACTCTTTTAAACGAAACTATAGAGAAATTTTGGAAAATAGAAGATGTTCAGATTGAAGTACCCAAAAATAAAGAAGCAATAATTTGCGAAGAACACTTTGAGAAAAACGTTAAAAGAGATAGTACAGGGAGATATATTGTTAAAATGCCGTTAAAAGAGGATCCGCTTTGCTTAGGAAAATCCAGAGATATTGCCCTTAAAAAGTTAAATTCGCTGTGGAATAGATTCTTAAAAGAACCTGAATATTTAACATTGTATAGAGAATTTTTACGCGAATATGAAAGGTTGGGTCACATGACAGAGATTTCGGAAAGGGAGGAAGAAGTAGGAACTTATTATATACCGCATTTAGGAGTCTACCGCCATGATAAAAGTACAACAAAACTTCGTGTAGTTTTTAACGCGTCTTCAAAAACAACCTTATTCAACTCGCTTAATTCCTTACAGTATAACGGTGGGGTTATTCAGGAAGACCTTTTTAAAATAATGACAAGATTTCGTAAACATATTTATGCATTCGTAGCTGACATTAAACAAATGTATAGAATGATTTTAATTGATCCGAGTCAAACTAAACTTCAGAGAATTCTTTGGAAGGAAGGGGTGAATGAACCAGTTAAAACTTATGAGCTGAAAACTCTTACATATGGAACAGTGAGCGCCCCATATTTAGCTACTAGAGTTTTGCTTCAACTATTGAGAGACGAGCAAAACAACTTTCCCTTAGCATCCTCAGTTTTAGAAAGAGATTTTTATATGGATGATGTGTTGAGCGGCGCAGCCACTCTATCCGAAGCTAAAGAGCTGCAGTCAGAGTTAGTGGAGGCTCTCAAGAGTGCAGGAATGCATTTGCACAAGTGGCATAGTAATAATTTAGAGTTAAAAACAGAACCTGACAGTGATTATAATTTTAGAGAAGAGACAAAAACGCTTGGTGTGATGTGGAATCCTAGTAGTGACAGCTTTACCTTTCAAATACAAGTAGAAGGTGTAGTTTCGCGAACGAAAAGAAACGTGCTTTCAACAATCGCACGAATATTCGATCCGCTTGGCCTCTTAGGGCCTGTTGTTACTAAAGCTAAAATCCTCATGCAAAATCTGTGGTGTTTGAATCTAAATTGGAGTGATCCACTTCCTGAAAGAGAAGCACAAGAATGGCAAAGCTTTATCCAGTCCCTGCCAGTGGTGAACAATGTGAGTGTTAAGAGGTGCATTCTAATTGAGAAACCTGTTCAGATCGAGCTTCATGGTTTTTCTGATGCATCCGAATTTGCCTATGGATGCGTTATTTATTGCAAATCAACGTCAAGTGATGGAGCCTTTAAAGTAAATTTGGTTTGCAGCAAATCCCGAATAGCACCCCTTAAGCGTCTTACTATTCCAAGGTTGGAGCTTTCTGCAGCCGTTCTCTTAGCAAAACTGATATCCAAAGTGAAAAGTGCCTTACAACTAGAGACTGCTGACATTTATTTATGGAGCGATTCGACGATCGTACTTTCCTGGTTACGAAAAGAACCATATCTTATGAAAACTTTCGTTGCCAACCGTGTAGCAGCAATACAGGACTTGACAAAAGTTCAACAGTGGCGTCATGTGTCTTCTGAGAACAATCCAGCAGATCTCATTTCGAGAGGAATGGATCCTGAGAAACTGGTTAAAAATGAACTGTGGTTCAAAGGTCCGATGTTTCTGACTCAACGAGACTATCCTAATTGTGAAATTCCTACGTTCGTCATTAGAGATTAATTTTTCACAAGAACTAAAAAATTTAGATCAAGACTTATCTGTTTTTTGCGTAGCTTCCAATTATTTTATTGAAGTGTTATTTAATATTACTAACTGTTATACTAAACTATTGCATGTTCTAAGTTATCTTTTCAGGTTTATTCACAACATGAAGAATCCAACTGAAAAGAGGGTGGGTCCTTTGAAAACTCAAGAAATATTAAAAAGTGAGATATTTATTATTAAAGAGGTCCAAAACAACGAGTTTTCTGAGGAAATTAAGTGCTTAATTCACCAAAAGAATGTTCCAGATAAAAGTAAGATATAATGTTTAAATCCTTTTTTAGATAGGGATGGAATAATAAGGGTAAATGGTAGAATAAAAAATTCTGATTTAAGTTTCAACAGTAAGTTTCCAATTATTCTACCTAAGAGTCATAAATTAACTAAGTTAATTTTAGAGGCATATCATAAGAGATATTTTCATTTAGTCCCTACTGCCCTATTACATTACGCAAGACAAAAGTTTTGGCCAGTTCAGGGTAAAGCAACATGTAGAAAAGTCGTGCATGATTGCATTAAATGTTTTAGGTTTAAACCTGTAGGTGTTGAACAGTTAATGGGTGATTTACCAAAAGAGAGGGTAACGCCTGATTTTCCATTTAATTGTTCAGGGGTTGATTTTTGTGGACCATTCCTTATTAAGTATAGAAATCAAAGAAAAGGAATTTTCCACAAAATATATGTGTGCATATTTGTATGCTTAGTCACAAAAGCCATTCATCTTGAAATTGTAACTGATTTAACATCGGAGGCCTTTGTGGCATGTTTAAAGAGATTTGTGGCTCGCAGAGGTTTGTGTTCGAAATTATATTCGGACAATGCGACAAATTTTATAGGAGCTAATAAAGAGCTTTCTAAATTACATAACTTAGTTTTAAATCCAGATGAGAGACTTTCAAATTATTTGTCAACTGAGGGAATTGATTGGAATTTCCTTCCTCCAAGAGCACCTAATTTTGGTGGCCTCTGGGAACGTGGTGTAAAGTCGTTTAAATATCATTTTAAAAGAGTTTTAGGCAATTCTAGGTTGGCATATGAAGAATTCTTAACGGTTATTACTCAAATAGAAGGAATTTTAAATTCCAGACCGCTTGTACCTCTGTCATCAGATACTGATGTGTATGATGTGTTAACCCTTGCCCATTTCCTAATTGGCAGACCCTTAAATGCCATTGTTGAGCCAAATTTAACTGAGATTAAAGACAATCGGTTGTCTAACTGGAAAAAACTAACAAAAATAATTCAAATTTTTTGGAAGAAATGGCATATTCAGTATCTTAACAATTTGCAACAGAGGTCCAAGTGGATGGTAGAAAAAGATAATGTAAAAGTTAATGAGTTAGTGCTTCTTAAAGATGGAAATCTACCCCCTCAAAAATGGGCATTGGGTAGAATAATAGAAGTTTATTTTGGTGAAGATAAACGGGTCAGAGTTGTTAAAATAAAAACTCAATCTGGAGTTTATAAAAGACCAATATCAAAAATTTGTATTTTGCCTCTCAATCTGTAATCTTGTATATATTTTTTCTGAGTATATATTTTCTGTGTATTTTCTGTATATATTTTTTCTGTTATCATAGAAGGCGGCAGCCTTCAAGTGACGCAGCTTTAAACCTACCATCGTCAAAACCTACCATCGTCATAAGGGTAGATGCGGAACTTCATATATACAGCTAACTCAACATCAAAGGGAATCGGAAAAGCCGCCTTCTAATAACTCAGCAAATATTGGTCAGAATGGTCCAATTTTTTAAATATAGTCTTATATTCCCAGTCTAATCCTATCCTATAATTTTTACATTTCTACGTGCCGTATATTTTTAGATCTCGATAACCATTTTTAAACTGAAATTGATGGTGTTTGTTCCTGATAATGAGATCTAGAAAATGGGCTGGGAGATTTTATTAAAACTTATATATAATATGAATCTCTTTAAAATAGAGGTAATAAGACTTGCCTTGTTTCTAGGAAAACTCTTGTTTGTTATATATTGGTCTTGGAAAATTGGACTATATTAGCTCGCGGATTACATGTTATTCTATTGGTTAGCAGACGAAGCCTGAGTGAAAAACATTATGTACTTATGGTCACAGTTAAAACACCCGAATCGAAGCAATAAATGTTGTTTAAACTACAAAAACATCTTATCATGTGCTTTAAAACATTCAATAAATATATACTAAATCAAATTTCTATTTATTTTGCCTTTATTTTTCGTAAGAAGAAAATATTACGTTTCTTACATTGGATATTTTTGCATTTTGTGGAAAAAATATTTTGAATCCTTTTTTAAAATAGGAAAATATTTTTTAATTATACATATTCTATATACTTTCGACTTATGATTTTTTTTTAAAGTTTTCAAACAAAAATTATTTTAAATTATTTGTTGTTGGAAAGTCATGTATTCATACGCCTAGGGGCGCCACTTGTCTAGTTTTGTTTTGAATCCGAACCCGAACGCGGCAAGTTACACGGAGCATTTTTCATTCAGGTAGTAATATTCTTACATAATGTCCATTAAATTGATATAGAAAATGCACGAATTAAAAAATATAAAGCAGACAAGATAGAATCATTAAGTAATTTTCAGGTTTTAATAATCCACATGTTGTTTCTTGTTACGCCAATTGAATCTCGCAATGTCAATATACAACGAATAAGCTCTGCAATAAAGTTAACCGGAGAATCTTGCAATGGATTATTAATTAATACAGAATGTGTAACTTTGCAATAAAGTTATTTGCTTGTATTTTTGAAGACTTATGGATTACAGTGTGGAGGCAGGATATATTCAAAATTTTACGAGAATGCCAGTTAAAAATCTGGACTGCATTTTGTTTTGTTTTGTTTTGTTGTCAGTAATTTTGGGTGAAATGCAGTTTACTCTCCTTCGCCAAGGAACTTTTTATGTGTATTGTTTGATAAACAAAAAATATATAGAGGTAAAATTGTTTATTTTTTTAATTTTTTCGCTGCTTGAGCAAAGAATAGGTTTGCATTAATCATAATTAATAAACGGAAACTTACTGGTTTGCTTAAAGTATTGTTTTTAAATACAGGGTACAAAATACATGAATTTTCTTAAATCCCAGTTTATTTTATTAAAATTTGTCATTTCATGAAAATAAAATTATTGCATATCTTTTATCTTTGAGTTTAAATGTTAAAACACTTTTCAATGTTTGCATTTTAACAGGTTTTGCAGATAATACATTTTGTGAATTTCACAGAGTTGACTGTATTATACTCTATTATAAGCATTCATTATGATTTCTAGTACATTATTACATTTAAATTACTCTTTTTAAAAATGTAAACAAAAGATGAGCACATTATATTTGTGCAATGTCTGGTCCCAAGTTACACACACTTGAGGGACTTTACAATTTCTATGTATAGCTTGTTTTAAACTTAAGTGAAATGTTGGCTAATACATTTTCAGTTTCATAAATTATTTCAATTTGAAATATTTTAGTAATCGCTACTACTGTTATTCCGTCGACCAATTTCGCCAAATTATACATAATCACATATTTTTTTTTTAAATAATGAAAAAACAAATAATTAGTAAAATATTAATAAAAAGTCGAAATAAAAATCAATGACATTTTAAATATACAAATTGTATTTAATGTCATTGAATGTGGCATTCACAATCATCCATTATTGGAATTTAATCTTATAGTTTGGCGATAATTTTTTGGTCGACGGGATAACCTAGTAGTACCTAGTAATCTATAAAGCTAACAAGTAACATTTATACAACATTTCATTAACTCGATTCCTCTTAAGTAAATTTGAATAAGCGACGGCAAAAATCCATTGCAAGATTCTCTGGTTAACTTTATTGCAGACTTTATTCATTGTATATTAAGACATTGCAAGATTGAATTGGCATAACAAGAAACATCCATGTGGATTATTAAAACCATGAAAATTACGTAATGATTCTATCATGTCTGTTCGATGTTTTTCAATTTGTGCATTTTCTTTACCAATTCTATTCTAAATAAATAAATTCTACCTGAATGAAAAATGCTAATAACGCGTTTTGATTCAAATCAAAACTAGACAAGTGGCACCTTCTTAATATGGAATATAATATAGAATGTATGAAAACTTATGAATTAGAGGGGGGAGGCAGAATATATTCAAAATTTTATGAGAATGCCAGGTAAAAATCCTGTATTGTACTTTTTTTGGTTTGTTGTCAAAAACCTTTTTCTCATGTCTATGAATAAATTACTCCTTGCACCAACATAAGATTTTGTTGTCAGTGGCACAGCCAAGGGGGTGGTTTTGTGAACTACATCCATGAATCGCTAAAAAAAAAAAAAAAAAAAAAAAAAAAAAAAAAAGCAAATTGCATAAAAAATGGGAATTACCTCCACAAATTGTTTAAAATGTGAATTACGTCCATGAATCATGTAAAAAAGCGAGAATATATTCATAAATTGTATGAAAAATGCAAATTACGTCTATGAATCGTGTAGTAAAACATAAATTATGTTCATAAATCGCTCAAAAAACACGAATTTTGGCGGCAAAAAGCTGAAACGGAAATTACCTCTATAAAACGCATGAAAATAGCGACTTGCATTCATGAATTGCATAAAAAATGTGAATTACGTTCATGAATCACTCAAAAAATGCAAATTACGTCCATGAATTGCATAAAAACGTGAATTACGTTCATAAATCACTCAAAAAATGCGAATCACTTCCATGAATTGTGCAAAAAAACACGAATAACGTTCAGAAATTGCAAAAAATGCGAATTACGTCCAAGAATTGGTAAAAAAAGCGAATTACATTCATAAATCCTATAAAAACACAAATAATGTCAATAAATCGATCAAAAAACTCAAATTTCGTCGATAAAAAGCTCAAAAGATGCAAATTATGTCTATGAATCGCATAAGTATAGCAAATTACGTCCATAAATCATGTAAAATGTAAATTACATTCATTAATCGCCTAAAAATCGCGAATTATGTCCATGAATCGCTCAAAAAAAGCGAATTGCATAAAAAACATGAATTGGGTCCACAAATCGCTCAAAACATGAATTACGTCCATGAATTGTTTAAAAAAGTGAGAATTACGTTCAGAAATTGTATGAAAAACACAAATTATGTCTATGAATCGTGTAGTAAAACGGGAATTATGTTCATAAATTGCTTAAAAAACACGAATTTTGGCAGCAGAAAGCTGAAACGCAAATTACGTTCATAAATCACTCAAAAAATGCAAATCACTTCCATGAATCGTGCAAAAAAATACTAATAACATTCATTAATCGCATAAAAATCACGAATTATGTCCATGAATCGCGCAAAAAAGGCGAATTGCATAAAAAACATGAATTGGGTCTACAAATCGCTCAAAACATGAATTACGTCCATGAATTGTTTAAAAAAGTGAGAATTACGTTTAGAAATTGTATGAAAAACACAAATTATGCCTGTGAATCGTGTTGTAAAATGGGAATTATTTTCATAAATCGCTCAAAAAATACGAATTTTGGCAGCAGAAAGCTAAAATGCAAATTACATCTATAAATCGCATAAAAATAGGGAATAGCGTTTTGCATTCATGATTTGCATAAAAAACACGAATTACATTCATGAATCGCTCAAAAAATGCAAATTACGTCCATGAATTGCATAAAAATGTGAATTATGTTCATAAATCACTAAAAAAATGTGAATCACTTCCATGAATCATGCAAAAAAACACAAATAACATTCATAAATTGCAAAAAATGTGAATTACGTCCAAGAGTTGTGTAAAAAAAGCGAATTACATTCATAAATCCTATAAAAACACAAATAACGTCAATAAATTGATCAGAAAACACAAATTTCGTCGACAGAAAGCTGAAAAAAACGTAAATTATGTCTATGAATTGCATAAAAATAGCAAATTACATCCATAAATCATGTAAAATGTAAATTACATTCATTAATCGCATAAAAATTGCGAATTATGTCCATAAATTGCTCAAAAATGCAAATTACATTCATAAATCTCATAAAAAACACGAATGATGACCATGAATTGTGCAAAAAATGCGAATTACACCCAACATTAAATTAATTTGCAGAAAGTTTTTGGTTTTATACAAGTCTGCCAACAAGAACCTACAAGTTATCCTGAAACCCATTCTAAACCAACAAAAATTTAATGGAAAGATAAATTTGTCCTAGAAAGACAAAATAATTTCCATTGATCTACATTGACCAGAATCGAAAAATTCCTATTGAAATCTATCCTATACACTCCAAAACCAGAAAGAAAAAAATCCCTCCAAGAGTAACTCAATCTATCTGCTGCAAAATAAGATACATTGAAATGCAACTGAACAAGAACCTGAAAATTACATTTGAAATCAAACCGAAACCAGATTCAACCCCTCCCCCCCCCCAAAAAAAAAAAAAAAAAAAAAAAATCCAACCATATCTCGATTCGGGTAAGAAAACTTAATTTCCATAGATACGTGTGGTCAGAAATCTGGAAATTCCAATTAGTCTATGGGTTAGCAAACCTTAATTCAATCTGAAAAAAAAAAAAAAAAAAATTCTGACAAGCAGAGTTGTGTAATATAGACACACGCCTTGTGCAGAAAATTTTATGAAGAAACAATTTTTATTTATTTATTTCGACAAAGAATTGCGTAAAAAAAAAGTGTATATCAACAAAGAATCATGTAAAAAAACCCAACATTTCGACAAAATACCACGCGAAAAACGTTAATTTCATCCAAAGACCGCAATAAAAACATTATTTCAATCCATGAATCGCATAAAAAATACGAATTCCATGCATGAATCGCATAAAAAATGTGAATTACATGCATGAATCGCATAAAAAATGTGAACTACATCCATGAATCGCTAAAAAAAAAGCAAATTGCATAAAAAATGGGAATTACGTCCACAAATTGCTTAAAATGTGAATTACGTCCATGAATCATGTAAAAAAGCGAGAATTATATTCATAAATTGTATGAAAAACGCAAATTACGTCTATGAATCGTGTAGTAAAACATGAATTATGTTTATAAATCGCTCAAAAAACACGAATTTTGGCGGCAAAAAGCTGAAACGGAAATTACCTCTATAAAACGCATGAAAATAGCGACTTGCATTCATGAATTGCATAAAAAATGTGAATTACGTTCATGAATCACTCAAAAAATGCAAATTACGTCCATGAATTGCATAAAAACGTGAATTACGTTCATAAATCACTCAAAAAATGCGAATCACTTCCATGAATTGTGCAAAAAAACACGAATAACGTTCAGAAATTGCAAAAAATGTGAATTACGTCCAAGAATTGGTAAAAAAAGCGAATTACATTCATAAATCCTATAAAAACACAAATAACGTCAATAAATCGATCAAAAAACACAAATTTCGTTGATAGAAAGCTCAAAAGATGCAAATTATGTCTATGAATAGCATAAGTATAGCAAATTACGTCCATAAATCATGTAAAATGTATATTACATTCATTAATCGCATAAAAATCTCGAATTATGTCCATGAATCGCTCAAAAAAAGCGAATTGCATAAAAAACGTCAATTGGGTCCACAAATTGCTCAAAACGTGAATTACGTCCATGAATTGTTTAAAAAAGTGAGAATTACGTTCAGAAATTGTATGAAAAACACAAATTATGTCTATGAATCGTGTAGTAAATCGGGAATTATGTTCATAAATCACTCAAAAAACACGAATTTTGGCAGCAGAAAGCTGAAACGCAAATTACGTCTATAAATCGTATAAAAATATCAAATAGTGTTTTGCATTCATGAATTGCATAAAAATGCGAATTACATTCATGAATCGCTCAAAAAACACAAATTACGTTCATGAAACGCATAAAAACGTTAAAACGCATTAAAAAGCACTTTCAATTTCGAAACTGGTTTTGAAAGTGAAACTATCTTTGTAAAAAATATCTGCAACCAAAATCGAAAAAGTAAAAAAGGTGCGCTGTCAGCATGAACCTCAGCTATCAAATGCAAAAAAAATTATTCAAAAATGTCAAAATGCGAAAGAGTTATTAGAAAAATGCTTCCCCATAGGAATAGCATTAGCTCGCGAGCGTTTCCTCGAGCGAGGACAGGGGCCTTTATGGGTTAAATTAAATGCAATGTCTTATTGTGATCAGTATTAACTAGTTATGGCTCAAAAGCATAGTTTAAGTGAAAAATAATTTGTAGAATCGACGATGGTCAAACACAAATGGATGTTGGCCAAGAATTGAATATTTCGCAAAATGTCATATCAAGAGCTTCAAGCCACTTCTTAAGCACTTGATAGATTGTTAGACAGCCAAGTCAAGGGGGTCCAAGAGCAATAACTTCATCCAAAGACCATTTTCAATTACTTTCAGCTTGAAGAAACCACGAAGTGATTACAAGAGATTTGGTTTCAGATCTTCAGGCTGCCATAGGAACTCTAATTAATCGCTCTATTACTGCACGAGGCTTAACGTGGGTGGACTGTATGCGAGAAAACCAGCAGTTTGTGTCCCACTCACTCCAACTTCCAAAGGGGCCCGTTTAAACTGCAATCGTCGTCATGTTCAATGGTGTCAAGAAGACTGGGCTCGAGGATTGTTTACTGGCGATTTCAGATATAGTCTGAACATCCATTCTAGACCTCTTTTGATCTGGAAAAAAGGAAGGAACAAGCAACTTGCCTTCCCTTGAAACATCCTATTCGAGCACAGTCCTCTTGGCTTTTTTGAATATCACGATGTCAACAGTTTAGATGGGGCTCTTCTAAAGTTTGAATGAGTGGGACGCAAATTAGCATTTATTTCGCACATAGTCCACCCTTGTTAAACTTTCATTCAGCAGTAGAATGGCTAATTAGAGTACCTGTGGTAGTCTGAAGATCTGAAACTAAATCTCTTGTAGTCCCATTGTGATTTTTTCGAGCTGAAAATATCAGAAAACTGTCTTCGGATGCAATTGTTGCTCTTGGTCTCCTTTGATCGGGCTGTCTTTCAACCTATCAAATGTTTAAAAAGCCTCTCGAAGCTCTCGGTGTGACACTTTAAGGATTATACAGTTCTTGGGCGACCTCAATTTGTGTTTGATTTCCCGTTATTTTACCAATTACACTGATAAACAAGGTTTCTGTTTCTAACTATGTGGTGACTTTTATATTTTAGGTGGTACTGCGGAAGAATATGCCATTAAAAAGTTTCCATCACCCGCAGATTTTTAAAAATTCAATAGCTTGAAAATCTGAATTTTGTAGTATTTATTCAACACATATACCTTATAAAATTTATCTTTTGGTATTTTAGTAATGACAAAATTTTAAATAAACATTTATAAAGCTTAAAATTAATATTTAAAACACTGAAAACATTCATTGTTTATTAAGTTTCAGAAAAATGTAGAAGAATTTTTATAAAAAGAAGTGATATTAATAAGAAATTTCATTCTTTATGTAGCGGTAAATATCTTATCTGTGGGTGCTCTCTTATAGATACATTTATTAGCTTCCCTAATAAGGTTCTAACTGTAATCTCCCAGCATATAAGGGGTCCACCTGCTTTGATATCGGGTTTACATTGCAGAAATATCCTCGTGGAAGCGCTCTTCATGCTCGTCGCTCACAGCACCCACATTTTCGGAGGGGAGGGGCATTTAAATGAGATTCTAAAAAGTGAATTTTCAACGACATTGAAATCCTAAATTTTTGTAACTTTTTAACATGGCTTTAATTAATGTTTCATAGTAAGGATTTCGATGATTTCCTAAGAAATGTGTCACAACATTTTTAAAGTCGATCCATGCTGCTTTTTCTAAATCACTTAATGTACCTTCAAAATTTTTGTCCTTCATAAAGTGTCTAATTTGCAGGCCAACAAAAATACCCTCCTTATTTTTTCCATAGCTTAGCGACGGAAATTGTTCTTGCAGATATTGAAATCCACGATCGTCTTTATTTATATCTTTAACGAAATTCTTCATCAATCCCAACTTTACGTGGAAAGATGAAAAAATAATTTTCTTTTTATCGATTAGAGGAACGTTTTGGATATTTTTTTCACCTGCAATATATTGTTTGAGCTCTGGCCACTTCTTTTGATATAATGTTTTGCTCTGCTATTCCACTTGAATAGGAAACAACAATATTTTGTATAACCTTGTTGCATACCAATAAGAATGGCAATTACTTTAAAATCCACACATATATTCCAATCATGATGCGATTAATCAACTTCGTGAAGCAGTATCTTCATATTTTCATAAGACTCTTTCATTGTGCAAGAATATGCTATTGGAACAGACGGCAAGACTTTTCCATTAGGAAAAAGCACACCCTTCAAGCTGGTTTTCGAACCATCGATGAACAATCACCATTGTTGCGAGTTATATTGACAATTTAAAGCAGACATTAAACCACTTATATGATTACAATAGCATAAATCCCCTTTTCTTGAAATAAATGTCGAATATTTCTTATGTCAATCTCGATAAATAGATATTTTTGTATTGTTTTTCAGGAGATTCCAACCTTGCAATCTTGATCCATGTAATTCTGAGTTTTTCTTTAAAAAATTATGTCTCTCACAAGATCATTCAATTCTTCTTGAGTAATTACGTTTGGTTCTTCATTTATGCCAAGAGAATAGTTTATATCAGATGTAGAGGATGTTTCAATTTCAAATTCTGCTGCATCGCAATATGTAAAATTCTCTGGAGGTTTCGGTATTGGTAAATCACCATTATGTAATACTGGTCGTATTGCTGAATCTAAGTTCGGGTACTTAATTTTATGTTTACTTCTTGCAGAGAATCCTTTAATTTTTGTAATATAAAAGTAGCAGTCGGTTATATGATCCTTCGGCTCGCACCATATCATGGGCATAGCAAAGGGCTCTTTCTTGTACCTTTTATCCACGCTCGGAGGTTTGTAGCACATCGTGTACAACAAGAATGAGGCGCCTATTTCTTACCTTGTTCACCTACTTTACATCTAAAGTACATGTGATAGGCTTCTTTATTAGCTGCGTGAAAGCGAATCGATGCTTTTTCAAAGTTAGCTCCTTGCACACATAGCAAAAAGAATCGGGTTCATTAATGCATCCTCTAGACATTTTTCACATTTCTCAGAGGAAAATAGGATAATTATAATCAAAATTTAAGTAAAAAGTCTTACAGGACAAAGACATAGTGGTGCGCTCGCCGAGAGATAAGTTTCAACTGTAATGGATTTGTGTTAAAACCAAATACTGTGGGGGCGGCTAGCGCTGTCTGGTCAAGGTCTCTTAACATAGATTATTATTATTAGAGGGACATCAGTTTCTACTTTTTTGCTGTATATTTTATCTTTGTAATAAGAAAAAATGTTTGTGTGAATCAAACACATGTAATAGAATAATGTTTTATAATTATAATGCCTAAACGATGCCTACATACTCCGAAAAGTATACATAAAATTTCTAAAAATTGGAGGGTGATAGAAAATTTTTACAAACATATTCTTTTTCAGCAGCTTGAAATCTATAAGAAACACTCAATGTATGTAGAGAAACAGAAAATTCGTTAAAATTTGTTTATCAGTGATTTGCCACTCATGATTTTTTCTTAAATGATACTTTTGAGCCATAAATAATGAATACTGATCACTATCAGGCATCGATTTTAATTTAAACAAACTCTACAGACCATAATTCCAACATACGCCTGGCGCACCACATTAAAAATTGCCTAATTTGCATATTTACGACGCTAAATTATGCGCGGAAGTGCAATTTTGTATGTAATAGTATTTAATTGACATAAATGAATGATGCATTAAGCATTGGTTACAGTATTAATTGAGTCAGTTTAATTCTACTCATTATCCTTTAATTTTCATGATCATTGTCTAATAACTGATCAAATTAGTGTTTTCCAATTTTAGTTTATTATTTTTATGCTTCTGTTTGACTTTATATTAATAAAGAATATATTTTACTAATAACATTTAAGATTTAAAAATGTGTTAGTCTACAGAAGATATTTCTGATGCTTTGTTGTTACTGCAAATCATCTATGTTTTTATTGGTTAATATGAATAAATACTAAATAGCTTCTACTAAAATTTTCTGTTTTTTATTTTACTAAATACAATAAATTTTTTAACTCATTGAAAATAAATAATTAACATGCATTGAGCTTTGCAGATAAAAAAGTTTTTATTAATTTTTTTACAATATTTCAGATAAAAAAGGAACAAATGGCATTTTTTTAACAGTTAAAGCATCTTTTTGAGAATTTCAGCAAATGACTTAATTATGCAGAGAATTTATCGTCTGACTTAAAGGGAAAAACATTTCCTTTAAAAATATATCAGTGCCTCATGTCACTTTCAAGTAGCAGAGATGACTTTTTTTGTGAAATATGTTCCAAAGATTTTTCAAAAAATAGTGGTGTGAAAAAACACTTGTGTATCCATAAAAAGGAAAAACCTTTTGTATGTGAAATATGCTCTAAAAGATTTTCACAAAGTTGTGATTTTATAAAACATTTGCGTACTCATACAACTGAAAAACCTTTTGTTTGTGAAATATGTTTCAAAAGATTTTCACAGAAATGCAATTTAAATAAACATTTGCTAACCCATACTAAGGAAAAACCATTTGTTTGTGAAATATGTTTCATAGGATTTTCCCAAAATAGCACTTTGAAAACTCATTTGCGCACCCATTCAAAAGAAAAACCATTTGTTTGCGAAATATGTTGCAAAAGATTTTCACACAGTTGTGCTTTGAAATCTCACTTATCCACTCATACTCACTTATCCACGCAAAAACCTTTTGTTTGCGAAGCATGTTCCAAAAGATTTACCGTTAAGAGTAGTTTAAAAGCACATTTGCTGACACATACTAAGGAAAAACCTTTTGTTTGCGAAATATGTTCCAAAAGATTGTCACGAAATGATAGTTTCAAAGCACACTTGCGTATCCATACAAATGAAAAACCATTTGTATGTGAAATATGTTCCAAAGGATTTTCACGAAATGATAGTTTCAAAGCACACTTGCGTATCCATACAAATGAAAAACCATTTGTATGTGAAATATGTTCCAAAGGATTTTCACGCAGTTCTTCCTTAAAATCTCACTTATATACTCATACAAAGGAAAAACCTTTTGTTTGTGAAGCATGCTCTAAAATATTTCATCAGAGGTGTCAATTAAATAAACATTTGCTAACCCATACAAAGGAAAAGCAATTTGTTTGTGAAATATGTTTCAAAGGGTTTTCATGGAGGTATCAGTTAAAAGCACATTTGATCACTCATTCTAAGAAAAAACCTTTTGTTTGTTAAATATGTTCTAAAAGATCATTTAAAAAAAATCTTTGCTTAGTCATACAAAAAAATCTCTTGTTTGTGAATTTTTTTCCAAACGATTTTTAGTGAAGTGTAATTTAAAATCATTTTTACTCGCCCATATAAAGAAAAAATCTTTTATTTGTGAAATATTTTTAGGGAATTTTCGCAAAGGGGCCATTTTAATGCACATTTGCTCATCCATACAAAGGAAAACCTTTTGTAAGTGAAATATGTTTCTAAGAATTTTCAGTCAGTAGCAATCTAAAGAAACATACAAATTGAAAGACTTCATTTGTGATGTATACTCTAATGCATGTTCACAAACCCAGAATTGCTAAAGACAACTATTTTTATATTTTATTCATGCAACTATTAAAAAAACAGATTTTGTAGTATATTTCTCTTTCAAAAATTCTCGAACGTATGTCAATAATTTTTTGTTTTGAGAAATGAGTGTGAAATAAAATTGAAAAATATTAGCCTGTGAAAGTCTTGCAAAATGGACACCTAAAATTGCATACCCGCGTTGTTACAGATGAAAAATCTATTCATTGGTAAACTACTAAATTCTGGGGAATTTTTCGAGATCATAAATATATTATGCTGGTCTCCAAAACGCAAATGTTTTGTAAAGTATGTTCGGGTAAGTGTTTCTAACAGTCTTTTCTAAAGATCTTTTCAATCTCATACAAAGTAAAAGCATATTTTGATTATGCACTAGACAAATGTTGGAAGATGATATTGCTATGATTTGACTTCTGGAGTGCTTTTAAAAATATATAGTTAATTTTCGAAACATCGATATCAAAGGGTTATTTTAATCCAACGTTTTATTTATTAAAATGTAGTTAATATCATTTATTTCATATTTATTGTGTACTAATTCAGATTCCTTTCATGAAACATTTTTATAACTAACTTTCATGTGGAAAGCAAATAATATTCATATTACATAGTGAACAATTCTGTTACGAATCAAAGGAAACTAGAGAGGTTTAACCCATTTCATTTAATAAATGAGCCTAAATTATTGTAATAAAATGAATGTGAGTGGGCATAGCGTCTCACCCATGTCATCCCTTAAATTTTAAGACTGCTGTTTTCATTACTTATTGCCATTTCTTGATTTTTCCTCTGTTTATATTTACATATTGTGAGCGTTATTTAAATGGAAAAAAGTTTCTATTTTTTTTCCTACCTTCATTTTATTTTCCTTGCAGTGGATACTATTGAAAATTTTGCATATCTATTTTTATTCAGCTATAAACTTTTTTTCCATCAACCCGTTTTACTTACCCGTTCTGTAATCTATTCTGTAAGCGCATTGTTATGTTAAGCCGTAATTACCACATAATCTTTATGCCTGGAATGAAAGCTCAATACTTCTGCTTTAGTTAAAACCTACTTGCTTAATTTTTTATGATACATTTTATCTTAAAAAATTTACAAAATATTTTTAAATATTCATGTTTTTGGTTGAAAATTCCTCACATTTGATTTTTCCTACAGCTATTTTGATTATCTCTCTACAAACAAAGACAATATTTTGAGCATTTCAGTAGCTTTGATTGACTCCTATTGGTAAAACACTGAAATTCTTTTAATTATGAAAACTAATGTGGTAGATAAATCCTCCACAGTCTCCGCTATATATAATTCATATAATGGTTAATGTGTCATAAAAATATTCTTATCTATATGTTTTATGTTAAGACGACACACTACAGATTTTATTCAAAAATCTATGAATGTCTTCATTCAGAAAATGAGATTTTTACTGCATTGTTGTGAGACATTTAAAATTTTACGCCTGCAGTTTAAATTGTGTTTTATTACCTTATTGTGTGACATATATTTGATATGTTATTTTAAATATAAATTTGTTTTTATTTAATAAAATTGTTCAAGAATGTCTGTAATTGTCAAATAAAGTTTTTTAAATATGTATATATGTTTTGTATTCATACTGTTAAAGTGAATTTCGTTTTACAATAATTATACAGGGCAGCAAAATGATTGAAACATGATCATGTAATTGGTTCATCAATTCCTTATTTGATCGTAATTTGATCGTTGTACAAAACACATGAATCTGATATAAGTTTTTTTTTAATTAAAGATATTAACTTATAACTTTCATCTAATACTGATGCTGAGGTGGTGTTGCTCCACATTTTTAATTTTACTAATCTTTTAACTCAGTTTTTTCATAATTTACTAAATTTAAAAAAATGATTTTTTATAGACTCTTTTTGGTTTTTAAAATGCTACACAAGCATTTTTTGAAGGAAAAACATATTTCGTAGGAAATACTGTGGCTGCTTTATTTTCATACCTATCATGATGAATCAAAAACCAAAATATTCAGTATAAAATTATTTATATTTTATATATTATGAAATTTTCATTCGACATAAAAATTTATGTGGAAAAATAATGTGTTGGAAAAACATAATTAAAAATGGAAGAGATAAAAGATCATGTACCATATTCCACTGTCATTATTTTTTATAAAGGAGATCGAACCCACCTTAAATATTTTTTCTTACACAGATCTCTTGTAGAGCTACTTGTTTTTCCAAATTTCAATCCTGAAAAGCTTTTCCCTTTTATTTATTTATTTTATTTTATTTATCTTTATTTATTTATCATTTTTTGTTGTTGATGTTCAGCTCATCAAAAACTGTGGTAAGTCTGTTTTTGACAGTTTTCACTAATTGATATCAGAAAATTAAGTGAATAAAAAAAAATTCAAAACTTATAATAATAAAGTTCTTTGTAATGTAAAGTTAAATAGTTAATTTTATGAATGAGGTTTTAATTGTTTTTGAATAACAGTTTACTAAAAATGCTTCTCACCACCGTTTTCTCTTTTGTTCCATATGCACAGTATTATCGAAACTTTACGTTTTGAAGCATTCATATAAATGATAAAGATAAGTTTTACGCATTGTTGCTTATTTAAATATACAAGAAACAATTTAGTTACAATTGTTTATACTTTTATACAATAATTTTATTGTAATAATATACTAAAATAATAACAAATGCTTGCAGCAAACTACAATATTAAATAATTAAGTAAAGTATTAAAAAAGGATTAACACTAGAACCGCGGGAAATTTTACTCAATTTTCATCAAAATATTTTACACCAAAATTTTTATTTAGAACGTTTTAAGTTATTTATTTAAACTATTTTAATTCAGAACATATATAACTTATTCTGTGAAGAGATTTCTGGTTTCAATCGATACCTATCCATTTTGTACGGGTCAAAATGACCCGTCGCCGCGGTTCTAGTGTTAAAGCTATGAAAGAAAAGATCATGTAAAGAATTACTAATGCCTCTAAACTAAAAACAGTGTATAAGAATGGAGAAATTATAATAAAATAACACTTAAAGTTATGCTAATAAATTAAATTACAATAGTAAATTAACGAATTTTTACTTCATGATAAGTCAGATAAGGTAATATATCTAAATTGATCAATTAAAAAGCGAGTATATTTGTTCCCAATAGTATCAGCTGCATCTTGATTTCATATTTTTAACAATAAATATTTGCTTCGGTTCAGGCATATTAACGTATATATTTATTAATGCCTAAAATGTGTATGTTGTATTTCGCCGTGAAATCTTTTCTATCGAAGAGAGTATAGAGGTACGCGAGAAGTAAAAAAAGATAGAAAATCCATTGTTTCCTATTAGGTAAAGATCTATTGTTAATTAATGGAAATAATAATTAAAAACCCTTCAAAAGTTTTAATGAAAATGAATCATTTTTGTCTTGAAGTGTCTGTTAATCAGCTCGGAGAACTAAACTTGTGGAAGTGAGTCCAATAAAAAAGGTGAAGATGAATAAGTAATTAATTTCCACAAACGCAGGCATTATTCTGTTCCGAATTTTCTAAAAAATTAAAGCAGTCATATCCCATAATTAAAATAATCAGTCATGAATCAGAAAATTCGTACGTAAGGCATATTGCGAATTTCGACAAATGGTTGCTGAAAAAATCAATTTTGTCAAAAGATAGTTAGTAAAACGCGAATTTCTTCAATGGATTGTTAAAAAACGCAAATTTTCTCAAAGGATAGTGAAAAAGTAAACACAGTTTTTTCCGTGGATCACGAAAATTTTTTAATTTCAATAAAAACGCAAATGTCGTCAAAGGATCGCAAAAGATTCTCAAAAATTGTCAAAAGATCTCAAAAAGCAGCAAATTTTATAAAACAATAGTGAGAAAAACCACAAATTCGTCAAGCAATCATTTAAAAATGGCAATTTTTGTCAAAAGATCGTTTAAAAACCGCAAATTTGTCAAAAGATAGCGAAAAAAAACGCATATTTTTTCGAAATATCGCGAAAAATGCAAATTTTGTCAAAGAGGCATAAAGAAAAAAAAGCTGTTCTGGGAGTGGATTTTCTGCCGCTTCTTCCCTCCTCTTTGCTATTATCTTTCAGAAAACTCGCTGTGAATTTCAGATTTGTTTTGTTTACTCAAAATCACCCTTGTTCTAGAGATAGCAAATATTGTATAAGAATAAAAGTAAATAATGTGATAGGTATACTTATTTTTAGATAGATTTTTAGGGTTCCGTACTTATAAAGTGAAAATACAATCATTATAAGATCACTCCCATGTCTGTCTGTCACAGCTAGTTTACACATAAATTATTAAACGTAGAAAGCTGAAATTGGGGGAAGTAAAAAAGAATATTGGCCCACATATTTACAAATTATTAACTCTTTAACACCGGCAGAAGGGAAATATTTACTGCCCTTAAATCCTGACCTAATAAAAGAGCGATATCGTAAAATGGATTCGTCCGTTACTTGCATTTCTGTGTACTATACTTGTTAATGGGAGAGGCGTGGTTTAAATGTCATGTTGATGTATGATTATTCTTTCCCTTCCCCCACATGTTTTTGCTGGTTGTTTTCGGAAACAAACAAGGGAGAATAGAAACCTGTTTATTTCTTTGAGTGTTAATTCTAGGAAAAAAAAATCATTTATTGTTTTCTTGTCTGGTAGAAAGTATTTATGCTGAAGTTTTAGAGTCTGTTTATAAATTAAAAAAATTGGAAAAAAGGCTTCTAATAATATTCTTTGACAAGTGCTTTTGTGCAAAACGGTTTTCCCACGACGCTCCGCATACTGCTAATTATGGGAGCATAAAAAGGGTAATAGTCATAGAACAACAAAAATTAATAGGAATGTTACAAAAAAAGATATTGTATCTTTAAAACTATATCATCAGGAAAAAAGTGGTCAAACATTTTATGTGTGCATAAAATAAATATACAAAAATAATATAAATATCATACGTACAATAAACCCAGCTGGAGAAAAAACCCAATAGGGGCAGTTTTTTTCATTCCAGTTGGGTTTATTATAGTTATTGTATTTATGTCTGTATAATATTTGTACATATCTTTAACCGTTGAATGCACGCATTCAACGGAATTCAGCACATTCTTGCCTTAATATTTTCATTATAATGTAAGTATTTCGGTATCATCTATTAGACTATGAAATGAAATGAAAAAAAAAAGAAAGAAAGAAAAGAAAAGAAAAGAAATTGGCTTATTTTAGGATTGTTTTCACACTTATCTTCAGAATTTAAAATTCAGAAATTTTTAAAGAATGTTTTTAAAAAAGGTAATAAAGCTTTTATAGTACAAGTTAAGAGCAAGCATTTATAAGGTGATTCTAATATATATATATATTTTCCTTGCTCAAAATTTCAGACTTCTTCTTCTCTTTTTCCTAATTTAAATGCCTTACATCATGATTTTTATTTGATTATTTCACTCATGACAATTTTTTTACTGCTTCCCACCGAAGATTGTGGTTCAAAACGTCAATTTTGATAAAATTTTCAAAAATAACGCATGCTTCTATCGAAAATTGGAAAATACTATTCGCTTTCATAATTTCTGAATAAAGGCTACACATGTCATGTTCAAAGATTAAAAAATGACTAGAACAGTTAGAATAGTTCTTCAGAATTTAAAACTAGTGAGTAATACATGTGATTTATTAAACACTATTAAAACTATTCTTATGTCCAAATACAGAGTGTCCAGCAAAAAACACCCTAATTTTGAAATTAAATTTCTCAAAAACAAAGATCGACAGAACTATGCTGTAAACGGTTTGTTTATTAGGTAAGCTGTAAAAATCTTATATAGAAGTTTCGAACGGTGAATATTTTGAAAAGATTGTGTTCTGATTGCAAAGAATGCTTTGATTTGACATTTTTCTTGTTTTAGATTGCTTGCAGAGATAGAGTTTTTCGGCTTACAGTGCTATAGTTTAACGATTTTTCGAACTAAATTTCTTGAATTTCGAAATTTTAAAAATTTAATTCCAAAATCTTTAAACTATGGCAATTTAAGCCGAAAAACGCTATCTCTGCAAGCAATCTAAAACAAGAAAAATGTCAAATGAAAGCATTCTTTGCAATCAGAACACAATATTTTTCAAAGATTCACCGTTCGAAACTTCTGTATAAGAGTTTTACAGCTTACCTAATAAACAAACCGTTTACCGCATAGTTCTGTCGATCTTTGTTTTTGAGAAATTTAATTTTTAAAATCAGGGTGTTATTTCCTGGACACCCTGAAGCTACTTATTTACACGCTCAAGGAGTTTGGAATGTGATGCAGAATTATCTATAAAAAATGCATTTTGAGCAGGGAAAAATTATCAAAGTTCTTTAATTTTCTTTATTATTTTAAGTTATTGATAATCCTTAAATTGCTAGCTGTGGACACAGTGGATTTATAAAATAAAATTGCAATGACAATGTATGGTTTATATCCAGATATTATCATAAATTTATAAATTATATGAATTATAAAAAAGGCAACAATGGTACAGTTTAAAACTCTCTTACAAACAGTTGAAAATTCCATTTTTACTTTCGTAAGTTATGAGTAGATTCTTTTTTCCATAAAAAGTAAAATTTTTTATCATACTTTTACCGCCAAATTCACAAATTGTCTAAACTAAAACTATTTTAACCCTTAAATAGCTCCTTTTTTAGATGTTTTATTATATTGCATAATAGAAAGAATATTAATTATACATTGGAACATCTCCCTATATTTTTGTTTTAATTTATAAATATTTTAATACAAAAATAAATAACGCTTTTAAGTTTTAATATTTTTACTAATTGCCAAGACTGTCTCTAATAAATTAAAAGATAGATCAAAGAAATCAGATTTCATCTGAAACAGGGTTGGAAAAAAATCTGGTTCTTTCGAAATCCCCCCCCCCCAAAAAAAAACGGTTTTTTGGTTTAAACCAGTTTCTTTTTTGTTTAAACCGGGTTTTTTTAAAAAAACATCCTTTCTTATTACATATACATGCATATTTATTCATAAAAAACATTATTATAATTTACATTATTATTATTTATAAGTAGTGTTTTAAACATTATAATATTGGATTATAAGTAGTAAACTTCATTTTAAAATAATTTAAATTAAATAATTACAGTAAATGTATGTAGAAAATTCAAAAAAGAAATTTTAATTTAAACAATATATTTGCAAATAGTCTTATGCTCAGACAGTAAACTACTCTATACAATGAAACATTGATAATCTGAAAATCTTTATAAACAATCTTTTGATTATTAATAATAAACATTTGGATATAGATCGATAAAAATAATATTTTTTTCCACAGTTATTCGAATACTTTTGGGGAGTTAGTTTTTGGAGTGACAATTTGAAGTCAACATTTTTGGTCATTAGATTCAGTCATAACAAAGAAAAAAATAATATCGTTATAATTAAAATGCTATAACTAGCACCCAGTCTTTGAATGCTTTCTTATTCAACTTCGTGTTTTGATTTTAATTTTTCAAGATAATCTCCCCAATCAAGAAAAATTTCTTTTACAGATGAGCATAATCTTAGAAAGCATAATGATATGTTATTAATTATGATAATCTGTGTTTTTTCAGAAAATAAAATATTTTATACAAAAAAATTGAATATTTAAAGTCTATTTTATGTTTGGTCAATTCACATGTTTGAAGCTTTTTCTTTAAAGCAATAGATATGTTCACCAACACATACTGATATTAGTCCTACACATTGAAAAAAAAAAAAAAACCTAAATTGATTATATCTTATGCATATTGCTGAAATAAAGTATTAAAAGTAAATATTATTTATATCCAATTTTCTGGAACATGTAAATTAAAGAAAAAAAGAGAAAATTTCATTAGATTTTTTCTAAAAAAACATTTATTTTTAGAAAAAAAAAACAGTTGGTTTAAACCATGGTTCAAACCTATTGGTTTAAACCAGGGCTGTCCAACGCGGCGCCCTTTGAGGCTTTTCTTGGCGCCCTTTTGAAGTTTTTCTGTTTGCATTTTTTAAAAATAAAATTCTATTTTAAAGGATACTTTGTTTAAAACCTTTAATATTTTCTTAAAATACTTCTAAAGTGTAAGTGTATTTCACACTTCAAAAAGGAAAACGTACTTTACAGTGTTATTGCGTTTCTTCTTTATTTCATAGTTATTCCTTATAAAGCATTTTACGAAATTATGATGATGAGAATTGATAAAAATTGGCAATAAGTTTTAAATATATAAGAAGGTAAAACGTAAAAAAATAAGCATCCTACCATCATGCATGGAAGTTAAACGACTTTACTATTATTGTTGATATTGATTCAACGGCCTATTGTTTTATAAGACGGGAAAAATTATGCCATTTTCCCCTCAGACCACTGAAATGTTAGGCAATTTCATCCATTCTGTTTTTTAAAAATTCTATAATATCGTTTGAAATGATTTCTATCAGTTAATGCTCTTTCATGCTATCTCTTTTTAACTACCCATGGATTGGCCACTATATCATGCACTGTAAAAAAAAAATCTGCAAAGGTACTAAACCTTTTCTAGGAAACTGGGATTCCAAGAACTTTTCCAGTAACGGTAACAGCAAAAATTCAAGTTTCAGAATCGTTTACATGAATTTTTCCTGTTATCGTTACATCAAAAGTTCTTGGAATCCCAGTTTCCTAGAAAATGTTTAGTACCTTCACAGATTTTTTTTTTTTACAGTGTGCTTGTCTTTGTTTCTGTACTTTTCATACTGACAAATTTGCGTCTCCAAAATAAATCTAGGAAAACTTTTATCGTTTTAAAAGAAAACCCAACAATGTGCCTGGATTATCTTTTTATTTTAATTATAAGCAAGATTTAAGTTTCTAGCTCTTTCCACTTCAAAAATTTTTGGAAACAGCCTCTCACATAAAAATGTATATGATCCGAAATTTACTACTATCTAAAAGTTTTTTTTTTTTAATTAAATAATTTTTTTCATGTAGCTTTAGATTGATAGGATTTTTATGTCTTCTCCTGCTAGATGCATTTGCATATGTGTTTGGTCCTAATATTGTGAGATAATTTTTTTTGCATGTTTTGAATCATGTTCATAATGGCGCCCCTCGTTGCTCAGTGAGAGTTGAGATGCGTCCCTACTTAGCAAAAGGTTGGACAGGCCTGGTTTAAACCATGCCAACCCTGATCTGAAATATTTTAAATTTTTCTCTGAATTGACGTGCATTACCAAAATTAAATTGAAATAGATCCAAAAAATTCCATAATTCAAGGACATAAAAGAAATCTAAATTCGTTTTAAAGAAATTATACTCAATCTAGATATGAATGTTTAACACAATAATAAAAAAAAATCTATTTTAATTTATCCATATTGTAAACAAAAAAAAATAATCAAATTTCATTTATTTATTTATTTTGTAAAAGAAAATACTCTCAGTTTTTTAAGTTTTTTTTTTTTTTTTTTTTTTTTTTTTTTAAGTTTTCCTTTTAAACCAAGTATTCAATGTGACAGCACTGACAATAGTGCCACTGACAGCACTGACAATAATGAAGAAAATCTTCTCCATGAAAACCAGTTTAGTTGCAATTAATTGGTTGCTAGTGAAATGTTTTTTCTTTTTAAAGTAAGTATGTAACAAAATATTTTGTTGTTGAATTTTATTTATTTATTTTTTTTAGGACCGCACTTAATTTAAATGTGCCTGTGATATGAAAAATATTGGCGATAAATTTTGAACTTAGATGTTATTATTCCTTGACGGAATTTTGAAAATCGGGTGGGATGGAGGTGTGGAAGCAAATTTTTATCGTAGAAAATGTGCAATTTCTATTTTGCTTCTTTAACTTTCCATTATCTTAATTTTCTAAATATCTATCATCTTATTCAAATAACATTGCATCTATTTCTTATTGTTTTTCTCCTTTACCTGACTTTTGGTCATTTTGAATTAAGTGTAATTAAATAACTTAAAAACAGCCCTGATACTTAATAATAAAACAAAAGTACTGATATCATACTCTTTTGAAATAAAAAGCTTTAGAAGAAAAAATAATAATAACATCCCCTCAAGAGAATCCTTTTAACTGCAAAAAGAAGTAAATATAAGCCACATGTGAATATTCCATCACTGTCAGCCAAACAAAGTAATCGGCAAAGATAAAGAAACACCCCTCAAGATAGGGTGAAACCCATCTCTTGCACTTCCTTACACCCCTAAATTCTCTATACCTTCCCGCATATTTCAGATGTGTATATTGCTGGGGCGATTACTGTTTCTAAACCAATAGGAGACCGTCATTATCACGGTCAAGTACACGCCCACACAGTTTGATTGACAGGAACTCGTGGACAATTGATCGTGTGTGTTTATTATTTATTTGTACTCGGATTGTTTGAATTTGTACTCGGTAATTAAAAATTAAAGGTACGAAAGAATTTTTTTTTTTTTTCAAAATGACTGAATTTTATTTACTTCAATTAGAAATTATACTTCCTCTGATCCTGAAATAAATAAATAAATAAATAAAAATTAAAGTAAGAATTTTGCTTATACGGATATTTTCGCAGAGTACTTTTTCCCCCATTTGTTTAATATATATAAAAATCATTTTGGAACGATATTTAGAATATTAAAAGGGTTTGAAATATTTTTTTTAAATGTCTTATTTATCAATAAAAGACAGCCTCCAATAATTTAAAAAAAAAAATCACCAACGGACTCTCGACCCGCGATGGACTCGAACCCATATCCTCCGGTT
Source organism: Maratus speculifer (assembly GCA_964019185.1). NCBI lineage: Eukaryota > Metazoa > Arthropoda > Arachnida > Araneae > Salticidae > Maratus > Maratus speculifer. The sequence continues at coordinate 136,255 of CAXHSM010000583.1, read as the reverse complement.
TCAAGCTCGACGCTCTAACCATTCAGCCAGTCAGCTCACTTTCATCCGCAACAGATTATCGTTATAATTAGCACCGTCAATTGTCCACGAGTTCCTGTCAATCAAACTGTGTGGGCGTGCACTTGACAGTGATAATGACGCTCTCCTATTGGTTTAGAAACAGTAATCGTCCCAGCAATATACACATCTGAAATATGCTACCCGCCCGGATTCGGCTGTAATCGTCGTTCAATGACAGGGCCGTATCGGGGCGGATTAGGTTTTAAAGGGTTAAACATTTACAATTAAATTTAGAAGGGGGTAGGGAAGCTAAATTAACTTACTTGAATTAAAAAAAACTTATTTATATATCGTGTGGGGTAACTTGTGAAAGATTTGGTTACACTGAATTAAAAAATATATTCATTTTAATTTTATGTATTATATTTTTAGAGATATCGTTGAAAATATAGAGCAAAAATATGCCCCCATCTACTTAACTCTGAATCTACTGAAACTGAAATTATGAAAAATTAGAGGTTATATATGTTACTTTGATCTTTGTGCGAAAACTATAGTGATTACTCTAGATCGCATAGCTTCTGAAAAAAGCACATTTTTCTGTTAAACACGAATTTTGATTTATGGGCATATAGCAAAGGTTTGAGGAGTGTTACCTATCTTAGCTGAAGTATAAAAGCAATGTTGATAATTATTTTTGAAAAAGTTCATCGGTAATTAGCCGAAATATTAATCCTTAATGACATAGATGATTTGGACATAAATAATGACGGGGGCGGGTAGTCTGCATACTACCGGCTTTCACTACCTAGATAACAACTTTTAATATCATATTTGTGTAATACAAAACCTAGTACCATATAAAAGCAGTAAACTTCATACTGTTGCAAACATACTAATTTAATTAGTAGTAATCACATAAATCAGGGCTCGTACGCATAAGAAATTAAAACATATGTATTTATTTTAGTACCAGGATTTTAAAAATGTATATTATTTGCCTTATTTAATGCAAAAGGTTCCTTACTTCGGATATAGTGGCCTCTACGTTACGAAATTTTGGTATTAAAATGTCTAATTAAAAAAAATTCCTTTTGCGTGGGAACCTTTTATAAATACTATGTAAGTTGCGAATAGTTTTTATTGAGTGGGTCTCTTGCATATTTAAAAATTAATTAAAAACCTTCTGTAAAAATGCGTCACGAACCAAGGCGGTTTCGCAACTTTGCTAGCAAATTCTACACAAGCTCTTTTAGCACAATGCAATTTTAAATATTGAATAAGAGTTTTGTGTTAGCTACACTGAAGAAAGAAAAGTTATTACTACGTTGAATTTAGTTTTATGAAAAGCCAAATGAAAATTAAATATGCACTACTTTTTATTCTCAGTATAGATTTAAGTTCCTTTCATATAAATAAGGATAAAAAAGAAGTTATACAGAATAATATTTGACATTATTTAGGCTTCATTTCTCTTTGAGCTTTTTTGGTATACCCATTCATTCTTTTCTAGTATATGCAGCTATTACCAAACCTACTTTGTATAGTTTGACACAAAGTCTTATTATTCTTTCAGCAAATATTTTTATTTAATAACGTATTAACTCCTTTGCGATGTTGCAATTTGCTTTGTTTTTAATGTTTAACCACCGGTTTTTTTAAAACAAAATATTTTCTCTACTTTAATCACGAAGATGCTCCAATTAAATAAGGTAAACTGTACAATAAAAATAACTGGTGGGAATAATGAATGATCTTGTGAATTTTTATAGTCACCTATACCAGTCACTTGTCCCCAAGGCGTTTATGATACATATGTTTATTGTACGGAACCCTCTGAGCGCGAGTAACACTCGCACTTGACCTTTTACTTTTTTAGAGAATATTATATATGAATATATTTTCATATATTTATTTCTAATAAATATACATTTTATTTATTTAACATAATTGATAACAGATTCAGTTAAGGATTTTCATAAATAATGTCACACTTAAAAAAAAATTCTTTTGAATCCCCCCCGCCTCCCTTTGTCACAAAGTTTCACCATGCCCCTCCCCTACCCTTGTCTCATGTCACGATATATTACATAAACTTATTTGCAGCTCAACTTTAACTAATTGTTTTAATAATATTTATGAGCATAACAGTAAAAATTATTTGTGTACTTATTTTGTATGAAATAAGATTAGAATTTTCAACAAAAAAATAATTAACATACAACAGCACAGTAATAATAAAATATTTATATGAAAGAGCAATAGATAACAGTAGTCTTTTGGAATTGAAATGGGATTTAATATGTTTAGCTTTATTTTATCATAATATTACACGGCTTTACATTATCTTTTCTTTATCATTACAAAATATTTTAATTTTAAAAATCTTCAAAATTTAATCTGCTAATTTTTAATGCTTTTATAGAAACAAAATATGTGATGTCACGTTTCATCTGACCATTCTAACCCCTTAGTCACCAACTGTCAGACTTTTATGAACGCCCTCCCCCACTTTTTCCAATCGTGAAATCAATTGAGGATGGACCTTTAAAATATCTTGGATAAAATGTCATGCCCAGCAGCAAAATGAGAAATTCGAATTTATTTACGTATTTTATTTCGTGTATACATCATTTTAAAAGTTTTTCAAAGAATTTTTTAATTAATTTTAGAAAATTACTGAAAACATTTCTAATATGGTGAGAAATTTTATTAAAAATTTCTGTTTCAGACAAAAAGAATTATCTTAAACTTAACAGTGTACAATAAAAAAAAAACAATTCAGGTATTTAAAAGTTCAACAGATTAATATTTATCTATTTTAAACTTAAATCACAATACTCAAAATAATAGTCTTCATTTAATACAGTCTTCTTTCACATTTTATGCACCATGGCTGTATGACAAATAAATATGCTGTTAGCCCTCCTTTTGGAAGTCTCCAAAAATATAATATGTTTCATGCCGTATTGAATTTAGACATTTTTCCCAGGGTGATTGAAAGGGACAATATAGTATTTAGAGGGAGGGGGCTACACTTTTTTAACAATAACAAATACAACACCTGAAATCATCTCAGTGGATGTGGGTAAATTTCATGAACCCCTGGAAAGTGTTCCTTTCAAGTCACTGACTGCTTTCATATTGCTTAAATTTAAAAGTAGAAGAGTGAAAATTAATTTGGAATTTAAGGGAAAAATTTGTATAACGTCAAATTTTGTTACTCTTTTCCTCAAAAATCCACGTTATAATTAAAATCGGAGAACAATGATTATAATTTATTATAATTTCCCTCTGTGGTTTTTGACAGTAATTTTATGCTCGAAAACAGAGTATAACTTTCTATTCAATAAATTATAATTTTTCAAAGATTATGAGAAAAAAATTTAACATAAAAAAGTGTAATGATTTTTTTTTTTTTACATTAAATTCCTATTTTAATATTTTTAAAATTAGAATCAATTTTTCTTTAAACTGACATATTACAAAATTTTCAATCAGATATGTCAAATAAATGATAAATTAAGTCTGAAAGATGAGTGTAATTTCCTCAAATATATTTAGAAAATCTATAAAAATTAAAGTCGTAATTTAAGAAAAGAGATTTTAACATTTTTGGATGCTTTCTTCAAAGTATACCTATTTTCTGTCTTCGTAAAATATCACATAGCATAGCATAATACTGAATCACTCTACCTTGACCAGTTTGCTACAGTATAATAGTTGCTGTCTTTTACACCATTTTTAAAAATCAAATGCCAAAATGGTAAAATTTATTTCACGAAGTGAATTTTCTTTCTATATATGATGTTTGATTCCTTTTTATTAGACAAAGACATTGATTCAAAATATGTTTATTTGATTTGAAAAAAAAAAAATGTGTAAAAATTGGCAATCGTGCAGAAAAGCTAAAAATGCTGTCTATTGTTAAATCTTGAAAAATTGCAACGTTCACTGTACTAATAATGAATCGACTAATATTCCTTTTGAAATAAAACTGAATATTGTCCAATAGAATACTCTGATAATTAAAAAAAATGAACAAGGATAAATATTATTGATGTTAATTAAACATCTAATAAATACTTTCTTTCAAATGATTTAAAATTGAAAAAGATTCTAAATATTTCGTAAAAAAACACGCTCTTTGAAAATTTGATTAATCACTTGTTATTTGCAGCTCAATATAACGTTTCTAGTGGATTTTAAACAGTAAACATGTTAATACTTTATTTAAAAAGAGTATTTGTAATCGCTTAAGGGGACATACAACCTTTAAAAGTGAAAATTAGGCAAGAAAAATCATCAAGTTTAACATTTAATTTCTCAGAATGTACTTGCTCTATGTCCATAACATTTTTACTTGGTATAAATTGAAGCATTATAATTTTTAAGATATTTTTTAAATTCTTATAAAGGGAAAAAAAAGTTTTTTTTTGTAAAGGTTTAAACAGTTAGTATTTTTTTTTAACTGATACAACTACTAGCGCGCATGATTTCAAACAAAATATCCAATGTAATACAAAAAATCAACTGTAATAACATATTACAATACTTTCTCTTTAATCTGAACCTCAATTTATTCAAATTTAAACTAAAAATATATATATATTTTAAAAAGTTTAAAATAATTATTTTTTAATAAAATTTTTTAAACTTAAAAAAAAAATATTTTTAGTTTAAATTTGAACAAATTTAGGTTCAGATTAAAGAGAAAGTACTGTAATATGTTATTACAGTTGATTTTTTGTATTACATTAGATATTTTGCTTGAAATCATGCGCGCTAGTAGTTGTATCAGTTAAAAACTAACTGTTTAAATCTTTACAAAAAATAAACTTTTTTTTTCCCTTTATAAGAATTTAAAAAATATCTTTAAAATTATAATGCTTCAATTTATACCAAGTAAAAATGTTATCGTCATAGAGCAAATACATTCTGAGAAATTAAATGTTAAACATGATTTTTCTTGCCTAATTTTCACTTTTAAAGGTCGTATGTCCCCTTAAGGAAAGCTTGAAGAAAAAAAAAATATCGAAAACTGGGAAAAATATGTGAGAAATAATCGAAGATAAGGAGTATTCTTACTCCTTAAAAGGTGTTGAAAAACCAAAGTAGACAAAAGATAAATCTAATTAGATATTTCGAACTGAGCGAAAAATTGCCCAGCATTTTTCGCCAAAATACCATTTTTCGAGCGAAAAATGCTCACCGGTTGTTGCGTCCAGTTAGCCTAAACGGTAAAGCATTGGCCTTGTAAGCCAAGTATCTGGGTTCAATTCCCGGCCTGGGAAATTTTTCGCTCAGTTGGAAATATTTAATTCTTTTGTTAGCTTTACCAATTAGTTTGATTGTGTTAAAATAGCAAAAGATAAATCAACAATATGGTGTTTCCAAAACACAGAATGGAAAGAATTTTTTTTTTTTTTTTTTTTTTTTTTTTTATAATGCTTTGATTAGAAAACAGATGCATAGCAACTAATATTAATCGAAAAGTGATTTTTAATCGATTTTTAGCAGGGGGATGAAGGGAATTACTATGTATCATTTTGTTTTGCATACTTATAGGAAGTAATAAGTCTCATTTTTTGTTTTGCCAATTCAAATTTCTCCTACTGCTGTTGATTTTTACTTTTTAATACTTTCCAACAAAGTTGAAAAGTGTTTATTCATTCGGTTTGTCTGGCCGTCTGTCCGCGCTGTAATTCTTGTATATAAACTCGGATTGCCATGAAATTTTTAGTTATTGACGTTCACCTAACACGAATTCTATTGAAAATGAAGTTTCTACTATGATTAGTTTATTTACAGGCACACTCAAAAGTTTTCCGTTACATTAGGGCCTATGGGGGAAATTTTTTTTTAAATTTTTTAAAGCTGTTACACCTGGTGAAACATAATCAAATTTATATACATCTACAAAGTACACTAAAATATTCATTCTGTAAAATATGCAGTTAAAAGAAGAGCTATTATTCATATACAGGGCCCAGCAAAATAATTCTAATACTTAATAATAAAGGAGGATATTGTTTACGACATATTTTAATTATGGTAAATGGTTTCATGTGTAATTAAATTGATATACGTCGCTGAGATTTAATATGAGTTATTTTATAAACAATACGAAGTGCACAGCATTTACAGAAACACATAAAAGATTTCGAATAATATATCTCAAATACTGTATATTATGGATGATGACTATTCGATAGATGAAATACATTTTTAATTATGATATACGTTTTTAAATATCACTAAATGTATACACATTATACAGTGTGTATAAATACTAATAGTTACACTATTAAGATATACAGAATTACACAAAAGAGTTCGGAAAGGATACTGAATATGAGCGTAATTTACTTAAAGGTCGTTTTAAAAAAAGTTTTGCATTTTTACGTTGAATTGCATTCAGTTTATTATGAAATGTTTGTAGAATATAGATAAAAAGATATGCAGAGTCACACAAAGAACTGGATTCAGGGTCGCTTAAGAATGATAATTTCTGGAAATGTGATTTAAGTTGTTGAAAGAGCATTTTTTTAAACCAAATTTCAGCAAAATACTTTCATGAAATAAAGGAAATAGATAACTGAACAAAAGTATTGAAGTATGTTTCATATGTACAAATTTTTGAAAGAAAAATAGCCCAAAATAACCAGCTAGGCGTTTTCTTGTTAAACTAAATTTCCCTATTACACAGTATGTATATCAACCGACAAATCAAATATAGGACTGTTTAAAAGTATTAGCATATATATTTGGTTATGGACAATAACACCTTTTTGTCCTGGATAACGAAGTTTTGTTAATGATTTCAGGAAATACTGGAAAGTGTTTCATAATCTATGCCTAACGCATGATTTTTCTTACTTGTTTCTGTATACGACGGTTATAAAAATTGAAAATGACTTATGTTTAGAAAATTAAAAATTTTCAGTAGCAAAATTTGCAAAACCGAAATTTAATTTCAAATTTGAACTATTGCCATTCGCAGAATGATGTCAGCATTACTCAAAGATATGTTTGTCTTTTCTTTTATAGTTTAAATTGAATGATTACATAATATAACTATTACGAATTCAAACCAGTGCTAATGGGATTTTCTTCAAAAGGTTAATTTCGATGACAGATTTTTATTTTATTTTAATCGTTAAATTTTAATAAAAATACAGAAATAAAACAGCCCCAAATTCAATAACTTCGTTCCTATAACAAGTTTTATAAACACTAATAATTAATTATTCATTTAATAAAAAATTACAAGCAAATTTACTTAAAACTTAAATTGATAATAATTGTCAGAAAAAATATTTTTTTATTCTATGAATTACTAATTTTTTTTTTTTTTTATAAAATAGTATTTTTTACAGTATGCTTTCATTTTAGTATAAAAAAATAGATTTTTGATTTAATGAGAAACGCAAATAAATAACTTTACAATATTTTCGAGCGAAAGATATAGTAAAACAAATGAGGGGTTCAGAAATATAGTCAACCAAGTCTATTTGAAAAAAAAAAAAAAAAAAAAAAAACATAATGAGACGGTCTTTTCAGAAAATGCGTAAAATCTGTTTTATTTACTCCCGTGATGAATGCAGCCTGTAAACAGGTGTCATATATGAGAAAGTGTGTGAAAACAGACTTTGTCCACTGTTGGAGTAGATAAAATGTATTTTACACACCGTCTAAGTGGACGATAAAAAGAAAAAATCAAAATAGACTGTGTCTACTCCATATGGTTGTGAGTCTTCCGAATATACTCCTCTGAATTAATAAAGAATAAAATCTTCAGCTTCACTTGAGAAACTGATTAAAAAACAAAAATCTTTGTAGCTGCAGGATAATTACAGTAAAATGCTAATTTTAGAAATCCATAAAGCATATACATTTCTACGAAAAGTATTCAAGGGTACACGTAACATTATGATACAAATTGGGATAATAAAAAACATACATTTAAAAAAAAAACACCTTTTATTATGTAAGTTATTTTGTATTATCAATTTACATATGCAAATATGAAAACATTATAAATAAAATTTGTACAATATAGTAATGCTATGAATGAGTTAAAATTATTTTTGAACTTTAATGGATCTTATTCGTTTGATCCAGTATATACGCGACATTTCAAATTCTTGTTGTACCATACAGGCATGTTCCATGATCCAGGACAAGCTATATTTAATGAAATACTAGCCCTTTCATCCGAAGTGAAAACTTTAGGGTAATTCCTGCTGAGTATTGCAAACTCTTCGACAGTCAAAGCTAAAAAGTTCATATTTTGCAGTAAGTCTTCCAAATAGTCTCGAGTGCTTCTACAACACGAATCTTTATCTTCGGATTTTTCTCTCCCCCAGTCAAATATCCATTTGATCAATTCATATTCGGATTCGAGAGATAGACTCGGCATATCGAGGAGGATTCGGACCATGGCTGGAGTTACATCGCACAGTTCATAGGATGTCATGACTTCTCTGGTTTTGTTTTGTAGTATCTTGTGGCACATATTTTTAAGGCTATTGTCTTCCATTTCCTCTGAAATCTCCAGAATGCAGAAAACATTCCCAGGATTAATATTCGTATATCTAAAGAAATTGCAACATAAGTTCTGGAGGCTCATCACTTTGAATTCTGATGCTATTTTAAATAAGACACAAGCCTCTTCGGTTGTTTTGAGAGTAGGTGTTTCGCCATAACAGTACCTGAAAAGAAAACAGGAATGGTAATACAAAAAATGATCGAAATTGGAGGTAAATGAAAACTTTTAGAAATTATTACATAAAAAATCTTGACATAAAATTCATCAGTCTTTATGTTGCCTGTAAGAGACACTAAGTAGCATTCTTTTAAATAAACATAAATGCTTCTAGAATTGTTAATCTTCCTACTGCCGGTACCGGATATATCCATTCACTAGGCTGCAGGTTTCACTGCAGTCGAAGCTTTATTTAAATTAATATAATTCTACAAATATAATCCAGTTTTTAGAAATTAAGCTATGATTGATAATTTTAAGGCTTATAAGCATATACTTAATAAAAAAATTATACCATGATAAAGAATCCCTCTTTTATCAACATTTAAAATAAATTGCAGAGGAAAAAATTACAATTCTGCGCTTTTGATCGGTGGTCTGGGGGTTAAAATTACTTCTAGACATTTTTAATAAATGTGTTCATATCTTAAGTATTGATATACAGAGTGATACATTGTTTGAAATATTTTATAGAAATTTTAAACAGGTTTTTTTGATTCTTCGTAATACTCGTCCCAAGACTCAGTATATTAAGAACAAGGACAATAGTTAAAACAGATATCAGGGGTGACCTCTTTGCATCGGGAGTATGCGGCAATTTCTATCAATCAATTTTGAGCGAACTGGTTTGCACAATAAAATAAATTTGTATTTAAACCAAAAAAAAGAAGAAAAAGAGCTACCACATTAGGCAGTAAATTGATTTATCTGGATAAAAAAATCTTTGTCATATTTGACATTTTGTTTCTCATAACAACAGATGTTCTACAAAATAACTCTTACGTTTCCGTAAAAATAATTTAAAAAACGATGTTCACCTGATGCAGATTATCAAATTTTATTGCATCGCACTTTTAAATATAGTAATCAAAATCGTAATCTGATATTGGCTGTGTTAAGGAAACGTATCTGAAGGGAGTTAAATTACTGAAATTGATTTTAAAATCTATTATTCCAACTGAAAAACATCAATATGTCTGATAGCGAAAGATTTTATTCACTTTATACATTAAGACATACATTTACATTGAGTTTTTGCTTGTATAATTTCCAATTTAGTGTCTATTTTCAGAATGTGAAAAAGCCTTTCATTTTTTTATCCCCCCCCCCCCCCGCCGTATACCACTGATCTAAGTGCATTCTAGTTACAAAAGGTATTCAATCTATAAATTTCCTTGATCCGGAATCACCGTGGTCATAATGATTCTCAATTAAAGAAGCAATTCCATAGTTTTTTGAATAGAAAACAGCTATAGAGCATCATTAGCTATATCATAATTAAAAATTATACCATGTTTATCGATTAGTACTTAATGATCAGAGAGCTGCAGTAATTTGTTCATGTTTTTTTTTTTTTTTTTTTTTTTTATGTCAATAAATGAAAAAAGTCTTGAAAAAAAAGCGGACATGATACCAATTAATCAGTGATTTCGTAGACTTTTGAAATTCTGTGTCCTTAGGACATAGACACTTCCAAAAATCTAGGTACCTTTTTAGAAATAAGACATATGATGAATTTTATATAAAAAATGGCCACTTTTGCGATCTTTCGGCCGAAAATTTATACATCCTGAAGGACCCATAAAAATTATATTTTTCACACTTTCTCCAATTTTCTGCTTAAATGGTGCAATGAAAGATATCTTCGGCATTTTAAAATTCATTGTTACATTATGTTTTAAATGAAAATTTCATGAGTTAATTCAATAACATGAGAATCTCTTTGTTTTATGGTGTAACCTAGTATCAACTGCAGTTTCACCCCATATCAATATAATTTCTATGGATTTTAGTTTAAGATTTATTTTTAATTTAATTATAGAAATGATCTAATTATAAATTTTATCATACAGTATCAAGCATAAGATGGCAAAAGACAAAATTAATCTAGTATAGAATAACATAAAACTTTAAAAGTTAAAATCAGTTACCTAATCATTTGTTCAAATGCCTTTGGGTCGATTCCTTTCAAAGGAATGACCCGGTGTCCTTTATTTCTTCCTTTATCGTAAAACTCGTCTGCGAAGTGAGGGGACATCAAAGCCAGGATTAACTGGTGAGCAAATATCTTTGTTTTACCACTCGCAGTCTCCAGTTCAAAAGTTACATCTATGCCTCTATTGTCTTTCAGTAAGTGATTGATGTCAGTTCCAATACCATAATCTTCAGGTAGACTCTTAAATGAAACTGCAAATAAAAAAATAATGTTAGTGAGAGTTTAAAATAACAAAGAAAATGATAGTCTTAAGCATACACATACAAAAGGATTTAAAAATAATTTAAAGAAGTCTAACAGAATATACAATTTTGTAAATAAATAACTTTAGACATATAAACACTCAGTCCAATTTTAAACTTTAAAGCAGTAGAAAGAACTTTTATTTTTCTAAGGGTTTTTTAACTTGAAAAATTATTGTTCAAAGAAAATTCATATGTAGAGCATAGTTAAAAATATGATAATATAAACACGGATCTGGAATAAATAGTACACATTACAAATTAGCCTTACTTAGAGCCAATTATAAAAAACCCTTTTTAGTATTCTGGAGTTTTTTTTATATCTGCATGTTTAAAGCAGTTCTCGAGAGTTTTCTTTGATTTCGGTGTAATGCATTAAGGTCAAATAAATATGATGTCCATTTAAGATGTTTTTAATTATTTTTCAGCCTCTGCAATCCGTTGAAAATCCATAAGTTTAACACAGTCATTCTTAATTACCTTTCCTTACAGGTATAGCAATAACTAGAGAGAGCTGATCAAATCATTGCAGATGACCATCATAGATTTGCATTTGTTGGCTCTGACGATAATAGATTTGCATTTGTTGGCACTCTGACGATGTACACACGCCAACCTGTAGTTGGAAATTATGTTAATGATGTTTTGTCTGCTCAAATGAATTTATCCTGTATGTCAAAATCGACGTCAATCTTTGCCGCAACATCTACTTTGGTAATTTCATTTATGCCTGCTAAAAGTGGTTTAGAAATTGTTTCTCTGCTGCATAAATATTTATCTATGTGTGTAAATTTTCTTTGACTTATAATAAGTTATTAAAAAATGTACGAAAACACATTTCTTAATAAATTATTATAAGTCAAAGTCATAAGTCCCAAAACCTCCGCAGTCATTTCGGGAATTTTTTTTTGGACGTCACAATATCAGCATTAAAATGGGATTATTCACTTTGCTCAGATATAGGGTAACATCCCCAGTAATTGGCACATTAAGGATTTGTCTTTAAACTTACGTCTATTTTCATTACCAAGAAATAAAATATTTACTTGCAAATATTTTTAAATCAAAGAGTGCATATCTGTGCATCTATTTTGCCCACTAAAAAAAAATATTCGAAAAAATATTTTTATAAAAATATATTTATAAAAAGTTGCTGTAATCACCAGTAATTGGAACTTAGACTTTTGCACACTTAAAGTAACCCTTTTCAACTAAACAAAACTGTTGTCAATTAAAATTTAAAATATACTATAAATCAGATAATAATGAATTGAAATACATGCCTTTCTTAAGCCAGAGAAGAAGCATTTGCAACAAAAACGGCTAATTTGATACAAACCACAATTGTTTCTTGTTCCTAGGCACTGTTGTCATTTAGTAGCATAAATTAAAGTTATATTTTGTAAAGTAAATGAGCATATAACTAGTATATGGTCTTGCATTTTTAAAAGACTGGATATAAATCTTATTTTAGGACATTTTTGTAGGATGTGCCAATTACTGGTGCCTGCCAATTACTGGGGATGTTACCCTATCTCTCACCACTTCTTGTGTTTAGCATAGGATGTTTTACAATGATTGTGCAATCTGTTGTTCAAACATAGATAAGAAAAGTCTATCATGAAAATCGTAGCAGTTAAAAATAGTACAAGGCAAGCAGGCAAACACCAAGATTTTTTTCTCTCTAAAAGCTAAGCCCTAGGTTTTGCAACATGCAACAGATTTACAAAGCTGACATTTTGGAAAAGCAGACTCACAATAATCCTGATTACAGCCATAAAATTCATTTCAGAAGGAAGTGGCGAGAGAAAAATGCCGTAAAACCGTATCTTAGAGGAATATAAGAAACTAAATACAATGGAAAATTTCCAGTAATAAAAGCAGCAGTAGGTATATTAACGGAGAACACAGTCTTTATTAACATACTAGCGAGCTATGCCCGCTAGCTGGGCCACTTTTTCCAAACGAACCTCGATATTAAGCAGTATATAATAAGCAAAAAAAATCATTTAATAAGCAAGTCTTGGAGTTCGAATCCTCAAGCACAAAAAATGTAAATTAAAGAGCTATGGTTGTTATGCGTCCATTATCCCGTTAAAAATATGTGATTTCGCACAGTGGGTGCTAAGCGCCCACCGTGCAAAGGCGGCCCACCGGCCTACCACCCACCGGCGCTACGCGCCATGGTCGCCATCGTCCCGTTAAAAATATTTGGTTTTGCACGGTTGGCGCTGCGCGCCCATAAGACATTTTCTCGTATTTTTTGGTTCATCAGAAGCAGACTTTTACGCAGATTCTGAAAATGTAATCAGTTTTTTCTACTTTAAAAACTGTCTGTATGATGGTTTAAGAAAAAACGCGCAAAAAAAGTTTCGGTATTAAAAACTGCAAAAGACTGCTATTAAAAAAAATAAGTAATTTCATTGATATCACAAACAACATAACTAACAAATAATTTTGGCAGCTCGTTTTCCGTTTGTACTAACAGAAATTAGTATTAATCGCGTAAATCTTAGGTTACACAATATTCGCGTATGCTACCAAAAAGAAAAAGTATGTTTAACATTTTTTACCAATTAGTTCTTTTTCAAAGAACCGAAACGAAAGAAAAAGTCGTTTTCCCGGGAGAAAAAAGAGGTTTTCGGCTGCTTCTTCTTTTAGCCAAAGGGGAAAAGTTCAGGTCGTTCACCGCAAGGTGGCGCAGTGTTCTGCCTTAGAGCTCCGTTTGGGAAATTAGACGTTTTCCGTTCCGATTCCCGACCGGTTTTTAATTCATAACTTTTTTAATTTTGATCCCACGGTCTCGAAAATGCCCGAAATGACTTTCCCGGAATTTTTCGAATCGAAAGACACCTCTCGCGACTTCCAACTCGCCCGCGTTGCGAATTGTAATCGGCTTCAAGCAGACAGACAGACAGAGGCGCACGGATTTTATTAGTATAGATTTTCATTCCATTATGAGAGACACTGAAAGCTCACATCCACCATTGTCTGGTCTGAGACATTTCTATCTCGTTTATTCCAAGATAATTAAACAAAAAGTTTTCAGAGAAATTTGGATGATGACTGCCAAAATGTTTTCAAGAAATTAGAAAATATTTCCTCCAAGAAATTGCAGTGTTTTATGTAATTATTGCAAGAATGCAGAGAAAATAGTGTGTCGTGAAGAAAGTGTGGGTAAGCAAGATTATTATTCTTAGTATTGTAAAAATTTAAAAAGTAAGTAAAGAATAGAAACAATGATCGTCATTAAAAATGTTTGAAATTGCCATCCGAAAACACAATGCAGGCATCAAATCTCCTGTGCATTTAAGTTCTAATGTTCTTGAAACTTGACGTGTCCCAAATTCTCCAGCAGCAGCGACAGTGTGTGCAACAATTTCCTCAGTACTATTCAGCATTATCCCGGCATTTTGCGCTACTAAGAATGATAAATATATTTTCACTCCTTCTTACTATCTTTTCTTTATTGTATTTTGTGTCGTCACTACCACGCCAGTAAAACGTTTCCGACCATGCATTATTATAGTATTTCCGTCATCTAAGTGCACTGCAGCTCTCCTGAAACTTTGTAACCATTGTGCTGAAACAATCTATATGTGTATACATAATATGTATGCTCACTATATTTAAATATTTTGTAAATGTGTTTGTTATTGAAAGCACATATAATATGGTTACGTTTCCAGTATGCGAACTTTGAAGACATTGAGAAAATGGGCTTAGTAAGAAAAGAAACCTTTTCATGCGTATGTTCTGCCAATCAAATCACCGTTTCATACACACCAACAATTTTTTAAACATTTAGCAACAATTTATTTAATAGAAATAAAACAATTATCTATTTTTATGTAAAAGTAGAAGTAAACTGGATATAACTGATTTATATATATATATAGGAATAAACTTGAAACTACATCAGGTTTGTTGTCGTAGCTGTTAGTATCATTGGGCAACAAATTTCACTTTTTGGATCTTGAACTTCGCTAAGCTTTTATGAAAAGTGGCCATACCTCTATATTTAAAAATGTCATTATAACGTTAATTATGCAGTTACAATGTAGAAAGCAAAATGGTATTATTATAGTTAGTATGATTATCAGCTATTGTTAGAGCAGTATATGTTAGTGGTATGGATAACATATGATAACAGTTAATATTTTCAAAAATTTCGCTGTATTTTTAAAATAATCAAATATCATACAAATATTTTGTATTAGTACTAGAAAATTTTTCTTCAGAAAAATTTTATTTTCATTTGAATATCACTTCATTTTGAAATTTGATTTTCATTTGAAATAAATACATTTTTGCTGTTTCTAATAGACTTACCTGGTCCTTCAGTTTCAGCAACACTTATCTTAGAATCAGATGCTGCAGATTTATCTATTTCAGCAACTTCCGATAGATCAGCTTTGGTAACGTTCTCGTCTTCTGCTGATATTGTCTGTGTTTCTTCTGGAATAAAGAATATTCAAATGAGATATTGTGCCAAAACTCCCCAAAAAATATTTAACAAATTCCGTACATTTTTAAAATTTTACCGCCTTCCACGTACACAAGTGTGAAGTACATTGATTAATTTTTTACACCAATTCAATTTTGTGCGATAACAGGATTGAAGTACCAGAAAAAGTTATAGGGTTTCTTAAGGGGCCGCTTCACTCAAATGAGAAGACCCGTTCGCTAATGCTAATCTTATGAAAGAAATTTATAAAGATATCTCGGTTGCATTTTAATATTTTTAAATGATTCTTTTTGCATTGGATAGCTGAGCTTGATCTGAATGCAGGCCGTTTTTTACCTTTTTCGATTTTGTTTACAGATATTTTTTAGGAGGGTGACTTCGCTTTCCAAACCGGTTCTGAAAATGAAATTGTTCTCGTAAAAAATATATGTAAACAAAATCAAAAACATAAAAAGTGGCCTGCATTCAGATCAATCTCAGCTATCCAATGCAAAAAGAATCATCTAAAAATATTAAAAGAGAGATATCTTTATAAATTTCTTTCATACGATTAGCATTAACAAACGAGTCTTTTCACTTGAGTGAAGCGGCCCCTTAATAATATACAGAGGCGGTCAAAAGTTTGCAGCCAGCAAACTTTTTTCAGTTAATTTGTAAATATACCCATATGAAGAGGAGTCTCAAAGTGATATTTATACATTTTATTGACATAATAATTAGGAACTTACTTATAGAAGAACATGTAAATATCAATAAATTTAACTGACAAAATTAAGTATAAAGGAAAATGCATGTTCTCAAAAGTTTCCGGCCACCTTCACAAGTTTGTAAAAAAGTGGTATTGTAATAGAAAATTTACCAGAAAAAGTTATAGGGTTGATTAATAATGTAGTTTGAAAAAAATAAAGATACGTACCTCCATAAGCATTTGTAGCTGATAAAAATGTTTTGGAATAGTGATAAACGCATGCTATAGCAGTGACGAGTGTAATAATGGCGGCGGCATAAAGAACAAATTGTTTTTCATGATCTTTAAGTGAATTGTGATCTGAAATGATAGGAGAAGGAGATATTTAAATAATAATCAAACAAACTTTTTAAAGAAGGCTATCTCATTTTCAAATAACAATAAAACAATTTGTGTTAAAAAATTAAAGACATTTTTAACGAGTAAATTAATTGGTGTGATTTTCTTTTAGCGTTTTCTAGATTTTTTGAAGAAATCCCAAACGCAAACTCAACGCTTTTTCAGAGTGGAAACAAGTAAATCAGAATCTCAATTGGTAACAGGCAATGTTTTCATCACAAAAAGATTTTCATGGTGAAAAATAAAAAAATTGTACAAAATTTCAACATGGCGACATAACAGAACACATAACAAGCATCTGAAGAAGCAAATGCGCCCACCTGTCGACAAAAAACAAATATTTTACAAGGTTTACTTGTGCTCAAAAATGATTGCGTATCATATCTTATATGCAAGTATGCAGGCGGTGGTGTGGTGTATTTGTGTCGGCCAATTATCTACACTAGGGATATAGGCCCATGGGGAGGAGTGCCCTTCGTGGGGGTCTTTCTAAGGGAACCTAACCCGTATTTACGCAAGGTTCGAAGAAAACCAGCAAGTATGCAGGCAATATTAAATTGTGACAGGAAGTCAATACAGTTTAACCTCATGAAGGACGGCAATGCCGCTATAGCATCACATAATTTTAATGACAAATGGCCACATTGGTATCCGAATTTTTTTAATAAAAATTTTACTTTTATTAAGTACGCAAAAATGCATTTTTACTTGTTTAGAAATAAATTTTATTATTAATACTGGTATCATTTAATTATTTCAACATTTTACTAATTGAAGTACCTTGTCCCTGAAAGGGTTAATTAGCAGTTGAGATCGTCCAGTCTCTACTTTGATTGCATTTTTCCAAAATAATCTCAGCTGTTTCGACATGCACTTATAATTTTTTAAACCCGAAAAAACAAAAATCAACTGAGATATATCTGCGCCAACCAATTTACCATGGTAATGCAAAATAGGCGTTAAGTGACAATGTTATAAAAATTTAACACATGAAGCATAAACTGAATAATGAAATTTTCAATTTCATTCATGATTTTGTCAATTAATTTAGGATAAAATAATTGCGTGTCGACAACGGACTCTTTCGATTTTTTACAACTGAAACCACAACTGTGAGAAGTGGATTGTGATTCGTCACTTCAATCTCGCCATAAAATACCCATATAGCAATTTGAATTCTGTTTTCTAAAAAGATCTACCAGAGAGCTCATACATCAATCATGTTTTTTTTTTGTGGCTACCCTGCATTAAACTTAAATCTGTTACACAAAAGTGCGCTATATAAAAAACCTGAAATGTGAAAACTAAAAGGCATATATCGTAAATACTCGAATATAAAACGAAAAATTTCTGAAAATTTTTGGCAAGAAAATTGAGGTTGATGCGAATCATTAAAAAAAATCGATAATTCAAAATTCTGTTTTTTTATCTGTATAAATAACAAAATAAAACGTAAAATATACAAATAATAAAAAAATTTTCAATAATTTGGCTGCTTTTTTTTGGGGGGGGGGGGAGACTACTCTTTCGCATTGGCATTAAAAATTTTGGTTTTATTTTATCCATTGTTGATGTAAAAAGTTTTGAGGTCGATTTATACGCAGGTTTTTGATTTTTTTGCAAAATTTGTTTTCGAAAGTTAAGGAATTAATGTATACGCTAGTGTACAGTACACTGTTAAGCATTTGAAACTTTTGGTGCATCGTCCCTCCACCGCTAATATAGAAAAAGATAACTGCACTGCATTATGGAGCATTCTAATTGATCAAAATAGCGATAATCTATAAAATTAATGGACTGAAGATGCAGCAAAAGTTTCAAATTTTTAACAGCGTATGCGGTTTGCAGCAGTAGAAAATATTTTTTACTCAAAATAATAATTGTATGTGAATTAAAAGTGTCTAAAAAGTTCAGAAACAAAAAATCGAGTAATTACCAATAACTTTGTTGGAAGTGCGAACTGTTGCAATTTCACTGCGTTTACTAAATCCTGAGGAGTCGACGGCCATGATGTAGATCTGATAGGACGTTCCTGGGTCCAGATTGGTCAAGGAGTAAGAAGTTCCAGAGCCATCTGGGAAGGAGACCACCTGCCATTGCCCTCCATACTTCCTATAGAGCAGAATGTAATCTGGGAAAAAAAAAAGTAAAGAAGGTAATTTATTTTAGAAAAGTAATTCTATCTAATACAATTATTACATTATATTAATGCCCGTATGTTACTTTATAAATTTTAAATGTACCTTTTTTTCAGGCATTAGTTTTTCTCAATACAAAAACTACAAGACTAGACAAATAGATAGACTACTAGACAAATTTTCTTATTTATACTCTTTATTTTTAAAACTGAACGCGGATTTATTTTTTATTTAAAAAAAAAAAAAAAACTTTTTCTCTCATTAAATAGCTGTATCCCTAGATATTGATCTTACAAAATGTACAGTTTCTCTTCATATAAAAGGCATACACGATCAGTTTCATAGTTTTAAAGATAGTGACACCACTATCCCCTAAAATATTCAATATTTAAAAGTCAATTAAAAATCATTATATAGTATCATATATATGATAATTGAAAAAGACTAGTTTTAAAATGATTTTTAATTGACTTTTAAATATTGAACTTTTTGGGGGATAGTGGTGACACTATCTTAAAACTATGAAACTGATTGTGCATGCCTTTTATATGAAAAGAAACTGCACATTTTGTAAGATGTATATCTAGGAATATAGTTATTTAACGAAAAAGTTGTTTGAAAAACAATAAATAAATCCACGTTATGTTTTAAAAATAGTGTATAAATAAGAAAATTTGTCTGTGCTTGTAGTTTTTGTATTGAGAAAAACTAATGCCTGAAAATAAGGTACATTTAAAAATTAGAAGGCAATTTATTTCGGTGCAGTATCTAATATTAAATGTTTCAGTTTACATAGAAAAAATACTTTTAAACAAACGTAATAAAAATCACATAAAGGGTCATCTATTGCCCATTTAAGATTTCAAGAGATGTGAGTTGGTGTGCATATATAACATTATCATTTTATAGGTTAGGCAGGGGGAGGGGGTCTGGCGCATAATATCTTAAGATATCTCTAGGGTAAGGAGGGGGTTGCCTTTTGATATCGATATCATTTTTGATCCAATCAAAAGTGTTTCTTTTTAATTGTCACATGGTCTTTGGTTCAAAATAGTAAATTGCATTTCTTTAGTCTGTTATCTATTTTTTATGAAAATACAAAGTTATTATTAAAATCAGTAAATTATTGTAAAATTATCTAATTCTAAAAAAGGGATTCTCTAACGTTTGACACTCCTATTCACCTTCATACGTGTATGCATATATAATCACGGTTCGAGAAACCATAAGTGAAGTATATTTGAAATGAAGCTTGTGTTTACTGATAAATAAATGACAAAGAATGTCGTCCACTTGTTTATTTCTTTTTGGTGTTACTTGAATAAAGCGATATTTTATTTACTTACTTACATTTGAATCAATAAAAAAGGGAAAAAATTAACCAGCTTTGTATTATTTTATTGTTTTAGTTTTGTTGTGTTTCTGAAAAAAAAAAAAAAAAAAAAGTTCTAAAAAGAAATTACACTTTGATAACGACATTATTACTGGAGGAGGAGGGTGTGTTCGAGGGATGATAATGTATGATATCGAAAGAGGGGGGAGGGGATAAAAAATTAGCAACAAGTTGATAACTTATATTTGCACAGCCGCTGAGGGGATCCAAAAAGTGAGTCAACCACATTAGGACATCGCATTTAAAATTTAAATGAAATATTTCCGAGCAGCATAACAAAGCTCATTTAGAATATACGTGCGTTTCCAGATATATATTTCATTTTTCTCCATGAATTTCAATAGCTTGACTTTTTAAAAATTTCATAAAATTCGTTGAACAATAAAAGTAAATTTATTAAATTTGATTGTATCTGGTCACAACAATAAAAAGGATATCGCTCTGATATGGCACACACTGACTTAGGAGTAAAAAAAGATTGATAAAAAAATGAAAAATATGCATAATACAATAAAGGGATGAAACCCCAACTAAAACCTGAGTGAATGATTTTTTAAATAAAAAATAATAAGCTCCAGTTAGACTTACAGATACAATCTCTAACATATTCCACACTGTCAAGCTTAAAAAAATAAGAATCATGCATCAAAGGCATGATTGTGCATTGAACTACCGTATTGTTATTTACTGATTTAAACAGAATGGTTTAAGCTGTCTTTTTTATGTTATATTGATGTTACACATATTGAAAACAAATAACGTTATAAGTAAGATTCAAACTTCAATAGACGTGTAAACAACTTATAGTCAAAGAATAAATTTTTTCAAGAACCTTCTCTCGAAACTTACAGAACAATTTCACCATTAATATTCAATTGTGGAATAATGTTTTAATCCATGCAAAAGTGTTAATAAATTGAGGGCTCATCACCTAAAGTCATTTTCGAAATGTAGTTTCACCATCAAAATGTAGACAACAGATGTTGATATCGTGTGTCTTTAAGAACTATTTAGTAAAAATTTAAATATTTTAAAACTTATTGAACTTTAAAACTTCGATTTGTGGAAAACGTTTAATTTTTTTTCACCTTTTAAAAAATACTTAAACTTTCAAAAAGACAAATCTATTTTCCGCCGGTGAAAACCACATTTCGATAATTATAATCGGTAATAAATCATCACTTATTGAATTATCTCATGTGCTAGCATAAGATTCTATTATTGATAGCAAAAGAAGCTTATCATTCACACCGAGGAGTTACATTAAAAAAAACAACTCAGAAATGTCACAGTTAACATGGTAATGAATTTTATCTAATTCGTATTCATTTTATTTATAAAAGAAAAAAAATCTTGTCAAATTGTAGACATTAAACTGTTATTAAAATCTAATCGATATAAATAATTCGAACATTATGCATTTCATATTATAGTAAAATAATCTATAAAGAGAATTATATTGAATTGAAAAAGTCAAATAAACATACGTAAATGTGCAGAGTTTGATGTTGATTCTTCGGGCGGAATCCAAACTACCTCTAAGTAAGTTGAACCAATCTCTGTCACCATCAAAACAGGTTGAGGAAGAGATTCTAGTAAATGAAACGTACATGAGTAAAAGTTTGCTCACGCAAACAAGAATTTAAAGAAATAAAGAGAAAATAACATTAGCATACATTGTGAAAAATACATATTTTTGAAAATATCATGCCGTTTATGGTTTACAAATATATGTTTTAAAAATTTTCTACGCCCGGAAGAAAAATTTTAATTTATTTTTTAATTATATTTTATTTTTTAATTTATTTTCACCTCAAAAGGCAGAAAAAAAATTTGTAACGTTTACTAAAAAATTCTGTGGAATACAAATTTACTAAGAAATTTTTAATAACCTCTTGATTTTTTTTTTTTTTTTTTTTTTTTTTTTTTTTTTTTTACAGTGTAGGGTTAAAATGAAATTCTCTTTAAAATATTCTTTTCTTAACAGCCATTTTAGCATGATTTCTAGAAATGAAAAAAAAATGGGTTAGCTGGTTGAAGGGTTAATAGCATAAAAAAAAAAAAAATCAGAATTGGTAGCTTGTTGTTCATTAAATAAAAATCATCGAAGACACTTGAATTATTATTTAAAAATTACAATACAATCATTATAATGAAATTACATCTTGAAAACAAGCTGAATGCCACATTTGAAATAAGAATAGCAGTAGATTTTTTTGTTACGAAATTATTTAAAAGAAATTTCAAGATAAAAAGAAAACCATACTTTTTGTATGTCTGAAGTAATCAGAAAACAATGAACTTCTTTATAAAATTTTCTTTTTCTTAAATTCATTAGTTTGAATTACAAGAGGAAAATAAAGCTTAAAATAGATTTAGAGCAGACTAGTAAAATTACGAAGAGGAACGCATATGACATGTATTGCAAAATACAGTATATTTTCTTCTTTTTTTTTCCCAAAAAACTCTTAAATTTCTTGTTGCTGTATCTGATAGACTCACTTGATTCATCAGTTTCATCAGTATCAGCATGAT
The DNA here is from genome assembly GCA_964019185.1 of Maratus speculifer. Taxonomy (NCBI): domain Eukaryota; kingdom Metazoa; phylum Arthropoda; class Arachnida; order Araneae; family Salticidae; genus Maratus; species Maratus speculifer. Next base: position 113,629 of record CAXHSM010000583.1, on the reverse strand, counting down.
TAGCCACAGAAGCTACGGGATTATCCGATCGAACAATTTCTGACTGATCAGCTTTATTCAATTCAGCATCCAGTTCAGCAGTTAATGTTAACTCAGCAGCTTTATTTACTCCTTCTAGAATCAAGTAAGATGGAAATTCAATGATTTTTGCTTTAAAATCAGATAACTTATATAACAGTCAAAGATCTATAATCCGCACACCCATAATCCACTGTTTTCTATAATTCACGTTATTTTACGAATGTAAACAATGAAATAAACAGTTAAAAAATTTACAAATTAGGGATCCAAAAAAGTTTTTTTTAGAAAAATTTTAAAAAAATGAGAAAACAATGAGGAAACAGTGAATTATGGGTGTGCGGATTATAGATCTTTGACTGTAATTGTTTTTATCTTCTTAAACTTACCCGATTGCTTGATAACAGTATCACCAATCTCGTTAGAGCCTGAACCATCCATTTCTGATCCAGTAATAGTAATTTTTATTTCTGAAGTCTCTATTTTTGTGACTGCTTCTAGAATAAAGTATATTAAAATCAAGCGTTAATGAAATCCTGCAGTTTTGTTACTATGGCATAAGCTATAAGATAATATTTTCACAAATAATGTAACTTATTTTCTTTTAATATATACATAAGCTGGTGGTACACTATAAGTTAAAATAAAATTTCTTAAAAACACCATGAAAATACAAAAATACCCAAAGTTTTTAAAAAGAACTAAGAACTTATTATTTCACGAACGTGACCAAAAAACACGTGCTTCTACTCTGAAAGCAGGAGCAAGACTGTCTTTGCATCTGCTTGCGATTTTTGAGCCATCCTTTCGTCTTTATACTCATTACCGAGTTGTTCCTAAATTATACTTGACAAACAAACAAATAAGATTATTTTTCTAGCCATATAACAAAAGCTGACTATTTGGATTTTTTATTATCCATATATTTTGTTTTATTTGTGTATTTATTTGTTTGGTATAATTGATAACATAATATATATTATAAAGAAGAAATGGCGACTCAAAAACAGGAATCTTGGACTTGCAAATCCTAACAAAATGCGTTTTGCAAAATCAATATTTTTGTACTATATTTTGACTTTTGTAATCATATTTTTCAATTTAACAATTACTTTTTATTTCTGTAAACATAAAAAAATAACTTCAGTCAAATCTCATCAGTTCAAAACCTTCCTGGTCCCTTTAAATATCATTTATATAGGGATTTTAAGAGGTATTCTTGTGCAACATTCTGGTTGAATACAAAACACACCGACATATGTTAACTTTTGGTGAGATACTAGTAGCACACATTAAAAAAAAAAGAGTTTCATAATTGAAACTTATAAGCTGTTGAAATAAGGATAGAATTTTTGATAGAAATTTTCCTTTTAATTTTTTGTAAGTGGAAAACTTTTCGACTCTTAACAAAGAAAATAACACTTAAACATTGGAAAAATAATCTGTAAAAAGCAATACTATACATATACATAGTAAAAGCTAAAGCTATTATCTGGAACATTGGCTAGTGTAATTCCTACTTAAAAACACACACAATTCATTATGTGTATTACCTCATTGGATGTATAGGATTATCCTAAAGCCAATCCCTAAGGTCATTCAAGATGGATTTAGAGGTCCGATAACCAAATGTATTCACAAGGGTAGCTAGAAGTAGACTGTTTGCAAGTGTCTGACAATTTTTATGACGCACCCTTGAAGAGAGTACTTTATTGTAATTTATTTCCTTAAGGGCTTTTTTATGTTAGACAGGATAAAACTTAAGATAATGGTCTTCAAAGTCAGTGCTTTTTAAGTGACTATGGTCTCTTCGAGTTACAAAGTTATGTATTATAGTTATAAATATGGCCTTGTCCCTGCACACTATTTGTTGTTTTAATTTGAGCTTGAAAACGAGAAATTATTAATGCATGCTGAGATGATGTACAACACATGCTTACACTCTCAGATGAATTCAGAAAAGGAGAAGTCTAGAAATTGATATAGAGACTACGGGATGAATGGGTTCAGGTAAGGCTGGAATAAAAGTTATCCGAATTTTATTAGTATTATTGCATATATATATTTGCGCGGGGAATATTATATGAAATATCTCTCTTTTTACGAAGTATTTTGAGTGGAAATCGTAAATTTTCTCGAAAAAAAATGGGAAATTTATTTTTCATTCTTTTTCTTGAATGTTAAAAACACAAATGCTCCTTGCAAGACAGACTAACTGAAACTTTTTTTTCAACTGAGAAAAAAACCTGGATTCCACTAGTTTTCAGTTGATTTTTTGGTCTGTAATCAAGTCGTTGAATGAGATCAGTTTGTGTCAACAGGTAGAGAGTATACATCCTTCTGTACTGGCGAGAACCAAATTTGAAGGCAAGGCGATATAGAAAGGGTATGACGGTATTCAGTACAATTACCTATTCCATAAAAATGTGCACCAGTATAGATACATATTATTTTGATTTTTAATACTGAGCTATCGCAATTATTTTTAATAACAAAATAATTTCCTCTCTGAATAGCATAAAAGTTTAATTTTTAAAACAAGACATTACCAAAACAAGTTTAGTCAAACAATGAAAAATCATGTGTTCGGTAAAAATTATGAAACCCTTTACAACACATTAAAATTACTATTATAAAACTTCATAATTTATTAAGGTATAGATGCCTAAATAAACAAGGTTCAAGTAGGCGAGGAGGACTATCCAAAGGCTAAATCTCAACTAGCATCACCCATGTCTAAATAAACAATTTAGAAAATGTATAATTCATTTTAAAACCCAATTTGTGCAATTAACATGAATAATACGAAAATTTCCAAATTGTTTATTGCAGCCCTGTATAGAATCCAAAGATTCATATACAGGGTGATTCCGAATTTTTTTTTTTCAATAAAAGAGGGGTGATAGTACACATCAAGACAAACAATATTAAATAGGAGACCAAGGGTCCAAAACGTTTTTCTAAGGAGATAGCCGCCATTAAAGTTTAGGGACCAAAATTTCAAATAAACATAAAAAACGGAAAAATCGGTCGATTGATTTGCCTTCAAATGCATAGACTTAAATTTTGGGCTGAAATTCTGAATCGTTGGCAGTGTTTAAATACCGAAAAATTGAATTGTGCTCGAGGAGGAAAAAGGGTTAAATTTTAACTCCTGAACACACTTCAGTTTGCGCTTCTTAACTCCTCATAACGATTCAGGATTTGAGCTCAAAATTTAAGTTTAAATCTAAGCTTCCGAGAACATTTAAAATGCTTTTGCAAGCATTTAATTAGAACCAAAAAATAATGGTTAAAATGAATTGTTGGTTACTCTGAAGTTTAAGGCGCCCTCTGACGGAATTTTTTGAGATTTATCTTTAAAAATTATTTTCAAGAAGATACTGACTTAAAGAATAGTTTTATTTTAAATCGCAAATGAATCGACCAATTTTTCCATTTTCTATAATTACTATAAATTTGAACCTTCCCTTCCCCCTTGAACACTGTTCAGTTTGTGCTACTTAACCACTCTTTACTATTCAGATTTTCAGCTCAAAATTTAAGTTTAAGTCTAATTTTCCTAAATCATTTAAAGAGATGTAAACAATAACGGCAAAAAATAGTTGTTCGTTACTCCAAAGTCTAAAGCGCCCTCTATCGGCATTTTTTGGAATTTATCTTTATAATTTATTTTCACGAAAATACCTAAATAAAGAGTAGTTTTAGTGAAAACCGCAAATTAATCGACCAATTTTTCCGTTTTTTTTTTATCGTTTGAAATTTGAACCCTCTGAACACAGCTCAGTTTGTGTTACTTAACCACTCCCAACTACAGATTTTGAGCTCAAAATTTAAGTTTGAGTCTAAACTTACGAAAACATTTAATGAGATGCAAAACATACCGGCAAAAATAGTTGTTCGTTACTCCAAAGTCTAAAGTGCCCTCTATCGGCATTTTTTGAAATTTATCTTTATAATTTAATTTCAATAAAATGCCGACATAAAGAATAATTTTAGTGAAACCCGCAAATCAATCGACCGATTTTTCCGTTTTTTATGTTTGTTTGAAATTTTGGTCCCTAAACTTTAATGGCGGCTATCTCCATAGAAAAACGTTTTGGACCCTTGGTCTCCTATTTAATATTGTTTGTCTTGATGTGTACTATCACCCCTCTTTTATTGTAAAAAAAATTTGGAATCACCCTGTATATTAAATAGTATGCTAAAAGTTTGTTCAATTCATATAGTGCAATTGAAATTTACCAATTAGCAATTTCGTCAATGCATTGAAATTTTCTGAATATTCTTTGTGTATCTCTGTATATGATCAACAGAATTTGTAGAACATCAAGTAATATTCATAAAAAAAGTTCAATTGTTAATGAGTATCGCAACAAAAAACACATTTCAAGTCATTATTTATAGAAGCAGTGCTTTAGCCGTTAAATATTATTGTGTGCCACTGTAAATGAATGATAAATTATAGGCACACTAAATTCTACAGTAAACCTTTTATAGTACACTTCAGTGATATACACAAATTTCAATACATTTAAAATAGTGTCATATCATTAAAATTCACTACAAAAGATTTTCCCCATAGGTCATAATACGAATCTAACAAAATTCATTTGAGTTTCTTTGCAGGTGAACCGTTAGTGCTGCACATTGGAATTTCAATACCGAATATACCACCGTAAGCACCTGTAACATGGTTCGATTTCACGGCAATTTTAGTATATTTAAGCAAATGAGAGCACAGACAGACACAGAAACCTATTTAATAAACATTTTTCAACTATGCTTGAAAATGTTAAAAACGCAGTATAGCTAGCAAATTTACTAACAGTATATTTTCTGCTTTTTAATAGTTGTATTTTTTAAGCAGTGTAGAAGTGTTTAACATTGTAGATGTTAGCAGTAAAAGAAGACACGTACCTCTACCAGGATGCGAAGATGATAATGGCGTTTTAGAGTAGACTAAAACACATCCTGTGACAACGGCAATTACGGCAATACAAAGAGCCATCAATAGTTTCTCACGACAATTATAATCTAAAAGAAAAAAAAGAAAATGAATTTAATTAAGGCTTAAAACACGCACTGCTTATGACTTAACTTATTAAAGCAAGAAAACATTACACAGACAGATCTTATTTAGTGACAAATATTTACGGCGATTTAACTAGTTATATTTGTTTCTTAAAAAATTCTGGGTTAAGAAAGAATTGTTTGATCTGCAGCTTATACACCCGAAATTACGGTACTTACCTATACATTTATATATATATATGTGCATATACGTATTTATATATACATGTACTGTATATGTACATACACATAGCTGATCCAGATATTAGTCTATATTCTAAAATCAATAAGTTTGGCTGAGTGAACTATATGCACCGGATTCATTCGGGCTAGCTTATACGATAGAATATTGACGGCTTCAGTTAACGAATTCTTGGTTTGAATTCTGATCAAGTCTTTTTTCATCCAGTTGGAAATTTACACCGCATATGATTTATTTATTATTTAGAATAATTATTTTTAAATAATAAGGAACACTTAGTCACATTTCTATTAAAAGTCTGTACAAATCAAATGACAAATGTAAAACTGATGAGAGTGACAAAAAATACACAGATATGCGTGACATTTAAAGCTTCTGTAATCAGTCGTCAACATAATGGTGCTATGGCTGTTAAAATTAACGCATTATTTAAAACTTCGAAATTTGCTTTCTAAAGAGCCTCATGAATTATAAAAGTATTTTACTCAAAATTCTTAGCATGAGAAATTTGGAAAGTCTTATAACTTACGGAGTATTTGTATAAATATTCTAATCTTTAAAGGCAATTTTATCTTTTATATTTTTTATCACTTATAAGGCCAAGGGACTGTATGAAAAGTTAAATTTCGTATTTTTAAATATTTTTTTATTAACCTAAATATTTTTAAAAACAATTCTTTACCTTTTATAAAGCATTTTTTGCAACTGGAACTATATGTCTATGACGAACGGTTTAGAAATTAGCCATTGGCCACCGTTGAGAGTGGACACACTGTATAATCTATAATATCTATACAGATTTTGTTTTCTCTTTGATAGAAATTATCTTCCAACTATAGAAATTCTTAAATTCTATTTAATGTTAGTTATTTAATCAAATTAAACATTATCGAGTATTTTTTTGCAGATAATATGATGCTTTTTTTCTTTTTTTAAGATTTAATCTGACAAAAATAAATAACAAAAAAGCTAATGTTATAATACAGAATTTGCTTTTTAATTAAAAAAATATCTACCAACTATAGAAATTCTTATATTATGTTTAATTTTAATCAGTGCTGTAGTTGGAAAAAATATTTGTGGGAACTTACCTTTACATAGAGAAGATTATGATGCTACTGGACTTTTGTTAACCCAAAACACAATTTGAAACATTTAGCTAAAAGCAGACTTAAAAAAAAATAGCAGTTATACTTATTATATTGAAGTTTTTGTTGTAATATAATTTCTTTTCATTCAGTAAAAATTGGACAGCTGATATCAGTTCAGAACTTCCGCCCCCTGAATACTAGGCCTCAGCGCTGGCAAAAAAAGGGCGGCTGCCGAAGGCGGACTCTTTTCAGCGTGTCTATGGTTCCTTCAGTTTTGATACCAATAACTTTTTTAAAAGATTTTTCGCTTTATTTTTCTGTGATTAAAGAAGTCTAAGAAATATTCTATAAAATACTGGAGTCAAAACTTAGTGGACCATGCACACGTTAAAAAAATTCCGTCTTCGGCATTTTTACGTCAAAGCTCAGGCTTAATATTCAGAGGTGAAGGCAGCACGACGGCTTCAAGACACCTGACTGGTTGGAATATTTCCTTTCTTGATGAATGAAAGTGTATCTTCTTAAAACTAGCAAAATTAATGGTTTGCTTTAAGAAAAATTAAATTTCGCTCGGCGCTCCCATGCGTTCCTAACCAATTACAGCACTGATTTTAATTATTTACTCAATGAAGTATTGTCGCATTGTATTTGGGCAGATAGTATGATTAATTTGAGAAAAAAATAAATAATAAAAAAACTAATATTTTTGTACTGGCAAATTTTAGTATTAGAAAAAATACCAAAACTCTGCAAAAAATACAAACAGTATTACTTCAAGTGCACAAAATGCTTCTAAAATTCAACAATCGAAATCAAAATGTTATCCTGCAATAATTATATTAAAAAAAAGTGATTTCATGCTTTTTTTTTAAAGACATTTCTTTGACTTTTTATTTTTGATCCAAATAAAAGTAATAAGTAGGACTGATGTTAGAGTGCATTAAAATAACCAACAAATATTTCAGAGAGTGAAACCAGGAATCTTAAATACATAAGAAATTACGTTGTATTAATACGTCCTTTCAAATTGCTAAAAAGGTGTAAGAATTAGATTAAAAAATATATATTTTACTCTTGACATATTTCAACATATTACCGAGTCATTTTCCAAAAATTAAATTAATTAAAATAAATAAAAAATTACATACCAAAGTTGTATGATCTATGGTTCATTGAACTGAAACGTCATCATTTAATATGTGACGAACGATATTTTTTTTTATTTTACTTGGATTTTTATTTCTGTTTTATTATACGTTCATACAGTCCATGAAAAACTGAATGATAGCATTTCAGGACAGTATTACATGATTCTTGTACAGTGCTACACTGTAAAAAAAAATCTGCAATACTACATGTGCAAAGTAGCCGAAATCTGTATGGTTACTAAAATTTTATCTATACACTGTACAAGAAAAAATGCAAATCTACAAAACTAATTTTTGTAAAGTTACAGAAATCAGTAACTTTACAAACGACTCTACGAAAATTACAGTTATCTTACGAACATTTCATCTGTAATCTGGGTTGCGGTTACATGGAAAATTCATTGGAATCCCAGTTTCCTAAAATATTCTTAGTAACCCTACAGAATTTTTGATTTTCAGTGCAAATCTGTATCTGTTACATGCACTTTTGCTGTTGCCCTTACATAAAAAGTTCTAGGAATCCTAGAGTCCCAGAAAACTTTTAGTAACTTTACAGATGATTTTTTTCTACAGTGTATAGACCATGCAACTTTGGACTATGATTTTTATTTGTCTTGAAAATGACGAGTGACCTTTAACAAAGATGCAGCAGCATTATTCATGCAGAACACAATGAAATAGGGAATGTTCGAAAACGGACTTTGGAAGTTTTTGAATAACAGATTAGGAACTACAAGTATAGGGTAACGCATAGCTGCCAACTTTCAACTAACCTTCCGTAATACATGAATTAGCTTGATCCAGGTTTATCCCATTTCGAACCAGAAAATTCATTTCATGAATCTTTATTTATTTAATTTTAGATGTTTAAGTTGAATATGTTTAATTTTGTTTCTTTGGAAAAATTCTGGTTCGAAATTCCTTAAACCAAGGTCAAACTAACACACGTATCACGGAAGATTAATGTCAGGTTTGCACCTATGGGTAAAGTTATACATGCAAAAGAGTGACGTCATTGATTCATTCAGAACACACTAAAATAGGGAATTTTCGAAAACAGTCATTGGCAGTTTTTTAATACTATCAGGTTTCACATTACAAGTATGAGATAAGAGTTAATTGAAGTTATACTTGCAAGAGACTGACGTCATTGATTCATTCAGAGTACACTAAAATAGAGATTGTTCAAAAACAGGTATTGGCAGCTTTTAAATATATCAGGTTTGGAATTACATGTGAAACCGATTTTTAATTTGATTCCAATGTTGCTGCAAATTTTCGTTGGGCTGTTAATCGATAAAAATACTTAAAATATCACATGAAGATTTTTAAAAAAATCACTCTTTATTATGACACCTTTGGCGTATTTAGCTGCTAAAGTGCCAAAGATTAAAAAAAGTATTAGCCGCAGAAAATATATTTCGGGTATTCTTATGGTCTAAGACAATGCTGTGTTATTTGATGGTGACATTTGCTATTAAAAATATAGAAAATTAAATTCACATCATTCATTCAGTACATGAAAGAATAACGTACTAGCTGCCCTTGTTTCTTCTCGTTTCATTTTATAAACTGGTAGTCTCTTATAATAGACCATGTACAGAAATGTAAAAAAAAAGTATAGAACAATAAAAAGAACAATAGAGAGACACCTACAAGCTAATGTTAAATGAATGACAATATTCTTTTGAAAAATCTAGTTTGCATTTTATAAATTTTTAATTGATAAAATTTTTTGAATAAAATATCTGTGGGCACTTTCACTTTCGGAACCTGTTTCGAAAGTCTGGAACTTCCAGATATTTTTTTTCCCAGGAATTGAAAATGCAAAAATTTGTTTATCTCTATTCAAGTGCAATAAAAATATCTTAAGACTACTGAAGTCCGTTATATTCATTTTCTTAAACAGAGATTCGCTTTTCAATTCATAAAACTATAAGAAATCTTAAAGTTATTAATGTCGCGATAAGGTACAGGGATTCCGCGATCTTTATTTTTGTTAGCGTTTAAGTATTTCCGCACCAGCATTTCCGAATAATAATCATAAAAGTTTGCTTGACCACAGAAACATCTAATGTTTCATAAATAAAAAATAATTATTAGGAAATATTGGAAGTCAAGTGCTTACAAAATTAAAAAAAAAAAAAAAAACATGTATTTAGATTTTTTTATGCAGTGTTTGGGGTCAGCTCACAAAGACTTACTCTCACTTCCGGCAGATGACCTCCTCCTCATGGTGCAGACGACTGTCAGGACGTCGTCCGGCAACAGATCGGATCTTAACGCGGTCAGTTCCGATCTCGGTACGAATCGGTTAAATTTATGAAACCTGCTGACACCATCATCAAACTCTTTCGTGGCATGTTCTTCTCTGTGTCTTTCCCCTTTCGCCGTTTTCAGCGAAAGGGAAAAAGAAAGTCTGATGGAGCGACCGGAATGATATTTATAGAGTTCCAGATCCACATGTCCAGAAGAGTCACATCCTGTCCAACCATTCGGATAGATCCCCAAGCACCATCTTTCCCCGCCGAAGAAGAATGGAGGACTCCAGTAACCTGCGCCGTCAGTCTTCCGAAGAGTGGTGAAACCCTGGATCTGCCATTCCACGACAAAATCCACTCCACTCTCATGGGTCGTGATTGTTCCTGTCATGCTGGGGATCAGTCTTTTTGAAACTAGATGATTGCGAGAAAGCAGAGGAGGATTCCTTTTTTCCAGTTGTTCCTACTGCAAAGTGTTCACCTGAAAAGAGAAAAGAACGATGTCAACAAAATGTTTTCATTCCATGCGTAACAGGACGTTGAAGGATTGACGCGAATTTCAGTCGGAGTCAAGAGTACCGTGAGGCATCATTCTTCACAAACAGTAAAAATCAGATTTAAGGGGCTACGACAGTCACATGGAAAGACACGCTTCCTTATGCTAATCCTATGGAAGAAATTTATAAGGATATCTCGTTTGTATTTTAATATTTTTATTTTTACATTGGACAGCTGAGATCGATCTCTTACATCTGCCTTCTTTTAATATTTTGAGTGTGAATGCAGATTTTTTGTAAGAAGACGCTTTTATTTTCGAAAATGAAAGTGTCGTCACTAAAAATATCTGCAAGCAAAACCGAATAAGTGAAAAACGGTCTTTGTACAAATCGGTTTTAGCTAGCCAATGCAAAAATAATTGTTTAACAAGTTGGAAATTGCACCTAAACGTAGAAAATGAGGTGCGTTCGTACGATAACGAAATTTTAAAAATATTAAAATCTTGCTGATATAGTAGAGAGTACTTCGGATACAGTATAGTAGTCGAAATCTTTTTTTGTGTCCCTTTAAATATACAGAAAGTAATTTTTATTACACCTCAGAAACGTATATCTTATTCATAAAATGTGAAATAGTTGAATATAATTAAAACACGCTCCAAACAATGTTTCCCCGTATAGCATTATGTAGTGGAATACTTTTGTGTGGCCCTGTAATTTAATAATAAAAATTCTTTGCATCACAGATTGTACAGCATGCATATTTTAGTATATACTTCATAGATTCATGCCAATTCTATTATGTTCGAATGAGTGTAACATCATAAAAATGCATTTGAAACTTTTTTCCCATTGACCGTAATGTAATGGAATACCTTTGATTGTCCCTGTAAATGATCTATGCATCCGACTTTCATAACATTTGAAATGACTCGATAAAATTACGAAATAATTATATGTTTTAAATTTCAAACGATTAAAATGCATTTGAAATTTTTTCAGAATTGACCTTAATGTAGCGGAATCCTTCTGATTGTCCCTGTAATTGATCTATGCATCCGATTTTCATAGCATTTGAAATGACTCGACAAAATTACGCAATAATTATATGTTTTAAATTTCAAACGATTAAAATGCATTTGAAACTTTTTTCCCCATTGACCATAATGTAACGGAATAATTTTGATTCTCCCTGTAATTGATCTGTCCATACGATTTTCATAAAATTTGAAATGACTCGATAAAATTATGTTATAATTATGTATTTTAAATTTCAAACGATTCGGTTTGGTAGTTTTTTCGTTGTTATATGCGGACGGACAGACGGACGGACTGAGCGACAACAATAGGTGCTACGTATTTACATAATTACGAACACACCTAAAAATACTAAAATGAATTCAAGATATCTTGACAAATTTCTTTCTTTGGGTAAGCATTCGTGAATGGGTCTTTTCGCTTGACTGAACAAGCCTCTTAAGGAAATGTCAATGATTTACTTTTTATACTAAAACATCACTGTCGATAAATGCTGTTCTCCAAGGAAAAACGACATGCGATGCCGATGTGGCACGTTTTTCAAAATTTAATTGGAACATTTTAGCTATTACTTACCCATCATACGTAGTATAGGGTAAGTCTTGCAATCGTTTTGAAAATCGAAAATTTTTTTTGACGGATTTACACATTTTAGATAGTGGAGATTCCGAAAAACATATTTTTAGAAAAAAAATTTTGCTGTCCGTCTGTCTGTCTGTCTGTAAACGCTCTATCTCCCGAACAAATTGAGATAGAGACTTGAAATTTTGTATGTAGTTAGTATGTAAGAATGGGACGAACTCTATTTAATATCAGCAACCTCGATTATCCGGAACTATTTTTTTCGGACTCTCGAAAAATTCGTTCTGATGAAAGGTATATAAAAATTTTCGAATTTTTTTATTTTAAGGAATGGACGTAAAAGGCAATAAAATAACACACATTTTGCATATAGAACGAAGTCGATCGGATTATTAGTTACCGAGATATTTGTAATCCTGTTTTCCACATTCTTCGATTTTTCATGACCCTGTATTTCCTTCAAATTTCAATTCAGAGGTATACTTTAATTGGAAATGAGACGCTTAATCCGACGCAATTAATTGTTAGTTAATAGAGTTATTATTTTTGGAGTTATAAGTACGTTTCTTTTACGCAGTTCGGTACTACTTGAGTAGTTTGGCGTTTTATATAATTTGTCGAAATTGGTACATCAGCAGTTCTTTAATATAGCATTACTATGCATATTAACAATATTTAAATTTTGTTTATGAATTGCAATGCATTGTAATAATCGTTTTCACATGTTTTATTTTCATATACATATCCATGATGGGAAAGTATTACGGTGGCCCCAAACGACTAGTTTTTTTTTTATAAATGTTTACATTGTGTTATAATTGTTTACATTATAAATGTTTACATTGTTTTCTAAATAGAAAAAAACATATATTGTTACTAGGGCAACAATTAAAAAATTGTTATTATTTTATAATTCTCAAGATGGACCGATTGATTTTATTTGCTAAAAATTTAAAAATTCACGAAGCGCATTACATCGGCATCGAATTTTCAGAAGGTGAAAATCGTATTTCTGTAAGTGTATTAGGTAAGGAGTCATTGCCTGTTTACATTTTTCAGCGCAATGACCGAGCAAACAGGGAAGCGTCCTCTTAAGGTTTGTTCTAATACGAAAATTGCTTGTTTTGTGACGCAATTTTGAAATTCTGTTTTAATCACTTTTATTTTGTGCTTATTCTCATTTACTTGACAAGAATTCAGACAGCGTTCCCCTTTATACGCTTAGGGAAACTTAATAAAATCTTAGCATAATTTACGTTTTTGCATCAACAGGCAAATTTTAAAAAAAATGGCTTTGAGATGGCGGTAAATATTTTTAAATGTGCCAAAAGTACATTGTACAAGTGTGTGCGTTAATTTCAACGCATGGTGGGAAGGGGGAACAAAGTGTGGTCCAGTTTAGTCGTGGAATAGAAAACAGCCAACAAAGCAAACTCTGCAACTAATTATAGCAGAAGAAAGTGGTTGGTACCAAATGACTGGAGATAAAGTCTAATTTTAAAATATGTATATAAAATTTCCTTAGAGAACCATCTACAAATCAAAATCAGACAAAACTCAGTTTCTTTTTCAATAGCAACATCTAATTTTGACATTAATTTTTAAATCCTTGTTCAAAGTAGGGGAGAGTGGGGATACTTGAGCATAGGGGATACTTGATCCACCCCTATTATCTCTACAGTTGGTTAATTTTTCTTTCTAAAACTGCCAATATGTTAACACATTTATAGTTCTGAACATGTAAAAAAGAAATCACACATCTTGGTACCATTTTGAAAGTATAGTGATCAATAGTTGTCTTTTCCCTATCTGAAGTAAATTTTTGGGTACATGGTTTTTTTGTTTTTTTGCAATCAAAGTTTTGTTTAAAGTTGCAACTATATACATAAATTTAATAAAGATAATTTCAATTGTATTTTGAATCTAAAATAGTTCTAATAGCTGCATGCTTTATTTAGTAAAACTCTGGGAAACAAAACTAGTGGTAGTGGGGATACTTGAGCCAGTGAGAGTGGGGATACTTGAGCCATGTCTCAACCCTCCCCACTAGAAATTAAACATAGGAGAAACAAACAAAAAATAAAATTCCTTCCTTATATTCACTAATAGATTTTTTTCTGGATAAAAGAGAGAATAATTTTTCATTTTATTTTATTTTTCTTAAAAAAATAACGACTTAAAAATGTTTAAAAATGTATATTTTTTAAATGAAAATATCCATTTTAATTTTCATTTTGACTAGCAAAATAGCCTGTCTAGATAAATGTAAACATAGTTTTCAATTTAACTTTTATTAAATTAAAATAACTTTTTAAAACTGTTTTACAGGCTATAATCTCTAATACTTTAATTAGTTAGGTCCAACATATTAAAATATTTATTTTTTAATATAACATATTAAGATTAATATCTTATATTGAAATCGTAACCTCTTTGTTCTAATTTTTTTTAACTAAGAAAATTGAAGAAAAATTGGTAAAAAGAGCGCACAAAAAACAAGAAAAGCAACAAAAATCCCAGTTCAAATTTACCTGCATGGAGCCAAAGAGGAAGACAAAATCTTTTCCTGTGAAATCAAAAAAGTGTTTGAAATGGTAGAATGATACATCTGGCTTAAATTCCGACAGCTACTAAATTAAAAGCATGAGTTCGACATTATCATTAGAGGAAAATTCTGCCAATGATGGTGATGATGTGAAAAGAAAACCTTCTATTGATAGTTGGTTACTAATAAAATATGCCAGAAAGAAAACTAAAAATATTTGTTGGATAAGCACTTAATATTTTGAAAATGAAATTTGCCCGAAAAATAGCAGATTCCAAATTTAAATGGCTCTGAACTGAGGGTGTTTCTACCGTCGTTATAACTCAAGTTGAAATTATCATTTGACAACCAGTTCTAACGACAAAAAATCATCGTATTACTAACTTTGTTTTCTCAATTGGTTTGGAAGGACTTTATGTTTCATAATTTATCATTCTGTAAAATGTTTGTGCAAAAATAAAGCGAAAAAAATTACTTTTGTAGGTATTTTTCCGTAGTGGCTCAAGTATCCCTTCACTATGGCTCAAGTATCCCTCCCATGGGGATACTTGAGCCACCATGTAAAACAAAAAATAAACATTTTTTATACATAGAAAAATAGTTCAAAATTAATTGAAAGTGGTTTTCAGTTGAAGAAAAAATATCAAATTTTCATTTTCAATATTTTATTTTATTATAAGAAATTTAAAAATTTATAAAAATTATAAAAAATTTAAAAAAATTAAAATTAAAAAAATGGCTCAAGTATCCCCATCTTCCCCTATAGTTTAAAATGAAATTTCAAGTCTTTGTGGTTGAAAGTTTTTAAATTACATACATATAATTTTTAGATATTCTATTGTTAAATTACACTTTCATATTTTTATTAATAACTCTTGAAGTTATAAACCTAATATGCCCATTTTTCATGTGGTTTTAATACTATAACTCGAACAAAAATACATAAAATTTGTAATAAAAAATTATATGAATTATGAAATTAATATTAGAAAAAATATCAACTGTAACCTACGATATTTTTTCATATATTTATATTTATTACGTCCTGCTTTATTCAAATTCTCAATTTCAAATTTTTCTTCCAAGAAGTTTTTGAATTATGCTTTAAAAAGTCCAAATGATGTTTTAAAGCACCATCTGTAATAACCAGTAAGGCACAATTTGAAATATTGATATTTTATTCCTTTTATTCAACTACATGGGTTGGCAATAGTCGAACCGTATTAAGCGGGCAAAACCTTCACAGCGGCAAGAAACCCTAAATTAATAACAGGGACATATTTATTTTGTAGCATTTTGGCGATCGAGCATCGAAATTAAATTTGATTAGAGTCCCGATCACAGGTTCAAAATATTTAATAATAGGTTTTAAAATATTTAATTTCTTCTAAAACTTACCATAAGCATTTTTATGAAAGGCTTTTGGATCTAATTGAAGAGCGTAGAATTTATTTATAGTGTCAAAATTGGGTATTGCTATTGAAAAAAACAACTTTGGGGTTCTTTTTTAAATGTAGATGTTCCATTAAGATACATACATCATTTAAAAGTCGTGTTTATTTCCAATCGTTATGTACCAGTAACTTTCTTCTACAATAATTTGTTGTTGAATTTCTACGCGGTGTTTACTTTTTTCCTTTCGACTGTGCGTTTTATTATAATGTATGTATTAATGTGTATGTATTATTTAGGTGGTATTGAAAGTACTTTCTCTCTCATGAGAAAATGCAAGAGCTTGAAATAAAACCCACAAAACCTCAAATTATAATTCGTAATTGTATCAGAAAATAGTATTTGAATTATTATTGTTATTATTTGACAACAAAATTTCATGGAATAGAACACTGACATATACAAATGTATTCCATTGACGTACGAAACATTTTTCCGTATTTAAGAATTCATATTGTAAATTAATTTATAATGGGATCAATTCATTTTATCATATTAAAAAAAAATCAAACAAACGGAACAATTTCAGAACAAAAATTCAAGTTCTTTTCAATTTTTAAAATATAAATTAAACAATTTTGTAATATTTTATTTGCTGATTTATTTTTAATTTACTTTCAAATAGACCGGAGGGACCGGTAGAACAGACTATCATCTCATCGAGTTCATACATGATAATATAGGATTAGGTAACTCTTGATTTGCAAATTAAAACGCAATCGGTGTGTCAAGTCCAATCTTGGCGCCTAAAGGCCTAAAAACCTGATTTTAGCGGTTGATTCGTAGATTTACCATTGTGCTGTCCTGCACCAAAAAGTATAAAAATATGGAAGATTGGAATCAGGAAAAGAAAATGTTAAACCTATGGCTCAATCGCTAAAATCTGTTTTTTAGGTGTTTTCACTTTGGCAGACCAATTGCGCTTTAATATGCAAATCGAGATTTAACTAATCCTATATTTTCATTTATTCTCGGTGAGTTGATTTTCCGTGCTACCTCCTTCCGGTCTAGAATGACTAATACCTTGTTAGTATAACGAATTAATGCATAAATGTTTACAAACATTATAGCAATCATAACGATTTGCTTACATGAATATCCCATGAGAAATTTTTTTGTGTGTTATTCAGGACTAATTTTTATTAAATACCGGAATTTCGAATAAACTTTAGTGAAAAGGGGGCAAATTTTGCAATATTGGGCTAGACATTTAAAGCCAGATAACTTTTAATAATACAGACAAAGCTCAGAGGTAACAAGATAAAAATCATATAAAAAATGATTAAAATTTCAAAAATTGAAGAGAAAAAAAACTTTATTGGATTGAAATATTGAAACAGTTTTTCCTTTAATGAATGTCAATAAATCATAGAAGAATCAAAAAAATTCTTAAGGGTGTTCTTAACTGCTCCGCTCAACAAGCGAAAAACGTTTTCACACATTTACAAATTCATTTTTTAACAGAAACCCATGAAATTGGAATGTCTTACTATGGAAGCGATTTCTAATCGAACCTATTTTTCCATTTTATGATAGTTAAATTACCTATCGAGTTATAAGCTATTTCGATATCTTGATCACTTGTTTTTCCCTTGCTTTTCGACCGGTTTTTCTGCTTTCATCGGGAAAGGGGCTCAGAAGTGCCAACTTTGAAGGCGTTTTATGAAAGATATATTGTGTTTATAAAAAAACAGAAGATTGAGTGCAATTAGACACTTTCTGAATAATAACACCTAATATTTTCATGCATTTCCGAACAAAAATAAATTGAAGAATGTGTCACAAAGTTGCCCTTTTTGATAGTAAGTACAATGCAACAGAAATTCTGGCATGAATGCCAGAAACTCTCTGCAAAATGTAAAAAACCCCTCGTGAAAATTTCATTAAAAATCGAGGCCGAAATTTTTTTATATATTAGGCTAAAAGTTGCAAATCTAATTCTTGTTACTAATATGGTGAAATGAAAAAAAAAAAAAACCCACTAAAATCACATAAAAAATTGCTAAAAACTAAAAAATGGTAGAAAGCAAAGTATACTATAGTGGCTGCAGGATTATATATTATAATAGGAACTCTTTCACGATTGTGAATAAATCGTCATGAAATGCGAAATATTTCTAAAAATTGCATTGAAAATCACTCTATAAAGGCTCTAAATTAAAAAAATTGCAGAAAACAAAATTTATTTCATTAGGCTAAATGTTTGAAAGTGAATTCATTTCACTAAAACAAAAGTATTCGTGTACATTTTAGCTCTTTGGCACGATCCGATGGAAGATATTTTTCAACTGTATCAGACGTTTTTTAACAGAACTAAATTTCACTACATTACTTAGAATACATATTCAAGTATGTAGATCATATAACAAAATTCCATTATGGTATAAAAATATCGAACATTATTTGCGAACAATCGAACATATATGCGTATAATCATTTCATTACGATTTCAAGTATAAAGAGCAGATTATATACATTGTAAAAAAAGACAGGTGTTTTTAGGTAGATTTCGTATGAAATACTACCTATTGCATTTTCTCAGATCTTCGCTCAGATCTCCTTCAAACTTTTACATAAAAATGAAGGGATATAAAATCTCGGTTGAGTTCGTTAATGGGCAAAATCGGACCAAGGGGGGTGGAAATAGGGACAGTTTTTGTGAAAACCGAATAAACGCGATAATTTCTTAATTGAAATAGATATAGAATCAGTTTAAAGTTTATATTACTTCTAAAACTAGTTGGATGTGTCAATCCCAAAACTTTCTTCTATCTCATAAGTACATTTAAATAATTTAAAAAAATGTGGTGACCCCAAAGTTACCCACTATCGAATTTCCTCGAACATTTGACCTAGCCTAATGAGATTCTGGTATCCGAAAAGCCTAAAACGCAAAATTTAATTAATATTCTGAGAAAATGAGCTTCATGTTGGGTAATTTATACTAAAACCTAAAAAGCATATATTTATGTCAAGAACTAACAGAATCTGAAATTTGATGGAATTTCGTCCATTAGTTCTTGAAATATAGTTATAACAAAAATTTTTCAAAAAGCATAGCAACACCATATCTTGGACAATTTATGCCAAAACGTAAAAAAGCGTCTAATTATGTTATGGTGTAAAAGAATTTGAAGTTTGATGAAATTCTGTACATTAGTTCTTGTGATATAGCTAGTTTAAAAAAAACCGTGTAAAATATAGCACAGCAGCACCTTCAGTTGAAGGATTTATAACAAAACGTAATCTCGTGTAATTATGTTATATGTCATTTTGTAACAAAATCTGAAGTTTAATGAAATTATGTGCGTTGGTTGTTGACATATAGCTGTCGGAAAAATCGTGCAAAATGCAGCATAGTTGCGCCACCTGTTGCAAGGTTAATATCAAAATGTAATCAGCGTCTAATTATGTTATATATTCTAGTGTAACAGAATCTAAAATTTGATGAAGTTCTCTGCATTAGTTCTTGAGATAAAGCTATCGCAAAAATCGTGCAAAATGCAGCATAGCAGCGCCACCTATAGGGCAGTTCACACCAACACCTTATCAGCGGCTATGTATCTCAAGGTATCTCGGAATCTGAAGTTTGATGAAATTCTGTGCATTAGTTCTTGAGATATAGCTATCATGAAAATCATAAAAAACGTGGCATAGCAGCGCCAAGTGCTGGCCAATTTACACCAAAAACCAACAGGCACTAATTCATATCAAGGTCTAACTGAATATAAAATTTTATAAAATTTCGAGCATTAGTTCTTGAGATAGAGCGCCCACAAATTTTTTGTCACATACAGACAGACAGACAGAAAGACAGACGGACAGACTCCCAGACAGACATTTTCTAAAAATAGTCAAAACGTGTTCAGGACCTTCTAAACATATAAATCCGTCGAAAACCGGAAGTCGAAAATTTTCATGAATCCAATACTTTCTTCTTGTAAAGATAGAAGAAAGTAATAAGGGCTGAAAGTTTATGCATGACAGATTTTTGATAAAGTTAAAAATGGGCTCAAGGGGCGAAAAAAACAGGGTTTTTGGGAGAAAAAAAATTCATAACTTCGTCAATTCTCAAGATATCAAATAAACCTGTCTTTTTATAAATGTATTCACCATTATCTAAAACTTTTGTACTTACAAGTTTTTGGTAGGACCAACTTTTACCGATGAAAAAAATTAAAAACGAAAAGAAAAAGGGGGGAAGAAAAAGAAAAAATCCATAACTTACTCAATTCAGCAATCAAATCTAATTAAATTTATTTTACATCTTCTCAATAATATCTACAATTTTTATACTATCAAGTTTTCCATAGGACCAATATTTATAGCAAAAATAAATTAAACAAAAATAGGAGTGGGGAAAAAACCTCAAATCCAAACTGCTTATATTCTGACTCATTTTTAAATTCATTTTTGATTTTAAACGCATCTAAGTGGCAGATACTCTTATTTAGGAACTATATGTATATAATGTGACGTATTGGCCAGTATTTTGATAAAGGAAGAATATGTTTAAAAAAAGGCTGCCAAAAAGGGTCTTTTGAACAGAAATTCCCGAAGTAATAGTGATTAAAAATTGAGGAAGTATAACAAATTTGTTTTTTCTGGATCATTTTTAAATCCACTTTTGTTCTCAATTGCATTCAATTTACAGATCCTCTTATTTAGGAACTATATAGTGAGACGGATTGGCGTGTTTTTTGATAAAGGCAGAATATATTTCAAAACAGGCTGTCAAAATGGGCACATCGCACAAAATTTCCCAAAGCATTCATGATTGAAGAATTGACGATGTATTGAAATAAGAAATTGATTATTTTATGACTCATTTTCAAATCCAATTTTGCTCTCAAATGCATTGAATTTATATAATGTGCGTATTCATCGATTTTTGATAAAGGCTAAATATATTTTTGAAAAAAGCTGTCAAAGTGGGCACTTCACAAAAAAATTCCTAAAGCGATCTTGATTAAAGAATTGAGGATGTATTCAAATAACAAATTGATTATTTTATGACTCATTTTTAAATTCAATTTTGCTCTCAAACGCCTTCAATTGACAGTTATTTGTTATTTAGGAACCGTGTAATGGGCCGTATTGGTCAGGTTTTTGATAAAGGCTAAATATACATCTAAAAAAAGCTGTCAAATTGGGCACTTCGCACAGAATTTCCCAAAGCGATCTTGATTAAAGAATTGAGGATGTATTCAAATAAACAAATTGGTTATTTTATGACTCATTTTTAAATTCAATTTTGCTCTCAAACTCATTCAATTGGCAATTTTTTTTTTTTTTTTTTGTTATTTAGGAATTATATAATGTGCGCATGGGTCGATTTTTTTAATAAAGTCAGAATATATATTCAAAATATGTTTTCAAAATGGGCATTTAAGCCGAATTTCGTTTAAGAGGATTTTGAAAAAATCAGATCTTACAGAAAAATGAAATTCAAAAATTTTCAAAAGCAGCCAAATAAATTAGATAAACTGGGTTCATCGTTGATAATAATAATAATAATAATAATATATATATATATATATATATATATATATATATATATATATATATATATATATATATATATATATTTTAATTAAAACTTTTGGAAATCTACCTCCGCTTATAGGAAAGGTTGACAGGGGTTTTTTAAACTGCGAAAAACTACCATAATTTCCGTCGCATTATTCGCATATCAAAAAATTTAGTTTGAATCCAGAAAATTTATTCAGTAATTTGAAATAAGTATTCACCACTATCTAAAAAGTTACATTTTATTTAAAAGTTATTCTGGTTCAAAAAACGATTGTTTGATCCGACGATTTAACGCCAGAAATTCCGGTTCTAGAATCATGAATGAAAATATTTGATAACTGCTTCCAAGGTCACCCAATATTCCAAAAACGGTTCTTTTATTCTTACTTTAGAAACCGCTGAAAACAAATTGTTTCCTTTTTACGATTCATTCAAGTCACTTTTACGATTAATTCATTTATTCTCTGCACCCAAAAAATCTGTTTTTCAGATGCTATCAGACTTCAACTAAACATTTTTAGCTGCATAACTGAAATTATGCATGCAATTGCAGTAAAAAAAAAAATATTACATTTACTGTTAATGTTAATATTGTTAATTTTATATGTTTCCCGTTAAACATGTTTACTGAACATGAAAAACCTATTAGAAAACGCATAAATCTATAAAACCTATTAGAAAACATTTACGAAAACTACGATCAGTTAATAAAAATTTATTTTTGTAAATTTTTGTTTAAATTTCAAAAATAATTCTTTTGCGAGATTTTTAAAGATAAAGGAAAGTTTTTCGGAATTTTGGGTGACTCGGAAGAGGTTATTGTGTCTTTTCGTATGTATGTGATTATAGATTATTTTCGTAAATTAAGAAACATCCGTCTTTTTTTACAGTGTAGGTAAATTGACTGCACTAGTAACAAACTCACCAGATACACTGTCAGAAATATTCGTCTTTATACACTACATTTTGCCTCATTCTCGAACAAATAATTTCTGTACTCCTTAAAGAGGTTATTTTTCTGTGAATCGTTCCTGCAAGTTTGAAGAAGAAGAAATTCCGTCTATTCCCCGCACGCATGCGCATTTGTCTTTTTCTTCTCTGTGTCGGCACATGCGCCACAAGTTTGACGAAATATTAAAAGATTAGCATAATATATCATCAAAAATGGGTAAGTACTTATTTCAGAATTTGATTTTAATCATTTCTATGTTTTCATTGTATAACTGTTAAATTATTAGGCATGTCTTTGGCACATGTCATAGATCTTTTTTATTGTCTACACTGTGAAAAAAAGGAGCATTATTGCATTTAAATTGAAGTTATGAAATGCTAAATATACTTTAAATCCACACTATTTTCTGTAATAGCTCCGTTAAAAGTGTAAAAATAATCTCGGCATGATGATATTTTATTCTTTAGTCGCAATTATTCCAATAAAACATCAAATTTTGCGTAAGAATAAACTCGGAATGGTGATATTCTATTCTACAATCGAAATTATTGATATGTAACGCCAAATTCAGTGCAAAGAAATCAATTTTCTGTTTTGATTAGAATCGTATGTTTGCAGACGACAGATGCCATTTTACTTCCGCGTTTAATCATCGTTCCAAACTTTCCAATGGCAGGTGAAAAAGCAAACATAATGTAAGCAATATTATTATTATTCTTTGTAGATTTTTGACGTAAGACTAAATAATGTTTGCATGTGTTTTTTCATAGCTCTCTTACTATGGCCCGGATGCGAAAGTCATGTCACCAACAGCGTCGAACGATTTTAGTGATTCCGGCGAAGTCAGGAATACTTTGATACGCATAACTGTAGTTCTCGCGTTTTATTTAATTATTGTGATTAAAAAATACGTATAACTGTGTTTTACAAGGCGGATAACATTTATAGAAGGTATTTATATTATTTATATAATAATATTGTGAAATTTTTGTTATTATTGGTCTAAGAACTGTTATTTATTGTTAACTAGAATTGGGTTTGACTTTATCAGATACCTGTGATTATCAAATGATGTTACAAACTAGATTATGAAATATTCTTTCGATTTCATGTAAAATCATGTTAAATAACTCTATTAAACATAAAAATGATCTGATAAATGTAAATAACAGTCCTAAGAATCTTAAAAATTTTTGTATTAGTTTTCTATTTTATTTAGTGGTAAAATATGTAAATATTTATTTCAGGGTAGATGTGCCAGTAATCAACCTCTTTCCAGTAATGAGCCGCCTCACAGTTTTTGGTTTATAAAAAAATAATAATAAATAGTTTACGCTTTTATTGTTTTTTTCTTAACTCCTCCTTGCATGTTTTATAATCTAGATTACTTTTTTAAACATTTCATTAAAGCAATTAGGAAACAGAAAATAACTGTTCACTGTTTTTCTATTGAAAATCTTAATGAACATGCTGAGAGCTGAATTTATTTATTTAATATTTTTATTTACTTTTAAAAATTGAATGTTTTTATTTGGATTTGAATCTTTGAATTTCATATACCAATGGTCATTTACAAAATTTTATTTACTAGTTTTAAGATTTTAGGAGGGGTGTGTAATACTGCGTTTTGGGGTGTTTAGACATATATCTATTATTTAAAATTAAATTTTTATTTTTGTTGGGAAATGTAACTATGGGGATTTATTATTAATTAATATTGATAAATTAAACATTGTTGAAAGATTAATATAATATGAAAAAAGTGGAATATCATACTTATAAATATTAATAAAAAATATTTAAAAAAAATTCCTTAAGGGGGTTCATTACTGGCCCATCTACCTTATAACCAAGATGGAAATAGTGGACTAGGCCTGTCAATGTAATTTTATTTAAATGAGACGGAGACACCACATTAAAAAAAACGAGCTGGTCGCTTACCTCTTTGGATGGCATGGAAGCAGCGACAAATTTTATTTTAATATTAAAAAGAATAAAGTAAATATGCCAATAATAGGCACTATTGACACTTTCCAAATATTTTTTATTTATAAAAGAATAACAATTAAAAATTCTGTTTTTATTATTTTTAATTTTTTATTGCATGTTTTATAATCTGGTTTATTGTTGAAAATCTTAATCTAATTATCTGTCCAGACCTTTTTTTTTTTAAATTTCTGTTGATTCCTGTTTTTGTAAAATTGTGAAAAATATAATGATAATTTTGTAAATTTGAAATGATCCATCCATTCAGGTTTTTGTTTACATTTTTCAAAGGAAATATATGTGTGTAAAATGAATATATTTTCTTTATATGTGTAAAAGTAAAGATTAGATTTTAGTTTTTAACTATCAAGTTTGAGAAAGGTTCAGTTTAGAGATGGAAAATTTTTGTCAAAAGCCTATTTTTAGGACAAAGAATTTTATAAGGGGCGCTGTTTTGAGATTTAAAAAGTTTTGTGAAGGGTCTTTTAAAGGACCCAATTTCTCCCTAAACAAATCTCTTAGAAAGCAGATAGTAAAGTTTAGTTTTCAAAAGCATAGGAAAAGAAGATGCTCATGGGGTGTAAGCCCTTCTTTTTCAAATAAAAACAATTTTTTAATTCACAGGAGTTCTTAAAAATCTATTACTGTCAATTTTCAATATTTTATTCATCATCTATGACAAAACAACTCTATATGCAACAAATTACTCTTATTAATTACATTGATTGTAGCTTTGAAACTATTAAATATTAAAAATTATTATGTTCTATTAATGTTATCATAAAGGGGAATATTTATGATTTATATATACATATTATTCATATTTTTATTAGTTAAATAAGTCAAAGGAGAATTAGCCTATGTTGTTTATTAATATAAGTGAAAATGCTTTCAGTGTTTTTAGAAAATGTGTATTCTTTGTTTGATGAATATTCATCTTATAAATTGAATAATATTTGACGAATATTGATCTATTTTTATCGTATTTTTATATAAAAATTTTTAATGATTAAAAAACAGTAATAATCTTTGGAGGATTTGGAAAATTGTTTTCTTTCTTTTCATTTGAACACACATTTCTCAGTCTATCCTGATCACGTGACTCGCGGCTTCATTTTCGCTTCCAGGCCTTAGTAAGAGAGCTATGCATTTGCTCAAAAAACAGAAAATCCCCCCCCCCTAAAACGAAGCAAAAAAAACGGACTTCTAACAAAAAACAAATTTTCTCTTGCAACGAAGGAAAACATGACGGAGATTCCTTCAAAAGACGGAAATCCCCCCCCCCCTTAAAACAGAGAAAAACATAACGGACGTTCCTTCAAAAAACAGAAAAATTTCTTCCCTAAAACGGAGAAAATAATAACGGACTTCCATCAAAAGACGGAAACTATCTCTCTTTTGAAGAAGAAAAACATGACGGACGCTCCTTCAAAAAACAGAAAAATTTCTTCCTGCGACGGAAAATAAAAAGACGGATATCCGTCTTTTTACAGAAATTTGCTGGCAGCACTGCTGCCAGTACTTTTTCTGTGAATTGACGGAAGTTTTTTTGAGAGTGTATATATTTATATATAGTTTTTTTCCTGTCATATTTCGCGACTTGGTGGAAATTTCATATTTACTACATTTGTTTAAACTTCGAAACACTGCATAGTTTCAATTTTTTTACGTTTGAACAGAAGTTAAAAAAAAAACAATTTTCAAATACAATTCGTTAAAAAACTGTAGCTAGTCGCTGAACTTTTACAGTTTTTATAAAAAAAAATCAGAATCAAAATATCCGATATCTTTCACATGCAGATGATTACGAAAGATTAATCCTTTTGCACTTAAACAATAGAACAAGC
Organism: Maratus speculifer; assembly: GCA_964019185.1. Lineage (NCBI taxonomy): Eukaryota > Metazoa > Arthropoda > Arachnida > Araneae > Salticidae > Maratus > Maratus speculifer. The sequence goes on along the minus strand of CAXHSM010000583.1, from coordinate 87,405 downwards.
ACTGAACTTATTAAACCACTGAAGTTATCGAAATTATAAAGACTGTTTTAATTAGGAAAATCTTGGGTGTTTTCTTCGACATTCAACTCCGGGTATGCCGCTAATGTACACGTGTCGCTATAAATATAACTTCCTTTTAAACTTTATTTCAATGTATTAAGGGATATGTTTCATACAGAAATGCTTTTTGTTGTTAATAGTTCACTGTACTGTTTTTTCAAACATTACGTAAATGTGTATACTTGCTACAATTTCATCTATACACTGTACAATAAATTTAACTTTTTCAAAAAAATGTATAACCGTCTCCAAAAAAAAAGCGCTAAAAAGAATTAAATAATTCTATAAAATTCTCTAATGACAAATCGTTATCCAATAATCACACATCGACTATCATGTACCGGTATAAAACGGTTAAATTTAATATATAGAATTTAATATCCACCAAACATAGATTTTCCAGAGAATATTTTTTACAAGAGATTAATTTACATATTTTTGATTTAATTTTTGAATATATACATATAAAAAGTAATGAATTAATTTTTGAAGTTGGTGCCAAACAATCATAATCGATAATGCTTTCGCCATTTTATATATGGTACTAGACATAATATATCCACAATTCTTACTATACTTAAGATAGTTTGGCACCAACTTCAAAAAGTAATTCCTTACTTTTTATATGTATATATTCAAAAATTAAATCAAAAATATGTAAATTAATCTCTTGTAAAAAATATTCTCTGGAAAATCTATGTTTGGTGGATATTAAATTCTATATATTAAATTTAACCGTTTTATACCGGTACATGATAGTCGATGTGTGGTTATTGGAAAACGATTTGTCATTAGAGAATTTTATAGAATTATTTAATTCTTTTTAGCGCTTTTTTTGGAGTCGGTTATACATTTTTTTGAAAAAGTTAAATTTATTTCCTATTTTTTAGTTATTTATACCGTAATACATAATTATGTGTACTGACATATGATGGCTCTTTGCAACGCATTACTAATGAGCGCACTTTCCTGAGTTCTGATGTATTCGCTTTACTTGTCACTGTTTGATTGCCAACTTTTCAAAAGACATTTACAATATCGGTTAGTATCGTTGTGAATCTTTAGGTTTTCTGGATGTGGTAACTTCTTCAGATCTGGCACGACGAAAAGCTACCCCATTCATGAAATCTTAAAATCAACATCTAATCTTACGGACATCAGAAGTGGTTATCGAAAGGTGACAATGCCTCAAGTAAAGTGTCCTTACACATAAGTGAGCGGCAAAGCGCTTCAAAATGACTCCATGTATCAATGAATATTAAAATGCTTTTCTAGTGTAGTCAAAAGTACTCCCCCTTCAGTCAGAAAAAGCAAAAAGAAATATTTTAACAAAAATAGCTCTATGATTCAATAGATAAACAACAACAATCTAATTCCTATAAATGCAGTAAAGGCATCGGAAATGAGCGGTGATGATTCGACGAGGAATCCGAAAATCATAACCTGTACTTGGCTGCATCTATAAGAGAGTGACAGCATTCGATGCCCAAATACTTTTTTCACGGACGCTTTTGTCCCAACTAAACTGTTAAAAATTTGAAACTCACTCCACCGCTTTTATGGAAAACGATTATTTCAGCCTATCATGGAGCATTCTCATGGGTCAAAAGACAAATATTTTATAAAAGCGGGGTAGTGACGATGCAGCAAAAGGGTAAAATTTTTTACAGTGTATGTATGAGATATTCCATAAAAGGGATGGAGTGACGATGCAGCAAAAGTTAAATTTTTAACGATGCATTGCTATGCTAGGCATTTTCTATTATAAAATTTGATGATGATTTCCTGGTAGAATTCGATTGTACGCCGAATGATCCTTTATTTCTACACAGACATATATACATAATCCATATTACTTTACAAATTCGTGGACATACAAGGAGAAGATAGCACAAGGAAATATTACGACACAAGAAAAGTACAACCGGGAGCTACACATAAAGAGTGTGTGCAACGGAGTCAGTGGGATTCGAACCCACAATCTCCTACGCTCTCAAGAGATTAGCAGCGTAGTGTCTTAACCACTCGGCCACAAGGAACCCCTTGATGACTCATTTTTGTCCAGAATCTTTTCAATCAATCGTATACTGTGCTCCATGTGTCGTCATATTCACATCGAGGAATCCTACATGAACAAAATCTGAAATCATTCTGGTGTCTAATCCGGTAACCAAATCTGAATCCAAAGATAATTTTGCTACACATATCTATTCACTTTATTTTGCATTGATATGTAGAGATAATTTTTTCCTACGGAGCAAAATATATACTAAAGGATTTTCATCTTTTCAACAACTTAAGGATGTCGATTGGTATCAATGTCTATTTCCGCTTTAGTGGATGCGAGAACTTGTCCATTTAAGCTTTAACATTTCGGAAATTTATCGCATCCAGCAAACTTTAAGGCCGCACACTAGGCACAGAAAAAGACCCGGATGATAATGTGAAGTCTATGGGGGCGTTCTTTTCAAATATCTCGCTCAAATTTAAAAATTTTGCATAGAATAGCTGAGGATATGCCACAACCGGCCTAGTTTTTACTTTTTCAATTTTGGTTTCAGATTTTTTAAAAAAAAATATTTTAAATTTCAAAACCGGTTTAAACGGTTCTGAAATTGAAACTATCATTATATAAAACATACATAAGCAAAATCAAAGAAGTAAAAACTAGGCCGGTTGTAGATCATCCTCGACTATCCTATGCAAAAAAATCATGTAAATATATTAAAATTTGAGCGAGATATTTGAAAAGAACACACCCATAGTCTTTACACTAAGATGATTACACACTTTTCTGAGACTAGTGTAGTGCCTTAAGGTCCACATTGAAATTTACAGACTTCGTAAATGGGCATGGAAAAGCTGACAATTCATCAGTACACGTTAAAATTATTGTGAAAAATTACCTTTGTTTTTAAAGCTATCTATTTTCTGACTAATGAGAGCGATCTAAAAACGTCTATGGAGCGTTTCATTGGTCAGAAAATAGATAGTCTTTAAAAACAGAGGTAATTTTTCAAGATATTTTAAACAGAGTACACTGTTAAAAATTTGACCCTTTTGCTGCATCGTCCCTCCACCGCTAATATAGAAAACGATTACTTCAGCCAATTATGGAGCATTCTCATGGATCAAAAGTGAGATATTCTATGAAAGCGGGGTAGTGACGATGCAGCAAAAGGGTCAGGTTTTTTTACAGTTTAAAGTACGTGTACACAATCAGAGCGCGTCAAGTTGCTTCTATGATTCAATGCATAACAAAATAATTCTAAATGTTCGTATGTATTAAAATATCCTTTTCAGTCATAAAAACTAAAAAGGAAGATATTATCAAAATCACACCATGATTCAACAAGCGTCTATATGAATGTAGTAATATTTGAAGTTAAGAATGTTCTTTGATAAACGCGGTTTCCCAAAGTACAGAAAATTTAAGAATTTTTATTCCAGAACTTGGCGGTAGTCGCCTGAACGAGTTTGTTTTATGGGTGAAAGAAGTTAACTAGCTTAACTTTAATCGTAAGCTTATCAAAATTTTTCGTCATTTATATTTGTCCAAGTGTAAATCTAGCACATAGCAATGTACTTTAATCACTTTGTGAATCCGGCATAACAAGCAATCTGATACACAGACACTCTTGCTTTAACGTGTAAGGCTCTTTAGAGATGAATTTTCAGCTTTTCGATATCGAATTCTCATGTCTGGATCGATGTGGATCTTTCACTTTAGTGGATACAAGAATTGCTCCAGTAAGATTTCGTACTTTGGAAAAAAAACTAGCATCTGCAACAGCGGTTAGGATCCAGAAGGATTATTCATTGTTAAGCAAAACAAGATTGACCAATCATAAGCCTTCATTTTTGAGAACTTTTCATTGTTCGAAGGAGAGAGTCTGGAATACATGGAGTGAAAATCTGCTCTCGACACTGTAAAAAATTTGACCCTTTTGCTGCATCGTTACTCATCGCTTTTATAGAATTTCTTTGTTTTGACCAATGAGAATGCTCCATAATAGAGCAAAGTAATCGTTTCCTATAAAAGCGATGGAGTGACGATGCAGCAACAGGGTTCAATTTTTTACAATGTAAGCAGTGCTAAAAATTTGTATCCTTTAAATGTGCAACGATGCTACTGAATTCCAAAGTGTCGATCACAGCGACATCTGCGGCATTTTCGTGATACATTATCTAGACTAGCAATAATTCTTGCATTTTTAGAAAATGTCCTGCAGATGTCGCTTCTATCTTTAAATTTCTTTAGCATTGTTGCACATTTAAAGAATAGAGCATTTTAGCGCTTTTTTTAAGTGTTACAGAGGGCGTGTTCAGCACAACTTACCGGTTACTTACCGACCACTTACCGATTGTATACAAGTACAAAATGAAAATCAAAGCGAAGTGTGACGTCAGCTACAATTCAACAGAATAGTTTTCATTGATGCCACAATTTGCTTTCATACTGTCCTACAATCGGTGGATAACATTGGTTTTTTTTGTAAGTTGCTCTGAACACCTCCTGAGATAGCCGATTTCCATACTATATCCCCTAGATGCTATATTTTCGGTTTCTTGCATAAGAGAACTTGTCCGGAATCCAGGTAATTTGCGCTGTTAACAAGGTAACACTAGATAGCGGGCCTGCTCATACCTTTTCATGACGTCACAAAAGGTGGCTGGTCGCTATCAACAGCACACAGCGATTGGTACAAAACTTTGGGCTGCCTTTTTTGTACCAATCACTGATAGCGGCCAGCCACCTTTTGTAACGTCATTATAAAGAATGAGCAAGCCCGGTATCTAGTGTAGCCCTGCTGTTAGCGAAACCAGATTAACGAATCAGAAGCCTGAATTTTAGCAAATTTCTCAATGTATTAAATAAATTTTCTTGTTAATAAATCTCGTTTCGCAAACAGTGCAAAATTTACGTGAATCCTGGCCCTCGTCCAGTTAGGATTTTGCACTTTGAACACTGTTAAAAATTTGAAACTTTTACTTTATCGTCAATCCATCGCTTTTATAGAAAATGATTACTTCATTGTATTATGGTCATTGGTCAAAATAGAGATATTCCATAAAAGCAGTGGAGTGACGATGCAGCAAAAACTTCAAACTTTTAACAGTGAAAAGATCGTATGTCTACGTAAGTGTAACATAAAAGCATGCAAAATGGACACTTCTAATTGGTCGATTGCTTCAAAATGAATTTGAAATTTAAAGTTTTTATTTTTAAAAAAGTTCTAATTATCAGATTTTTATGAAATTCGAATGGGACCACATGGGCCTCATACGCTTTCAAACAAAAAAAGAATTATCAAAATCGGTTCTTATTTGCAAAAGTTATGCGTGAACAACAAATACATACAGGTCGAAATCATAACCTCCTCTTTGAAGTCGGTTAAAAAAACTGTAAATCTAAAAAATAATTTTTTGTAAAGCTACTAAAATTACAGTAATCTTACTAAAATTTTATCTGTAACCGGGATTGCAGTAACATAAAAAATTCTAGACAACCCAATTTCCATAACAATTCTTAATAACCTTTTTTTTTCAGTATAGATGTGTATCTGTTGTTTGAATTTTTATTGTTGTCTTCACATAAAAAGTTCTAGGAATCCCAGTTTCCAAGAAAAATTTAGCGACTTCAAACATTTTATTTAACAGTGCGGATCATCCAAAACAAATATGCTAAATAAAAAAAATATAGTTTCAATCAAATATATATATATATATATATATATATATATATATGTGTGTGTGTGTGTGTGTATATATGTATGTATGTATGTATGTATATATATGGTTTTTGCTGATATTCTGTAAGACCGGGTTAAACCGTCTATTATATATAAAAAGAAACTTTTAACTCAACAAGATGTACATAAGAGTAACTTATATAGAATCTAAACTTATTCTTACAGACAGAACAGGTTCTTGTTAGATGGAGAATAATTATGGCCGATGCAAAGAAAGAACCAACTTACTTAACTTATCCAGTAACAACAGGGCAATAATTCTTTAAATATTTCAAATAATCAACAATGATGAGGTTTACAGAGACAAAGTTTTTAATATGTAAATTTATTAAAAATCGCTTCAAATAAATAGATTCCATCAGTCGGGAATATCGTTCTTAGGTGCGTTCCTAAATATGTAAATACGTAGCACCTATTGTTGTCGCTCAGTCCGTCCGTCTGTCTGTCCGCATATAACAACGCAAAAACTACCCAACCGAATCGTTTGAAATTTAAAATACATAATTATAATATAATTTTGTCGAGTCATTTCAAATTTTATGAAAATCGGATGCATAGATCAATTACAGGGACAATCAAAAGGATTCCGTTACATTACGGTCAATGGGGAAAAAAGTTTCAAATGGATTTTAATCGTTTGAAATTCAAAACATATAATTATTAAGTAATTTTGTCGAGTCATTTCAAATGTTATGAAAGTCGGATGCATAGATCATTTACAGGGACAATCAAAAGTATTCCATTACATTACGGTCAATGGGAAAAATTTTCAAATGCATTTTAATGATGTTACACTCATTCAAACATAATAGAATTGGCATTAATCTATGAAGTATATACTAAAATAGGCATTCTGTACAATCTGTTATGCAAAGAATTTTTATTATTAAATTACAGGGCCACACAAAAGAATTCCACTACATAATGCTATACGGGGAAACATTGTTTGGGGCATGTTTTAATTATATTCAACTATTTCACATTTCATGATTAAGATATACGTTGCTGAAATGCAATAAAAATTACTTCCTGCATATTTACAGAAACACAAAGATTACGACTACTATACTGTATCCGAAGTATCACCGAGATCTGAGTATTTTTAAAACTTCGTTGTCGTACGAACGCACCTCATTTGCTACGCTTCACGTGCAATTTCCAACTTGTTTAAAATTGCGTTCTTTCAATTGCTAGATTCCATGGTGACGTAAACCTAAACAAAAATCTAACTGCCTAACAACATTCAAACAAATCCATATTTTAAGCATTGTTTTTCAGACAGCAATGTGACACGGCTATTGATTTCTGATAAATGTACTAGTAGGCCTGGTTGAATTGCCCATGATTCGAAAAAAGAAATTTTTAACTCGAGATGATGCTCCTAAGAGAAAATTATACAAACTGTAAACTTGTTCTTACAAACAGAACAGATTTTTTTATTAGATGGAGAACAATTTTGATAGATATAAAGAAAGACAATGTATTTTCCTTACCCAATAACAATAGTGTAATAATCCTTAAAATATCTCCTAATATGAACAGAGCCGATGATTCATGCAGTACGTTATTAAAATATCGCTTCGAATAAATTCATTGCAGCTGTCGGAAATCTCCTTTTTCGAAATTGTGTTTTTTTTTTTCGATTGCTAGATTCCACGGTGACGTAAACACATACAAAAATTTAACTACCTGGCAACATGCAAACAAATCCATAATTTAAGTCTTGTTTTTCAGATAGGAAGGTTAAACGGCTATTGATTTCTGATAAAAGTACTAGCAAAGCGGCATGGACATTTTTCTGTTAGAGCAATGGTTCCCAACATTTATTGACCACGTCCACCGAAGCATCTAAAGTAGAGATTTGCACATCCCTTTCTCACATCCACTTTCTGTGACATTTATCTCTTATTGAAAAATACCCAACTCTATTAACCTGAAACAAACTAACAAAGCCTTAAGAAATAACTGTTAATTTAACACTTATTTTAAATGATCAAATAGATGATGATAATATGGCAAAAACTGTCACAAATCTGTTTTTATCTCACTTCTATAAATAAAACGATACATGTATCTTTTTTAATGTCAAAAACAGTTTTGTTGTGCATTTAAAATTCGCCTGAATATTTAAGAAAAGTAATATACAGTTCACATTCTAATTTTCACAAAATTCTAGACGAGACTCTCACATTTACTTTAAAACTGATAACGTGAATGCATTTCATAATCTTCAGAAACTTATTCGTGAATTTTCGTTCGTGAATTTTTTAATTTTCGTTCGTGAATTTTTTAATTTAATCTCTATAGATTAGCAAATAAACACAAAGCATTTGGAGATTGTACCCTTTAACAATTTTAACCCTTAACTACTGTTAGCGGTTTCACAATTTTTCAAATTTCGGAGTTCAACTCGTAATTTTTAGTTTAACTATAGATACTGGTCAAATTTTCTTTCGTTTGGAGCCCTATTACTATCGCTAGAGACTTTTGAATAGTTGGATTTTATTTATAATAGTCCTGTACAGAAAGTTTAATACAGAAATAGTAGTCAGAGTTGATTTAAAATTGTATCCCTCTTTAGAGTTAAGCGGTCTAACAGACCGCTCACAATACTTATGCGACCATTTCTGTCACAGCAATTAAGGGTTAAGTTGTCATTATTCCCATCAAATCATATTTATCTATTTTTACCACTTCCCAGCAATATTATTATTTAACCCTATTACGAGATTAATGGATTAAATGGGGCGGTGGGCGTTAATTTTTTTTTTTTTTCCGTCATAGAGATATGAAATTTCGTGGAAGTATACTTTTCATCATAAGTACGAAATATACCTTAAACAATTTCCATTCTTATGATAATTTTAAGATATAAATAAAACATATATTTATAAAATATTCCATGGAAGTATACGTATCATCACAAGTACAAAAAATACCTTAAAAACTTTCCAATCTTATTATAATTTTAAGATTTAACAAGTTCTAAATTGCACGTGAAGCGTAGCAAATGAGGTGGGTTCGTACGATAACGAAGTTTTAAAAATATTACTCTCATATATCAATCTCATAAAATTGTAAATAGTAAATTACAATTAAAATGCTCACCAAACAATGTTCTCCCTATACTCATTATGCAATGGAATAGTTTTGTGTGGCCTTGTAAATCAATAACAAATGTTCTTTGCACCACAAATTATGTAAAATGTATATTATTATATGTATTTTATAGCTGCATACAAATTTTATTAAGTTCGAATTAGTATAACACCATTAAAATGCATTTGAAACATTTTTCCCAATTGACCGTAATGTAATGAATACTTTTGATTGTCCCTGTAATTGATCTATGCATCCAATTTTCATAAAATTTGAAATAACTCGACAAAATTATGTAATAATTATGTATTTTAAATTTCAAACGTATAAAATACATTTGAAACTTTTCCCCCATTGACCATAATGTAATTGAATACTTTTGATTGCCCCTGCAATTGATCTATGCTCCCAATTATCAAAAAATTTGAAATAACTCGACAAAATTATGTATTTTAAATTTCAAACGATTAAAATGCATTTGAAACTTTTTCCCCATCGACCGTAATGTAATGGAATACTTTTGATTGCCCCTGTAATTGATCTATGCATCCGATTTTCATAAAATTTGAAATGTCTCGACAAAAATATGTAATAATTATGTATTTTAAATTTCAAACGATTCGGTTGGGTAGTTTTTGCGTTGTTGCATGCGGACAGATGGACGAACAGACGGACGGACAGACAGACGGGCAGACGGACGGACTGAACGACCGCTATAGTTGCTACGTATTTACATAATTACGAACGCACCGAAAAACACATATACACTCGAGTCTCTTTATAACGAAATCCATCGTTCAAACAAAAAATTCGTTATATAGTAAAATGTGTTGAATAGAGAACGGAAATTATATTTAATGTTTAAACTTTGAAACAGAATTGTTTTTGAGGGGTTTTATTAAGTTTTTAGGTAGATTTCGTAAGAAATACTACCTATTGCAATCGCACCAGTTTATACAGGGTGTCCCAAAAGGTCGTTTACAAACTTAACATGCTGGTCTGTCATATCATGATGAACAATATTAAATAGGAAACTAAGGGTCCTAAACGTCTTCCGAAGGAGATAGGCGCCATTAAAGTTTAGGGCCCAAAAATTCAAATGATTATGAAAAACAGAAAAATTGGTCGATTCGTTTGCGGTTTTCACTAAAATTATTCTTTATGTCAGTATTGTCTTGAAAATAAATTATAAGGACAAATTTCAAAAAATGACGATAGAGGGCGCTTTAGACTTTAGAGCAACGAACAACTATTTTTTACCGTTATTTTTTGCATCTCATTAAAGGTTTCGTAAGCTTAGACTTAAACTTAAATTTTGAGCTCAAAATCTGAATAGTTGGAATCAGTTAAGTAGCACATATTTAACTGTGTTCAGAGGGTTTTAAATTCAAATGATTATAAAAAACGGAAAAATTGGTCGATTGATTTGCGGTTTTCACTAAAACTATTCTTTATGTCGGTATTTTATTGAAAATGAATTATAAAGATAAATTTCAAAAAATGCCGATAGAGGGCGCTTTAGACTTTGGAGTAACGTACAACTATATTTTACCATTATTTTTCGCATCTCATAAAATTTTTTTAGAAGCTTAGACATAAACTTAAATTTCGAGATGAAAATCTGAATCGTTGGGAGTGGTTAAGTAGCGCAAACTGAACTGTGTTCAATGGGGGTGAGGAGGTTCAAATTTCAAATGATTATAAAAAACGGAAAAATTGTTCGATTCGTTTGCCGTTTTCACTAAAACTATTCTTTATGTCAATATTTCCTTGAAAATAAATTTTAAAGATTAATTTTAAAAAATACCGTTAGAGGGCGCCTTAAACTTTGGAGTAACCAAAAACTATTTTTAACCGTTATTTTTTGTATCTAATTAAATGCTTGTAAAAGTTCAAACTTAAATTTTGAGCTCAAAATCTGCATCGTTTTGAGTAATTAAGTGCGGAAATTTGAAATGTGTTCGAGGGGTGGGGAGGGTAACATTTTAACTCCTGAACACTGTTCAGTTTCCGCTCCTTAACCCCTCCATCGATTTAGAATTTGAGCTCAAAATTTAAATCTAAGCATTTGCAAGCATTTATTTAGATACAAAAAATAACGCTTAAAAATAGTTGTTGGTTACTCTAAAGTTTAAGGCGCCCTCTATCGGTATTTTTTGAAATTAATCTTTAAAATTTATTTTCAAGGAAATATTGACATAAAGAATAGTTTTAGCGAAAACGGCAAACGAATCGACCAATTTTTCCGTTTTTTTAAATAATTTGAAATTTGAACCTCCCAACCCCCATTGAACACAGTTCAGTTTGCTCTACTTAACCACTCCCAATGATTTAGATTTTCATCTCATAATTTAAGTTTATGTCTAAGCTTCTAAGAAAAGTTTATGAGATGCGAAAAATAACGGTAAAATATAGTTGTACGTTACTCCAAAGTCTAAAGCGCCCTCTATCGGCATTTTTTGAAATTTATCTTTATAATTCATTTTTAATAAAATACCGACATAAAGAATAGTTTTAGTGAAAACCGCAAATCAATCGATCAATTTTTCCGTTTTTTATAATCATTTGAATTTAAAACCCTCTGAACACAGTTACGTTTGTGCTACTTAACTGCTTCCAACTATTCAGATTTTGAGCTCAAAATTTAAGTTTAAGTCTAAGCTTACGAAACCTTTAATGAGATGCAAAAAATAACGGTAAAAAATAGTTGTTCGTTATTCTAAAGTCTAAAGCGCCCTCTATCGTCATTTTTTGAAATTTATCTTTATAATTTATTTTCGAAACAATACTGACATAAAGAATAATTTTAGTGAAAACCGCAAACAAATCGACCAATTTTTCTGTTTTTCATAATCATTTGAATTTTTGGACCCTAAACTTTAATGGCGCCTATCTCCTTCGGAAGACGTTTGGGACCCTTAGTTTCCTATTTAATATTGTTCATCATGATATGACAGACCAGCATGTTAAGTTTGTAAACGACCTTTTGGGACACCCTGTATATCTATCTCTCTCTCTCTCTCTCTCTATATATATATATATATATATCTCACTTTTTTATGGACACGATAACTTCTATAATTCTTCACCAATCTCCACCAAACTGGTACACAAAATCAAAGGGGATAAAATCTTGGCTAAGTTCGTTAATGGGCAAAATCGGACCAAGGGGGTCGGAATAGGGGGCGTTTTTGTGAAAACCGAAAAAACGCCATAACTTCTTAATTAAAGTAGATATCAAATCGGTTTAAAGTTTATATTACTTTTTAAAAATGGGCCAAAAGTATATGCATGACAGATTTCTGATAAATTTAGAAGTGGGCTCAAGGGGCGAAAAAAACAGGGGTTTTGAGAGAAATAAATTCATAACTTCGTCAATTTTTAAGATATCAAGTCCAACAAAATTTTTTGTAAATGTTCTTAAAATTATCTAAAACTTTTGTATTTACAAGTTTTTGATAGGACCAACTTTTACCGACGAAAAAAATTAAAAACGAAAAGAAAAAGGGCGCTGAAACAAGAAAAAAATCCATAACTCCGTCAATTTTTAAGATATCAAATCTGATTAAATTTATTTTACATCTTCTCAAAAATATCTACAACTTTTATATTGACAAGTTTTTTATAGGACCAATTCGTATAGCAAAAAGAAATTAAACAAAAATAGGAGTTGGAGAAAAAACCTCAAATCCAAACTGTTTATTTTCTGACTCATTTTTAAATTCATTTTTGATTTTAAACGCATCCAAATGGTATATCCTCTTTAGAAACTGTATAAAATGACGGATTGGTCAATTTTCTGATAAAGACAGAATATATTTCAAAAAAGGCTACCAAAAAGGGTATTTTCAACAGAATTTCCGAAAGTCATCGGGACTGAAAATTGAAGGAAGTATTCAAATAAGAAATTGCGTTTTTTTCTGACTCGTTTTTAAATCCATTTTTGCTCTCAAATGCATCCAATTTACAGATCCTCTTATTTAGGAACTATATAATGTGATGCATTGATCGGTTTTTTGATAAAGACAGAATATATTTTGAAAAGGGCTACCAAAAAGGGTATTTTGAACAGAATTTCCCGAAGTCTTCGTGATTTGAAAATTTAAGGAAGTTTTCACATAGCAAATTGCGTTTTTTATGACTCGTTTTAAAATCCATTTTCGCACTCAAACGCATCCAATTTACAGATACTCCTATTTAGGAACTATATACTGTGACGCATTGGCCAGTTTTTTGATAAAGATAGAATACTAGCGGCCTTCGCCCGCTACGCTGGTCGGTTTATCTAAAGAAATCTTGAAGAAGTAGTTAGATAAGGTTCAGACATACATTAAAAAAAAAAAAAGCAAGTCGATCATTCAAAAAACGTTGGGAAATATCAAATATTTACTGTAATTTTTTAAGAAAAACAAAGTTTCGAAAAAAAAAATTAAATCGAAAAAAAAATTACACTGACATATTAATGCAAGGAAATTTTCCCAGAGAGAAAATTCGCCTTGAATACAATATTTCAAATTCTTTTAATTGCTTATAGGCGTTAATGCCAACATAGTGAAAAAAAATTCCATGCTGGGAATCGAACCCGGGCCATCAGTATGGCGCACTGACGTTCTACCGACTAAACCACATGGAACGACAGCCAGCTTGAAACTTTCTCATACTTAAGTAGACTGGCGAAAACATAACGATAGCGCGTTTTAAAATCGCACAGTGACATCTATTGGATTTTATATGTACTAAAAAACGTTATGTACTAAAAAACGTGAGCAGCGCACCTAATAGTTTCTTTTGTTTCTTTTTGTTACTTTTTTGTCTGTTGTCCGATTTTGATGAAACAAAGCCTATACACTGCCCGGGAGTGTGCATTCTTCATTAGTGAAAACCGCATAAAAATCCATTCAGTAGTTACGAAGATAACCTCGAACAAACAGACAGACAGACAGACAGACAGACAAAAAATTCAAAAAATTTTTTTTTGTGTTTCATTGGTTTACTTTTATCGCCCTGACTCCATTTTTGTCAATTATCTTCAATGTACAGACACACCGGGTCCTACTGTTTTATTATATGTATAGATATTTTTAAAAATGTTGTCAAAGTGAGTATTTCGCACAAAATTTTCCGAAGCAATTATGATTAAAGAATTAAAGTTGTATTCAAACAACAAACCGGTTATTTTATGACTCATTTTTAAATTCAATTTTTTTCTCAAATGCATTCAACTGACAGTTTTTTGTTATTTAGGAACTGTATAATGTACTGTTGTGGTCGGTTTTTTCATAAATTCAGAATCTATTTCAAAATATGTTGTCAAAATGGGCATTTGAGCTGAATTTTTATTAAGATTATTCTGATAAAACCAGTTTTTGCAGAAAAATGAAATGAAAAATTTTTCATAAACGGCCAAATGAAGTTATTAAACTGGCTTTATCTCTAATCATATATATATATATATATTCTTTTTTTTGTTGAAATGATCACTCTTCGAAATCTACCTCCGCCTATAGGCTCAGCCGACAGGGATTTTTGAAATATTTAACGGAATTTTTTTCAGAATCTCAAACATTTTCGCCATTTCCTTTTTATCCCCACTGACTTATTGATTATTTCCAAAATTATCACTTTATCAAAGAAAGTTGTGTTTAAACTGGAAGCAATTTTATACAAATGCAGTAGAAGATAATACCAGCAAAGATGACATTTAGTAACAATTCTTCATTCAAATGATCTCTCATAACAAAAAATGCTCCTAGTCGCCACAAACAACAAACATCCTCTCGAAACTCTAAAAGTAATGAGAGTTAATTTAAGTAGATGAAAACCTGCTGAAAAACGACCTATTCTCCAATTCTCCCTTATTCCTGCCTTACTATCCAAACCAAGAAACAAGCACCATTTTAAAGACAATAATGGAATAGTTTTATTTTTTTAGAATGCTTTGTGATAGTGTCAAGTGCCCCCACTAGCAAGCAAATATTTCAATCTTTTCCAAGAACGCATGCTCATCTTGGCTAAAACAAAGTCAAGTGTAACCATGCAAAAAGATGTTTTTCTTGGGGCGGGGGGTTGAACGCCTTTTTTGGACATGAGGAATAAGGTAGAGTAATTTAGCTATGAAATATAAACCAGAAATCAGCGAAAAAAAATTATTCGACAAATAATTTGAAGTGTTTTCTGAATTTATGATAGAAAATTTTCGAAATAAATCGTTAAATGGAGATATATATTTTGCTATATGGAGATTATTTTTAATGTAATCATGAGAAAAATTAACCGTTCCTATAAAAAAATTCGTTAAATAGAGAAATTCATTGAATGGAGTTTTGTTATAGGGAGACTCGACTATATTTTTAAAATATTCCACACTTTGTAATTTTCGAGACATTTTATCATTGATTCACTTGAATTACTTAAAACTCTATTACAAACAAATCTTTGAATCTATTTTTTTTATCTGTTTAATACTTAAATTTTAAACATTTTTTTCTGAATTTAATATCAATTTTCATTCAATTTTTGCTTTCTGAAAAGTTAAAAACAAAAGTTAAATAATTTAATAAAGTCGAATTTTAAAATGCAAACACAATTTCTTTCAAAGCAATATCAGAATTCTTCCTCATCAATTTTCATGAGTTTTGATCAACTAATATCACGCATGGAGTATCTTAAAAATCTATATATGTTGAAAAATCCAATCTGAGAAAAACAGATTTAATGTATATTAAATGTCCGAAAATTTAATCAGGTGCAAAATTCAAACGTTTGTAACTTTGCGTAAAATATTCGCATCTGCATGCAGTTTTTCGCAAATACCTCTTCACAAATTAGAAAATAATAAAGTACACAAAAATGATTTTTGATTTTTGAGATGATTTCTGCTGAATTAAAAGTCCTCGATCCTCTTAAATATTTAGTAACAGGTGGGAGGGGGGGGGGAGAGGCTGATTAGTACAACTCAAATTTTGTTGTATTTGCTCATATCATCATCATAGTGTTAAGTGGTTTACTTTATTTAACTTATTTAATTTTTCAATTTTTTATTTGAAAAAGCAAACAATATATATTTTTTTAGTTTTTCTTATTCGGATCCCGTTAACATGCAAAGAGAAGGAGATCCCTCACCACAGACAAACTTAATCAGAATCTAAATTTATTTTTACAGATGGAAGTGTATATTTGACAGATGGAGATAAAATCTGGCATATGTAAAGAAAAAAATGAACTTGACTTACCGAATAACAAAAATGCAATAATTTTTAAAATATCTCCAATGGTCACCAGAACTTTATTAGAACGTCGCTTTGAATAATATTGATTCTAGCTGTCGGGGATTTTCCTTCTTAAAATTGTGTTGCTTCGGTTGCTAGATTTCAATATTGACGCAAACACAAACAAAAACCTCGACAACCTGCAAACAAATCGATATTTCAATACTCGTTCTTCAAAAGTTCAGGGTCAAACAGGTGTTAATTTCCAATAAAGTTCCATTAAGGAAGCATGGGAGTTTTTAGGTAGATTTCATTGCAAACATGGAAAAAACGCGTACTTTTAGTTAACGTTTAGAAAGTAAGTATTAATAGGTAGTTTTTATTTTAAATATACATAACAAAAAAAAAGTATTTTGAATTTTTAAATACCAAGATTTTATTCATTTTTATTGATAAATATGATTTTTTTGTTTGTTTGTTTAATTTACGTTGCGTGTCAGGATACACGATATTTATCAGAAAAAAATTAATATTCCTGGATCCATCATAATCAAATTTTAAATGAAATTTCAGTTTTGCAATTTTCGGAACTGCAATTTTTTAATCTTCTAAGCAAATCACATTTTTAAATTTTTTACACCGTTCCGTAGAGAAAAAAAAACGCACTTTTAAATGAAATTTGTTTCAAATCTTTATCACAGTTTGTTTTTATTACTTTTTTGTCATTGTATACCCTGTTCGCACTGAGAAAGTTAAGTCACTTAACTTGCAGTTTTTTGAAGCGGTCGTACCCGGAATCAAGATTCTCACTTAAGCAAGTTTCTGAAACTTGCTCAAGTGAGCTTGCTCTCTTAACTATGAGTTGAGTGTAAATCTGCCTTCTGAATATTTAATTATTATTTCTGAATTTTAGAATATTTAATTCTTATTATTAAATTAATGAATTTGAGTCCTACAAATAATTATAAACTATTTCAAGTTGTTATTTGTTTACTCCAGTTACTTAACACATGTGTTTGTGGGGTGTTTTTGTAATCAAAGGCCGAAAATGGAAAACGTTGTACTTGTTATTTCCTCCCACAAAAGAAATTAATTTTTTAGTTGAAATATGGCAGGATAATTACTGTGTAAATAAAAAAGTTAAAAGTTGCAGTTACAAATTTCAGAACTTATGCGCATACTCAGATGCCAGTTTGGCCAAGTTAAGTCACTTACAATGTTTAGTAAATGCGAACAGGTGAAGCCTAATTCCGGGTATCCCGCTTCAAAAAATTTAAGTGACTTAAATTTAAGTGACTCAACTATCCCAGTGCGAACAGGGTATAGCAACAATCAGATAACAAAAAATAAGTTGCGGAATTCAACCAAGAAAAAAATTCAGATTTCTCAGTTCTCTACCGAGGACAACTGTTTTCCAAATAGTTTAAAAACTAAATAAAAATATATTGTTTCAAGTAAAACAACATTCTAAAAAAGTTTTATATCACATTTAAGACTGTCGGTCACCAGTGACTGACATGGCGTAAACGGTAGTGTCAGCCAGAGACTAATGCTTAATTTTACGCTTTTACAGACAGAACAGATTATCTGTTAGATGGAGAAAAATTTTGGCACATGTAGAAAAAATGTATTTGACTTACCCAATAACAAAAAAAAATAATCTTTAAAATATCGCCAATAGTCAGCAGCGGCGATTACATGTAACTGCACTTTATTAAGACGTCGGTCGGTCGCTTAGAATAAATTGATTCTAGCTGTCCGGGATCTTACCTTTTAAAATTGCATTGTTTCGGTTACTAGATTTCATGTTTGACGTAAACACAAACAAAAACCTTGACAACCTGCAAACAAACCGATATTTCAATGCTCGTTGTTTTTAAAGTTCAGGGTCAAACAGGTGTTGATTTCCAATAAAGTTCTAATAAGGAAGCATGGGATTTTTCGGATAAATTTCATAAGATATGCAACCGATAGCAATCGTTACCATGGAAAAAAATGCGTATATTTAGTTAGCGTTTAGAAATTAAGTAGTAGTAGGAAGTTTTTTTTTCATAACAGAAAAGAGTATTTTGAATATTTAAATACCAAGATTTTAATCATTTTTATTGATAAATATGTTTTTTTTTGTTTTTTTTTGTTTGTTTTACGTTGCGTGTCAGGATATAAGATATTTATCTAAGGACATTAATATTCCTGGACCCATCATAATGCAATTTTAAATGAAATTTCAGTTTTACAATTTTCGGGACTGCAAATTTTTAATCTTCTAAGTGTATCGCATTTTAAATATTTACACCGTTGCGATGAGTAAAAAAAATCCACTTTTAAATTAAACTTGTTTCAAATCTTTATCTCAATTTGTTTTTAATTTAATTTAATTTATTTATTTATTTATTTATTTATTTTTTTTTTTTGTCATTTTGGCAACCATCAGAGAAAGAAAAATAAATTGCGAAATTCAACCAATAAAAAGATTCAAATATATTTCAGATTTACCAGTTCGCTACCGAGGACAACGATTATTTTCCAAGTAGTAAAAAAACTATATAAAAATTTACTGTTTCAAGTAAAACAACATTCTGAAAAATTCTTATACGATATTTTAGACTGTCGGTCACCAGTTATAAACGCGGCCTAAACGGAAGTGTCAGCCAGAAACTAATTAAGTGAAAAAAACATTTTCAAAACACCTTAAAATAAATTAGATTGCGCAAGGCCTTTCGAGGGAACTTAGTCGAAAGGCCTTGCGCAATCTAATTTATTTTATGTTGTTTTGAGGAAGTTTGTTTTCACTTAAATTGACTAACACAAGTTTCAACTTATTATTCAGAAACTAATGCTTAATTTTATAACTTTACAGGTAGAACAATTTATTTGTTAGATGCAGCAAAATTGTGACAGATGTAAAGGAAGAAAATGTATTTGACTTACCCAAGAACAATGGCACAATAATTGTTAAAATGTCTCTAATAATCAGCAACGGTGACTACCCGTAATTGCACTTTATTAAGATGTCGGTCGCTTCGAAAAGATTGATTCTAGCTGTCCGGGATTTTCCCCTTTCGAAATTGCGTTGTTTCAGTTGCTAAATTGTTTGTTGAGGCAAACACAAACAAAAACCTTGACAACCTGCAAACAAATCAATATTTCCATGCTCCTTCTTTTTAAAGTTCAGCGTCAAACAGGTGTTGATTTCCAATAAAGTTCCATTAATGAAGCATGGCAGTTTTTAGGCAGATATACATAGTAAATGGTTACCTATCGCGATAGTTACCATGGAGAAAAACGCGTACTTTTATTGAGCGTTTAGAGATTAGAGTAGATTTTTTTTTCTTAAAAAACATGCATTTCGATTTCTTAAATACCAAGATTTTATTAATTTTTATTGATAAATATGTTTTTTGTTTTGTTTTATATTGCGTGTTGGAATGCCAGATATTTATCTAAGTGGAATGAAATGTAAAAAAAAAGTAAAAAGTAAAGAGAAAAAAAATGAAAAGAAAAAAAATAAACGTTTATAATGAGTGACTTTGCAATCATTTTCATATTTTCAAAATTTTCACTCGAAATCAAAAATCCCAGAAACATTTTATCATAAATATAAACCAGAAACTCTTTCGCGAAATTTCACACATATACCTTATTAAAATGAAAATTATATTCTTTCGAAGTTGACAAATCACGAAAAATGTTATTTCAAGATGACTGTAGTAAAATCTTGCTTTATTTCTGTGGCATCATAAGGCAAAAAATAATATATCTTCGAGTGAAATCATGATGAATTCTTATGTTAAAAAAATAACTTGCAAACATAATTTAAAAAAAAAAAAAAAAAAAAAAAAGATCACCATCCTAAGCATCGATATTTATTGCGAAAACGTGAAAAATGATATACGGTAGCCATCTATTTAATGATTTACGCCTGAAAACTAAACAACACTACTCTATATCAGGAACTAACTGTATCTGGAGTTTTAGAAAATTCCCTACGTAGTTCTTGTGATAGAGCTATTGCGATGATCACGAATAATGCACCATGACAGCGCCATCTGTTGCGATTGCACCATCGATTTGCCCCAAAACGTAATCAGCACCATGTTATATCAAGTACTAACTAAATATTAGGTATTTTAATTAAAAAAAAATTATTTTACTTAAGGGTGTATTTCGATTCAAACTGCCTATTTTCCGATTTATTTTTGAACTCATTATTGCTCTCAAATACACCAAACTTTCAAAATCCCTTATTTGGAAAATACACAAGGTGCCGTAATTGTCGATTCTTTGATAAATGCAGAAAATATTGCAAAAGAAGCAATCAAAAACGGCATTTCGAACCGATTTTTCCCAAGCGGGAGATCTGAGAACGAAAAAAGGGTCATAGTGAGAAGATAATTGTTTATAACTCAAATTCTAATGAATTGAGCGTAAAAAGACATCACACGGCACCTCATACGTCCCTTCAAGAATCCTCTCAGCAAATTTCATGTTTCTACGTTTAAAAATGTGTCTGAAATTGTATCGGAAAATTTCGAGCTGTTGACGATGGAAAAGCGTTTTTTCGAATACACCCTTAAGAAAGGTGTTATAATAAAAATAAATGACATTGACATTTTCGGAACCGTGAAATAAGTTCCAAACTTGGAACTTATTTGACGGTTCCGAAACATGTCAATGTCATTTATTTTTATTATAACACCTTTCTTAAGTAAAATAAAAAAAAATTATTAAAATGTTTATATAAAAGGTGAATGTTTTAAAATCTGGTGATTTAAAAAAATGAATTGGATTTAATAAACTTTTTATCATAAATGTTAGGTTTTATGAATATTCATACTCTAGTTCCTGAGATATGTCAATTGTGGAAATTTAAATAATGCAAACAGCAGCGCAGCCGCTTGAGTGATGTATATCTAGTTTATATCAAAGTGTTACAGAATCTAAAATTTTGCGAAATTTCGTGAATTAATTCTTTAGATAGAGCGCCCACAATTTTTTGTCTCATACAGACAGACGGACTCACAGACAGATATTCTCGAAAAACATGCTTTTCGGGTTCTCTGATCCCTAAAATGTGTAAATCTTTCAAAAATCGGATGTCGGAAATTTTCACAAATCCAATACTTTATTCGTGTAAAGGTAGAAGAGAGTAAAAATACAGTTATTCTAATCTATCCATAAAGTATTTTTATGGCCGAAAAAATAATTTTCAAGCATAATAATAAAAAGAAATCAAAGATCGCCATTGTGTGTAGACGATTACGAAAGATTAATCCATAAGGACTTGAAACAACATATAAAGTTCAGCATCTGTTTCCGTCTAATATTCCATAATGAAAAATGAAAGTTTCATCAAAAAATAAAAAAAATATATAAATAAAACAGAAATTTAACAGATATGATAGTATTAAGCTTATTTTTTTGAAATCATAAAGACTGTTAGAAGTAGCGAAATCTTATCAATAACGATATCTACGGCTAAAATCTCTGGGCATGCTGCTAATATGAAAGTATCGCTTTTAAATAACCTTCAAAACCTTATTTTTATACCTTAGAGATATTTTTCATATTAATATGTTTTAAATTGAGTTCATTGCAGTAAATACAAAACATTTTAAATGTAAAAAAAGAAAAAAAAATGTGTAACAGAGTTTTCAATAATGATTCTGTAAAGAATGGTTTTTTTCTGTATTCTGTAAACCGGAGAGACCGGATTAGATCACGTAATATTTATAAAAAGAAATTAAAAAAAAAGAATCCGGGATTAAAGCTTTTTTTTTTTTTTTTTTTTTTTTGCTTTATTTATAGGTATTTTTAATGATTTGTTTTTCAAAAATTATCCTCTACAAAAATAAATTATAAGATAAAATTGTTTTTAAAACTTTTAAATTTTTATTCAAATTTGAAAATTAAAATTTTATATATACATATTTTTTTCTATTTCATGAACCACTTGCCCCATTTTCACAACTTATTTTATGTCTTAACCGTACTGATTGCAGAAGAATTTTCTTATTAATTTATCTTCAAGATTTATGAAAACATTGCTTACAAAATTTATAGTAAATTAAAACGTCAGATGTAGCAATCTCAAAACTTTCCTCTATTTGTGCAAGTTAATACCATCTGTAGGGCTATTTAAACCAGAAACTAAACAACACTGATCTATGTCAGGGACTATCTGAATCTGAAGTTTTAGAAAAACTCGCTCATTAATTCTTAAGATACAGCTATTGCAATAATCATGAATAATGCAGCATGGTAGCACCGCCTGTAGAGCGATATACATCAAAAACTAATCTGATCTAGTTTATATAAATTTCTAACAGAATCTAAAGTTTTGTGGAGTTCCGTACATTAGTTCTTGAGATAGAGCGCCCACAAAATTTTTGTCATATACACACAGGCAGGCAAACAGACTGACAGACTTTGACAGACATTTTGTAAAAACATTTTTTTCGGGTTCTCTGGCCCTTAAAATGTGTAAATCCGTTGAAAACAGTTTCGAAATTTTTTTTTATCCAATATTTTCTTCTTGTAAAGATAGGAAAAAGTAAAAAGTTTTTAAAGATTTGAAATTTTTATTTAAATTTGAAAAATAAAATTTTAAACATATATAATTTTTGATCTAACTCATGAATCACTTGCCCAATTCCATAACATATTTTGTGTCATAACCGTACTGTGTGCAGAAAAGTTATTTTTATTAATTTATCTTCAAGATTTATAAAAATATTGCTCACAAAATTTATAATAAACTAGCTGCACCCGTCGAAATTCGACGGAAAAGAATTTATATTAGATATGATATACATCAGTCTTATATACACAATAAGATACTGAGCGAAATAAACAATTTCAATCTCTTAAAATAGGGATACCATAACATTCCATGATAAAGATACACAAACTTCAGAAAATAACAAAAAATAAGAAAAATAATTCGTAAAGTGTTATGTTGGGCTTAACTTCAGTTACAAATCTTTTTAATGTGGTTTCTAGAACCTTAAACATTATTTAAATTCCAAATTATTCAGGAAGTTAATATAATATAATACCTCAGAAGGCGAAATAAAAAATATCTGCATAGTTTATTTTTTCTCCGTTTAAATATCGCTTGGTAACTGTAAAATAATTATACTATCAACAAAACATTTCAATTATAATAGAAACAAGGAGTTATTAAACTGCATAATCTACCCACTACATATTTACAGCTCTTGCAATAAATTCAATTTATTTAATGGTTTGTAGCCTCCATGAACTTGTCAAAATTAATTTTATTGTCATGACAAAGAAGAGAAAAACGATATCTTTGTTATTAAAAAGAATAAAAACTTTGTGTTTGTTATTGATATGTAGAAAACGTTTTATTTAATTTAATTTTAAATAATAACTTAATACAACGAAATGAATTTAATTAATTTTTAAAATTATGTAAAATAGAAATATCATAATACCGGCATATCACAGGTTTTATTCTTTTTTTCTTTCTAATATGACATCATTTATACCTTCAGAAACACTCAACTTTTCCGAAATAAAAGCGTGATTTACGCTGTTATTTAAAAATTCTTTAGTTTCATAAAATATTTATTATAATTAAATGCAAATGGTGCAATTTATAGAAATATTTTCATTTATGCATACCAAAAACTTTTAAATAAATAGAAGAAATTCTGTTTATTTAGATGCAGGAATAAAAGTCAGTGAATATGACATCATCACTGACCCAGCTATAACAATATATATTATATTCATGGAACAAATTTATCTGGTCTCTGAATGACGAAATTAGCTCCATCAAAAAAATTCGCTTTATATATAATATTTTTTATTAACGTTTATTTTCTGCTATTTTATTTACATAATATTTAATAATAATACTCAGCAAATAATCTGTGTATTGTACCGCGATTAGTGAATAATTATGCACAATCATTCTATTAGGATTAAATTTTACGAAAACCATTAATTTTTTTCTTTATGAAATGCGATGCCACATTCACCAATGAAATCAAGCTCCTGATTGGTGGAAAGAAATAAAGCAAAATAAATTTTTATTACAGCGAAAAAAATTTAACCTTTTGCCACTGTTTTGAAAAAATGTCACGAAAAAGCTTTTTAAATTAAAAATAAAATACAAAAATGGACATAAATCAAAAATTAGCTAGAATGGGCACATCTACACATGAACAGCTTTCATTAAAAAAAAATATATCAAAATCGGGCCAGTAGAAAGCTCAGGGCTGATGACTAAAAAAACAGCCAGGTCTTTTAAATATATAGATTTTTTTAAAAGTGGGTTATTGAGAGTAATTTTTACTTTGAGGAATATATTTCCAAATCTTTTGCATAAAATATAAAATGCCCGGAAAACAATTTGATGAAAGCATAACATAAAAACTCTAGAATAAAATTTGAAACTCTATAAAAAAATCCATTGTCATTTTTTTTCCCAATATATTATCTTTTTCCTGTTTTGATTAAGTATATTTGAAATTTTTTGAAGCGTTTTTAAGTGTTTCGCGATTTTTTAATACGATTTTCAGAGTTTTTTTTTCTTTCTTTCTTCTTCTTCTTCTTTTTTTTTTTTTAACGGAACCGGGGAAATGATGGGTAGGTTAGCTAGTTTATAATAAAATGAGAAATAAAAAATGTAAATTGTTGAAAGTGATTCAAATTCCGAGGAATATATTTTCAAACCTTTTACATACAATAGAAAATATACAGAAGATTAATTATTAGAAAATTTCAAAATCTTCGAGAATTGAATTTTAGCGATAAATTTTTTGAGAAATGGAGAGAAATTTTTATATATGAAAAAAAAAAGGAAATGTATTGTGCTTACCTAAACACAACGGTGAAATGATCTTTAAAACATATCCAAAATCAACATCACCGATGATGCATGCAGCATTTTGATCAGGGATGTAGTGGAGAGTATAAGGGGGTATACGCCGTATACCCTCTGGATTTTTTTAAGGAACACAGTATACCGCCTGTTTCTCGAGAAAGCTACAATATATACACTCTTGGGTATACCCTCTACTTAAAGCGTATACCTTCGTACGTAGCGTACTATAATTTTTTTACGACTACACCACTGATTTTGATAGAACATAGCTTCGAATCAATTGATCAAAGCTGACAGGGATTTCCCCTTTTGAAATTTTGTTGTTTCAGTTGCTACAGTTCCATGTTGACGTAAACAGAAACAAAAACCTGGCAACATGCAAACCAATCGATGTTCCAATACACGTTTTTCTAAAGTGCAAGGTCAAACTTGTGTTGATTTCCGATAAAGTAACGACTAAAGGAAAGTTTTTCGGCGGTAGAAAACGAAATATTCCATGAATTGTTTTCTTGGTATATAGCAGTGCAATAAATATAGATTTTAGCATTAAAAAATACAAATTTTGTAATTAAAAAGAAAAAAAAAACAAGTTAATTTTATTTTATTTATTTACTTTATTTTATTTTATTTTTATTTATTTTTTTTATTTTTATTTATTTATTATTATTTTTTTGAAAAATGGCTTTCTGGGCAGATTTTTTCTTTTTTTTTCTTTCGTTTGGTCTAAAAAGGCATTAAATAATTCCAACGGGAAACGTGGAGGGGGGGGGGGTGATATGTTTTCGATATCATACTGTATAATTTGCTTGCTAAAATATTGACATTTATCCAAAAATAAATCACTGTTTTCGTGACTACTTATTTATTCTTATTTTTCAACATGGAAAATCTTAATGTAATATTTTGATTTTTAAACTAATTATTTGATCTTTTAATCTGACTATATTTGAAGCCAACTCGATTATAGATTAAAAGGTTAGTACATTGTATTTAAAATATGAATATTAAACAGAGCGACTGTATAAAATGTAGGTTCTTTCTTTAAACATCTAAGTACTATAATAATAATCAATTAGTTTCAACTATAATATAAATGTCAAATTATGATAATCAATTTCGTTTTGTTGATGACTTTTTTAAATTTTCATTAAAAAATAAATGATACACTGCTCAAAACAATTAAAGCATATTGCAGTTTTAGGTGGATTTTGTATCTGGGAAACTTTTTAGCTGATTGACACATGGTCGACAGTCATGGTAGGTTATATGAGAATAAATGATACATGTTTGGCAGAAAAAAATGCATTTTATTGCGCATTTGCGTACAAAAGGAAAAAAACACAATTTGTGCTTATGAGAAAAAAAGAATAAGAAAACGTGTTTTCTTCAAAGAAAATCATTTTCAGTAGGAGTTATGGTTTCCACGGGTGGCTAGCAACGTTGAACACCTTTGAGGCATGGACTCAATGAGGCTATTAATGACGAGTTGGGGTATTCTGCCCCACTCTTCCAGAAGAGCTCTTTCCAGTTCTTGGAGAGTTTGCGGGGGTTGTTGGCAGCCTGAAGCTCGTCTTCCTAGAGCGTCCCAAACGTGCTCGATTGGATTCATGTCTGGAGAACACGCTGGCCATTCCATTCGAACAATTCCTTCCTCGAAAAGAAAATCCTCCACCAGGTTTGCACGATGTGGCCTGCAGTTATCGTCCATTAAAATGAAGTTATCTCCGATTGCTGCAGCGTAAGGGACTACAATAGGTCTGAGGATCTCATCCCTATATCGGCGACCAGTCAGAGCTCCATCTCGAATGATGTAGAGGTCAGTGCGCCCGTCAATGGAGATGCCACCATACACCAACACGCCTCCACCGCCAAATCTGACACTTTCGTGCACGAACGCAGGATTATTCCTACTGCCACGGTCCCTCCAGATGAAAATACGCCTATTATCCGGATGCACAGAAAAACGGGACTCGTCAGAAAACAGAATATTGCTCCATCCATTTCTCCTCCAGTTGACATGCTCGGTTGCCCACTCCCTGCGGTCGCTACGATGCCTTGATGTTAATCTAACACATACCATCGGTCGGCGAGCATACAGACCTACAGCATGGAGCCGGTTTCGGACAGTCTGAGTTGAAATCGTGGTGCCTGTAGCCGAGCGAAGGTGTTGTTGGGGAAGAGTAGCGTTCATGTTTCGGTGTCTCCGAGCTGTTAACGCTAAATACCGATCTTCATTGGGCGTTGTTGCCCGTCTACGACCTTGCCTTGGTCTTCGGCCTGCACATCCACTCTCCAAAAAACGGTTCCAGATCCTGGAAATGACACTTTGTGACACTCCAATGGCTTGCGCTACTTCGGTTTGCATTTAGCCCCCTTCTAACCTACCAACAATTCTCCAGGCTTCTGAATCGTCAAATGACTTCGCTGAGACATCGTACTCATCGAAACAAAGCAATCATTGAATGCCGATCATCCTTGTCTTCATTCTCTTTTATCCAGTTGAAAGTCAGATTTCATTCGCTGCCGCTGAAGCGACGTTTTTGACGTCGAACTCAAAATTTGCATACTCCACAGTTTGAAAACCAGAAAAATTTGCATTTGTGATTCTTTTCTTCTATTTTCGGCAAAAAATTTCGTTTATATCTTTATTTTATATAAAACTTCAAATATCTTTTAATTGTTTTGAGCAGTGTATAATATAATTAAAACGAAATTAAATAGAGATATAACTGAACGATGCATTTAAACCACTGAAATTAACGAAATCAGAAAGTCTGCTCCAAATAGCGAAATTTTGAGCTATTTCTTCGGTTAATGTCTCCGGGCATGCTGCTGATACAAAAGTAAAGATTTTAATAACTTTGGAAACATTTTAAATATTTCTTTTTTATTAAAATGTTTTTCTGGAATTTCAAGTAGGTAATCCAAAACAAATAAGGTTAATGCAAAAATAACTATTAGAAAATTCAATAATAATTTTTAAAATCTCGTTTACACTCAATTCTCTTTACCCAATTAGGCCATCTTAGGTCACGTAATGTTTAATTTTAAACATTTTTAAAGTATCAGGATGTGTCAAAATTTCACTTACTTTGCTTGCAGTTGTCTTAATGGTTTTTTCTTCTAAAATGTGTGTTTCTGTAAAGATTACTTTTATATTTATAAAATAAAAATGAATTTTGATTTTTTTTTAAAGTTTGAAATTTACCATTTCAAACGTATATAATTTTTGCTATAACTCAAAAACCACTTACCCGATTTCATTATTTTGTTTTGCAGTTGTATGCAGAAAAAGTTTCTTTTTTTTATTTATGTTCAAGCTTTCTAAAAATATTGCTAACAAAATTTATAATGAATTTTAAAAAGCGAATTTTTCTGAAGGATTTTTACTTTGAGGAAGACATTTTCTAAAATTTCTTATGAAATTTAACAAGCTGAGGACAATTCCTTAAAATAATAAGATAAAAACTCTGTATACAATTTGGTACTCTTTTCTGGCAAGATATGATATAATCCTCTGAGCGTCTTGCAAAAAGGTAAAATTGAAATGCACTTTTCTCTGCATTTTGTTTTAAATGCTAGGAAAATATGATTCTTTCAACATTATATAAAAAAAGTTGAAAATTGCACTTGAAGCGTAGCAAATGAGGTGCATTCGTACGATAACGAAGTTTTAAAATTATCAATCTCATACAATTGTAACAGATAATTACAATTAAAATGCGCACCAAACAATGTTATCTGATACCATTATGTAATGGAATACTTTTGTGTGAATTTGTAAATCAATAACAAGTGTTCTTTGCACCACAGTTTGTTCAAAATGTATATAATATTATGTATTTCGTAGATTCATATCAATATTATTATGTTCGAATGAGTGTAACACCATTAAAATGCATTTGAAACATTTTTGCGCATTCACCGTAATGTAACGGAATATTTTTGATTGTCCCTGTAATTGATCTATGCATCCGATTTTTCTAAAATTTGAAATGACTCGACAAAATTATGTAATTATTATATATTTTAAATTTGAAACGATTCGGTTGGGTAGTTTTTGCGTTGTTATTTGCGGACGGACGGACGGACTGAACGACAACCATAGGTGCTACGTATTTACATAATCACGAACGCACCTAAAAAGCGTAATTACAAATAGAATGTAATCGTTGAGAGTATTGATCCTTCTTCAACGTACTGAACATTCTTTAACGCTATAGAATAATATTATCTTGAATATTGCAGTAAAGCCTGGAGCTTAGTGAACGGGATATTAAGTGCCACACACTTAGAGGGCTAAACCTAACACACTGTGAAAAAAAATCCATTACGAGATTTATGGATTTAATGTGACGGTGAGTTTTAATTTTATTTTTTAAATTTCCATCATATAGGTATGAAATTTTCTGGAAGTATACATTTCACCATGCGTAATATACCTAAGTACACACTTCTTTTTCAATACCGAGTTTTTCGCAATAAACCCTAATAGCATATATAGCTCCTAACAATCTGACTCTTTTTATGTGAGTTAGAGCACGGATAGATGGAAGACAAATAAGCGGAAAACATAACCACTTTTCTAGAAAATAAGTTGTTGGAAAAAAAAAAAAAACATAAAGAAGACCTTTATGAGTTTTGAGTAAATAGTAGTAAAAAATATACTTTAAAAATTTTCCAATTTTGCTGTAATTTTAAGATTTAAAAATGCGTAAAATTATAAAAGAGTACATTTGCGTCACAATTATTTAGATATTTCCTCATTTGTTGCACTTTAGTTACTTAAAACTCTTTTACAACAACTCTCTTACTCTTTGTGTATCGATTTTGGAATCCGTTGAATCGATAATTTTTAAAGATTTTTTTTTCTGAATTCAATATTGATTCTCATCAAAATTTTGCCCTTTAAAAAGTTGAAAACAAAATTCAGTTGTCTTAATGAAGTAGAATTTTCGAATGCAGATAGATTTTTTATAATCATAATCAGGATTCTTCCTCATCAGTTTTATGAATTTTGATCAAATATTATGAAGGATGGAGCATTTCACAAATCTATAAATGTTGAAAAATCCATTTTGAGAAAAACAGATTTAAAGTACATTAAAAGACCGAAAAAATATTCGTGTACTGAATTCAAACATTCGTAACTTTGCGAAAAAAATATCGCATCTGCATTCAATTTTTTGCAAATGTCTCTGAACAAAATAGAATATAATAATGTACACAAAAATATTTTTGGTTTTTAAGACGATTTCTGCCCAAAGTCCTCTTAAAATTTTATTTATGGGGGGGAGTGGCAAAAAAGACTGATTAGTACAACACAAAATTGTTATCTTCTTCACACATCATCATGCAGATTATTTTATTCTATTTATCTAACTTTCATATATATATTTTTAAAATAGTTTTTTTAGGAATATTAATCCCCGGAAACTCTCTTAAGGCTCCTAACCCTGCTAGTGAAGATATTCGAGAGCTATGTTATTGCTATGAAGAGGTTATTTTGTAATAACTCGTTTGCATTCCGACTTTTTCTTAATTGGATAATTGAGGTCCCTCTCCACATCGCTACTTTTCTACTTTTTCAATATTAATTGCAAATATGTTTTTTTAAGTCAGTTTCAGTTTCAAAACCGGTTCCGAAAATGAAATTGTCGTTAAAAAATATCTTCAACTTAAATCGAAAAGGTAAAAAAAGAAGCAATGGGGAGAAGAACTTACGCTATCTAATGCCAAAAAAAAAAAAAATGTTGAAATGCCAACGAGTTATTAGAAAATAACATCCCCATTGGAATAGCATTAGCTCGCGAGTGTCTTCGCTCTCAGGGACAGCAGCCTTAAAGATCCAAAAACATTCGAGAAGATACATCCAAGACAAAGTTAGCCAGAAACTAATACTTAATTTTACAATGTTAAAGATTTAACAGACTATGTGTTAGATGCAGGAAAATTTTGGCAGATTCAAAGAAGGAAAATGTTTTTGGACTTACCTAATAACAACGAGATTATAATCCTTTAAATATCTCTAATAATCACCATTGACGATTACAAATAAATGCACTTTATAAGAATGTGGGTTGTTTCGAATTAATTGATTGTAGCTGTCTGGGATTTCCCCTTTTGAAATTGCTTTGTTTCGGTTGCTAGATTCTGTGTTGACGTAAACACAAATGTAAAACTTTGACAACAAACAAACAAATCGGTGCGTCAATACTCGTGTTTAAAAGTTCAGGGTGAAACGGATATTGATTTCCCATGAAGTGCCATTAACCCCTTGGGGACGAGCGACACGTATACGTGCCACAAAAAGGCTTAAGAATCCTTGTTTATTCCCACCGGTAAAATTATACTGTAAAATTTTCCTTATTGAATCGGAGCATTTTCTCGATTTAAGAAGGAACAAATTTCTGTATTTTAAAACCGGTGACAAAACTTTAAAAATTTCGTAAAAGGCTTCCGTCGCGTAAGGGTTAAAGAAGTGGGGGAGTTTTTTTGGATTAGAGAAAAATGCGTGGTTTTATTGAGCGTCTAGATGCAAGGTAATGGCGGGTAGCTCTCGCATAAAAAACACGAATTTTGTTTTTTTAAATCCTTATTCATTATTCAATATGCGTTTTTTGGATTCTTGCTGCCGTCTTCTGTTCTACTAGAATGTATTTTTTTTATATTTCAAGAAGACTAAAAACAGGAAACATTTAACTCTCTCGCTGTGTTTCATTTTCTTTTTTTTTTTTACATATAATTTTTTTAATAAAAAAATGTGCATTTTATTTTATTACGTATTTTAAATCTGCTTATATTTTAGAGTTAAAATATGTATTTTTTATAAAAATTGCTAGATTTTTTTTATATTTCTTTAAAAAAACTTTTTTTAAATATAAATGTAGATCATTTTTAAAAAAGGGAAAGAAATCATGGGTTGCACAAATTTCATTTTTTTACTTTGCCCATGGAAATCACGGATGCGCAGTGAGAAGGTTAAAAGAAGGCCAAAAAAGAATAAGGAAAAAGTGAAAAAAGATATGTCCAGCTTAGACTATGTAACACTTTCCGACCAATTCAGAATAGTGTAATAAATTTTAACATTTTATTAACGTTAAAGTTGTCCAAATAAACAGTTTAAAACTATTCATTGGTGACCACCGTAATATTTACACATCATAGATATGCATATGATAAAATATGAAAATAAAACTCGTGTAAACTATTTATAAAATGCATCGCAATTCCAAAAACAAGTTGGAAATTGCACGTGAAGCGTAGCAAACGAGGTGCGTTCGTACGATAATGAAGTTTTAAAAATATTACTCTCATATATCAATCTCATAAAATTGCAAATAGTGAATTGCAATTAAAACGTTCATCAAACAATGTTCTCCCTATACCATTATGTAATGGAATACTTTTGTGTGGCCTTGTAAATCAATAACAAATTTTCTTTGCATCACAAATTATGTAAGATGCATATTATAATATGTACTTTATATTGTATATAAATTTTATTAAGTTCGAATGAGTGCAACACCATTAAAATGCATTTGAAACATTTTCCCCATTGACCGTAATGTAACGGAAACTTTTGATTGTCCCTGTAAGTGATCTATGCATACGATTTTCATAAAATTTGAAATAACTTGACAAAATTATGTAATAACTATGTATTTTAAATTTCAAACGATTAAAATGAATTTGAAACTTTTTTCCCCATTGACCGTAATGTAACGGAATATTTTTGATTGCCCCTGTAATTGATCTATGCATCCGACTTTCATAAAATTTGAAATAACTCGACAAAATTATGTAATAACTATGTATTTTAAATTTCAAACGTATAAAATACATTTGAAACTTTTTCCCCATTGACTATAATGTAATTGAATACTTTTGATTGTCTCTGTAATTGATCTATGCACCCAATTATCAAAAAATTTGAAATAACTCGACAAAATTATGTAATAACTATGTATTTTAAATTTCAAACGATTAAAATGCATTTGAAACTTTTTTCCCCATTGACCGTAATGTAACGGAATCCTTTTGATTGTCCCTGTAATTGATCTATGGATCCAATTTTCATAAAATTTGAAATGACTCGACAAATTTATGTAATAATTATGTATTTTAAATTTCAAACGATTCGGTTGGGTAGTTTTTGCGTTGTTATATGCGGACAGACAGACGGACAGACAGACGGACAGACGGACGGACTGAGCGACAACAATAGGTGCTACGTATCTACATAATTACGAACGCACCTAAAAATGAAATTTAAACGTATATTTAAATATATAATGCTCTATTGAATCGCTCATGCACCAATTTCGACAAATTATATAAAACGCAAAATTACTCAAGTACCACCAAATTGCGCAAAAGAAACATCCTTATAACTCCAAAAGTAATAATTCTATTAACTAACAGTTTACTGCGTCGGATGAAGCGTCGCATTTCCAGTTCAAATATATCCTTGAATTGAAAATTGACTGAAATACAGGGCCATGAAAAATCGAAGAATGTGGAAAACAGGATTAGAAATATCTCAGCAACTATTAATCCAATCAAATTCGTTCTTAATGAAAGATTTGTTTTATTTTACTGCTTTTTACAACCACTCCTTAAAAATATATATGTTACAGGCCAAACCCAATTTTAGGCCAAACTAGATTGGCCTAGGCCAAACTAGTTTATCCTATCACCCATCGGATAGACTAGTTTTTCCTAGTCCAAACCGGTCTATCCTATCGCCCATTGGATAAACTAGTTTTTCCTAGGCCAAACTAGTCTATCCTAAGGCCCATAGGACAAGCTAGTTTTTCCTAGGCCAAACTAGTTTGGCCTAACTCTTATAGGATAAACTAGTTTAGCCTGCTGTTTATTGGTCTGAACTAGTTTCTCCTTGGCCGATCTAGTTTATCCTAGGCCAATTCAATTTGGCTTGATTTTATTGAATTCAATGACCGCCACAGTGCCAACATTCTAGTTTGTCCTAGGCTGATCTAGTTTATCCTAGGCCAATGTAATTTTACGTGTTTTAGTTCATAGGAGTCAAAGTCTGAGAAATAATGAAACTCGCATATTCTGTCTATATGTATGTATGTACGCATGTATGTACGTATTTACGTGCGTATGTACGTAATGCAATAACTCGTGATAGAAATATCCGATTTGCTTCAAATTTTGGATGTACGTTCATTGATATAAGGTACTTTTCTGATTAATTTTAGAAATTCATTGGATAAGAATAAAGGGGAGGAACGGGAGGCTAATCCCCAACCGTTAATTTAGAGAAATGGATTTTTCATGCAGAATTATCAGTTTTCATTTAAAATATTAGATATAAAATCGTTCTGAGAAGGCGCCTCCATGATTAGTTGTGGATGTTTATTTTTAAGTGTAAAAAGGGGTAATGTAGGTTACCCCCCTCTCCCCCATAATTTATATAAATGATTTTTGACGCAGAATTTACTGATTTGCTTCAAATTTGTATATAGGTTCTTTCTGATAAGGGGATTCCCTAAATAGCTTTGGAGGTTTAATGGTTAAGTATGAAAGGAAAAATGAAGAATTACCCTCTTACCTAGAAAAAACTAGTTTATCCTATGGGCATTTAGGTAAACAAGTTTGACATAAGAAAAACTAGTTTATCCAGTTGTCGTTAGGATAAAATAGTTTGGCCTAGGTTAATCTAATTTGGCTTGCAATCGGGTTTGGCCGGTAAAAAACATAGCACACATTTATACTTATTCTAGTGATAGATAAGAGTTATTGCTTATAACATCAATACAAAAATTTAACATGACCACCGTAGAGACATGATGCATTGGACATGGTGTTTGCTTATATTTTTTTCCGCAGACTGATGCCAACAGAGATCAGACTTGCATTTATTGTTATTATTATTATTATTATTATTATTATTATTATTATTATTATTATTATTATTATTATTGCATATTCGAGCCAGATCGGAGCTGAACATAATTTGGAATCGAACAGCGTTTTCCATTTTAGAGAAATTAATTACCTGTCGACATATAAGCTATTTTGGTCACGGCGTCAATTTTTTTTTCTTTTTTGTGAATTTGTAACCGGAAATTCGATTCAAAAGGTGTCTTTAGTATTTTCTCAAAGATACATCGCTTTTGTGAAAAAATGGTTTACGACATTCGATTACATATTATCTGAATATGTTAACCTTATGCATTTCCGAAAAGGAAGTAGTTCATAAATGTGTTATGATGTAGCTCTTTAGGATTTGAGAAAAGCCTTAAGGAATGACAGAGAAATATATTCAAAATTTTCTACTTGTTACTGAACGGATTCAAAAGATATGATATTTATAACTCTCATTTTTTTCTTTTGTTCTAAACTACATTGATTATTTAATGAATCCCTATTTGAATATTGAAACGTCTAAGAATCTAGAAAATCATTAATACATTGTCTATTTTCCATTCTGCGAACACATCATAATTTAAAAATACATTGTTAATTTATCCAATAGATATATAAGCAATAATTTTTAAAGGAATCTTAATTGTATGTGAAGTAAAACCTGAATTTTTTGCAGAAATTGAGTAGGGACAAATCGAGCGGTACTGAGTCTTTTTTCACTGATTTTTGTACAGACAGAGCTCTGCCTGTACAAAAGTAAATAATATTAAAGTAAATAATAATAAATT
This sequence comes from Maratus speculifer, assembly GCA_964019185.1. Classification (NCBI taxonomy): domain Eukaryota; kingdom Metazoa; phylum Arthropoda; class Arachnida; order Araneae; family Salticidae; genus Maratus; species Maratus speculifer. Next base: position 51,743 of record CAXHSM010000583.1, on the reverse strand, counting down.
GCTTTAATAAGCAAACACCATGTCATGTCCAATGCATCATGTCTTTAAGGTGAACATGTTAAATTTCTGTATTGATGTTATAAGCAATGACACTTGACACACATTTATACTTATTGTAGTGAAAGATATGTTTTTTACCGGCCAAACCCGTTTTCGAGCTAAACAAGGGCGGCGCCAGAGGGGGGGCCGTGGGGGCATATGCCCCCCCGTCGGGCATACCTGGCCCCCCCATCGGGGTCAAAATTCAATTTCGTCGGGGAAAATATTTTGACTTTTGAATTTCAGCCCATTCAAGTTGGGTCGAAATATGGAGCTTTTTTTTTTTTTTTTTTTTTTTTTTTTTTTTGGAAAGTCGGATTGACTAAACTAATTCTTTTTTGTACATCGGTTTCTGACTGAAGTTTGATTCTTGCAATTTGAGTTTAGATAAACCCGAATTGTCGAAAAAAAAATCTCAATTTTTAAAATAAAAATCTACATGGATTACAGCATAGGATGATGCATGAATGACTCTATGCATGTTTATTTTTCAACAAAAAGATAAAATTTATACTAAAAATCAATTTTATACTTTTTTTTTAACTACATTAAATTTGTGGATCAGTTTTCGCTTATTTTGAATTTACGATCGGCTTGGTAATGAAGAATTTTTAGTTCAGTTAAAATACGAAAACGAAAATTATTTTGTCGGGGTTGTCTTGGATAACAAGTAGAATGCTTCATCGTGTAGGGCAAACTGCACCTGACATGACTCGCAGTCTGGACCGGATCGGGTTGAGCCTAAATTTTTGTCGTTGAGTGTCGGATTAAAGTCGGATTAACTTTGTTTCAGGTTCGGGTTGGATGTTGATACTTATGGTTCTTGATTCGAGAAGAATTGATCTCTCAAAAGAATTTACAAAACTTATTTTAAGATGAAAAACTGTATTTGAATGTCAATGAATTTATGTACACTGATTTTTTTTACTTAAAATCTGAAATTGTTACTGAATATATATTTGTAAACATATTCTTACATAACTGCATTACAGCATGGATATATTTTTTCATCAGCTACAATTAGGGTTTGGTTGGATTGAAATATTTCGGGTTCAAGTCGAAATGTAGAGATGTCTAGCTCAAATCGGGTTTCGGGTAGAAACCCGATCCTGCATCTCCTCGGAAAATTAAACTCAACTCGACTGGTGGTTTTAGTCGGACCTGGCTAAAGTTAATTTTTTTTCGGAAAGTTTAGGATTGACTTGTATTTTTCGAGTCGGGTAATTTTAATTGTTTTAGCGTATGGGCTCGATTCTATCAGATTCCTCAAAAGTATCCCCAAAATATATTTTAAAATGAAAAATTACATTAATTGAATGTCAATGAATCAATATACAGATTTATCGATTTTTCTACATAAAAATATAATTGATATTAGACTACTTTTCCATTATTGATTTACAAGATGGAATTTTGTTTTTTCATACTGAGTTGGGATTGCGTTCGAAATGAATACTATTGATTTTAGAAGTTTTGTCAAGTTCGGGTTATCTATTTTTTAAAAACTGGTTCAGGTTGAATGGATATATAATTAATTAGCTCAGGTCAGGTATAACCCATTCCGCGGAGGATTCCGTGCTCGGTAAACAATCCGTGAATTGAACTATCCCCCCCTCCATTGATTAGATTCCGTAAAAACAGAAAAAATTGCACTTTAATTTTGCCATTTCTACTCCACCTCCCGCAAAACATACAGAAAAAACACCAAACGCCTGAAATACTCACACCTAAACAGCATGTCCGTCAAATTACATGGGTATTCTGGCATCTGGCTTAGTACTATTCGTGTTAGAAAAGGAATTTAAATCCCTTTTATCTATAAATATGTAAAAATGAGAAATCTAAGATCAAAATTAAAAAAAAAAATCTTATGTCAGAAGGCAGAAATTAATTAAAATAATAGAAAAAATGAAAATCAAAGGAATGCTTCGGCAATGTTGAGCGGGAAATTTTGGTCCTCGCAGACCTCTAACCCGCAGCTAGATCTCATGCATAACCCGCAGTTTGAATCAGCGATATATTTATAACTAGCTGACCCGCCCGGCGTTGCCCGGGTCCGTATTAACAATATTAAACGAACTTGAAATTTGTATGATTTTATTATTAACTCGAAACATGCAGAAATGCATTGTCCGAAATACGTGGCCACTGACTGTGTGAAAAATCGGTTTAAAAAACAGCTAATGTTAAGCTCTAAAAATACTCAAAATGAGCGATGAGAAACGCGGGAGGGAATATGTATCCAACGACTGCATGATTTTTGCGTTAAAGTGTTGATATTTATTAAAAATCACTGTTAAGTCATGTAACTAATTATTTTTTTTTTCACATAGAAATCCCAAGTGAAATATCTTGAATTTCAAACTAATTATATCACTCTTAAATCCGACTATACCATGAATGAAATCGATACTCGCTGGTAGCTAAAATGTTGGTATGTAGTATTATAATTTCAGAGCCATTTAACAAAAGTAAGTGTTATTTTTAATCAAATCATGCGTAATGTTCACTCTATGGATAAATTCCTACCCGTAAACTTTTGTATCGTAACCATAACCCGCCTGTAACCTAACTCTGACTTAACAGTACCTTACCGTAAATTAAATATAACATAAATGTAACCTAGCCTTCACTTTATTGTAACATATCCTTATTCTAACCATAACATAAATGCAATTTAACTTTAACCTAACTTTAACTTAACCGTGACCTAACTGTAACCTAACGGGAAATTAAACATAATCAAAGACTTACCGTAATGTAATTGCAACCTAAATATTACCAAACCATATATTGGTTTCATGTCCATGGAAATTATTTTGTCTTGTTCGGATCTGGTTATGATTCATTAGAACATTTTTGTCGGGTTCAGATTTCGTTCCGTTCAGATTTTAGGGTTTTTTTTTATATTGAGTTTTAATGTTCGGGTCGTATTCATGTCCATGGAAATCATTTTGCCTTGCTCGGATACAGTTATGGTTCTTTGGAATATTTTTGTCTGGAACAGATTTGTTTCAATTCAGATTTCGGTTTTTTCTTCAGATTGAATTTTTGGGTTCGGTTTTTCTTGCGTGTTCACGGAAATTATGCTGCCTTGTTCGAATAAGAACATGCTTCACTGGAATATTTTTGCCAAGTTCAGATTTTGTTCAGTTCGTGATTTTTTCAAAGAAATTTTTTAGGTTCAGATTCGGTTCATGTGAATGGAAATTTTTTGTCTTATTCAGATCCGGTTACGATTCTTCGGAATATTTTTTATCAGGTTCTGATTTGGTTCGATTCAAATTTCAGGTATTTTTTCAAATAAAACTTTTAGGTTCGGATCTCGTTTATGTCCACGGAAATTATTTTGTCATACTCGAATCCAGTTGAGAATCTTTCGAATATTTTGGTCGAATTTAGATGTGGTTTGGGTCAAATTTCAGTTTTTTTCAAATCGAATTTTTTAGGTTCGAGTTGGGTTTATGTCCATAGAAATTATTTCGTCTTGCTTGGATTGGGTTATAGTTTTTTGGAATATTTTTGTCAGGTCCAGATTTGGTTCAATTCAGATTTCGGGTTTTTTCTTCAAATGTAACTGTTGGGTTCGGATCTTCTTGCATGTTCACGGAAATAATTCTGTCTTGTTCGAATAAGGACATGCTTCACTGGAATATTTTTGCCAAGTTCAGATTTCGTTCATTTCGCGATTTTTTCAAAGAATTTTTTTGGGTTCGGATTGTGTTCATGCCCATGGAAATATTTTGTCTTGTTCGGATCCGGTTGCGTTTCTTTGAAATAGTTTTGTCAGATTCAGATTTTGTTCGATTCAAATTTCAGGTATTTTTTGAATGGGAGTTTTAGGTTCGTATCGGGTTCATGTCCACGGAAATTATTTTGTGTTACTCGAATCCAGTTATAGTTCTTTCGAATACTTTGGTCAGATTTAGATGTGGTTTGGGTCAAAGTTCAGGATTTTTCAAACGGAGTTTTTTGGGTTTGAGTCGGGTTTGTGACCATGGAAACTATTTTGTCTAGCTGGGATCGGGTTATAGTTCTCTGGAATATTTTTATCGGTTTCAGATTTCGTTCGAGTCATATTTCGGGTTTTTTTCAAGAAAATTTTTAGGTTCGGGTCAGGTTTCATACCCACGAAAATTATTTTTCCCTGTTTAAATCGGGTTATGCTTCACTTAAACATTTTTGTGGGATTCAGATTTGGTTCGGGTCAGTTATCAAATCCATAGTTTTTTCCCAACAGAATTTTTAGGTCAGGGTCGTGTTTATACTCACGGAAATTTTGTGTATCACGGATCGGAGTGTGGTCTGTTTTTTTTTCTGGTTAAGATCGGGTTATGTTTAAATTAGTCTAATCATTAAGGTTATAATCAGTTTTGCTACTATTCTTTTTATGGCTATTTCTGATAGATAATTTACTTTGCTATTTGATAATTTATTATGGTAAATGAATCGTTTGCGGATACAAACAACTGTACGCAAAACAGCTATTTTATTTTTGTTTTAAAAACAAATTAAAGCCATATTACAATTTTAAATTGAATAGAACACATTTAAATTTAATCGATGATTAAAAAAATAAACTCATAGAAAAGTGTTGTGTAATGTTTTTTACAGCAACACAGCTAATGACTAATACATTCTAATGTTCGAAATGCCAAAAATATGCGTACAACCATGTAGTAAAAAGAAATTAATAGAGTGACAGTATAATGTCTTGGGGTGAGGCAAAAAATGTAACTCTAAAATCCGCTACATTAAGTCCAAATAAGCACCAACAAAAAAATGTCCTTTGAAACTCCGATCAATTCAAACTGGTTTAAACCAGTATTTCTTTGTCTTTGTTTTTTACCTTTTAAACTGTTATTGAATAGATGACTAAAATTTCGTTTAAAAAATAACGTTGTGTGCCAATATTGCCTGTAATACACGATCAGAATGCATGAAAGATACAATTAGATCAATCATAGGCAAGAATTATTTGATTATTTTTATCATATGACTTTGAAATATCAATATGGAAGCATCATTTAAAACTTTGCTGTAAAAATCAACATTCTTTCGTTAATGCCTTAAAATCGTCTGCACTCTGAAATCTAGATTTTAGATTAATATTATTATTTAAGTGTTCATGCATGATTTTAAAAGAATCTTTTCATCACTATATTTTATATATTGACATGGAATTATTAATATGTTGTTAAATCATAAACATTTTTCATCTACGTTATAAAGTATTAAAAATTTCTGAAAAAAAGAGAAAACATTTAGTAATACAATTTTTTACTTCAAATCATATGTTTTCAATATTTTATTTATTTTGTTTTGACATTTAATTATTTTTAATTTTCCAAATTCAATTATTTTAAAAGCAAATATTTATTTTAATAAATAATATAATAGAAAAAACCATTTAAAAAAATTACTATTTCTTCGTAAAATATGCTTCAGCTGTAATTCATTTCTTCCAATCCGTCTTATTAATACAAAATTCCTTTCTCGTGCTTTATTTTGAGATATTAAAATTTCAGCGATAAATGGTTTCATATTGCAAACCTTTTTTCCGTTTACTTCGCCACCACGTATCTTTTTCCTCCATGGCGTACAGCAGCTGTAATAAAAAAAAAAAAAATCCTCATTTAAATTGACAGTTTGCCAGTCTATAAATTTTAATGGTCAGTCCCAGTTTCTAAAATTATTTCTGCGGAAATTTTATGCAACCAACCAACCATAAGAGAATGAAAAGGAAAAAAGCTAAAAAAAGCGATTTTTTATGAGAATAAGGTTTGGAATTTAATTAATCACTCAGTTAATAAATAGAATTTTGAAATTCTGAGCGTCAGGTGCATCAGGAGAGATATTGGGCTACTCTCAGAAAAATTTTGAGCTTCGTACGTACCGTAGTTTTCGCTAACTATCGCAGACACACACACACACACACACACACACAGACAGAGCGATTTGTTATTTTATTAATATAGATTGCAGATCGCTTTTCGCTGATATTAAAATAATTCACTTTTAGATTCCCAACTATTTTACAATTTTTCCCTTCATTTACATTTCTCTTGGAAATTTTGTGTTAAAGTTTTTGTTTCAGATTTAAATTCTGATCTTATCAAAATTTGGAACATCACACTTTGTGCATTTGATCAATATACACTCTAAAACAAAATGGAAATTGAAGATATTTTTCCCCATTGTTTTTATTATTATTTCTATAGCTAAAAAAGTCTGCTTTAATTTGAACATTTTTTCGAAAATAAAGAAAATTAATCAATTTAATGCTAAAACTACCTGAAATCCTCCAATATCTACAGATGCATTTTTTTAATTAAAGGACTGTTTAATTAACTGTGCAACAACGCTGTGTACTAAGATTTTCTATTATAAACTGATTTTTTACTTACCTCTATTTTCTCTCAAAATATGAAAAATTCATGAGTCAAATCTCAATTTTTTAAAAAATTCTACAATCAAAAGACAGAAAATTCTTCAAGTAATAGAAAAATCCGTTCCAACCACACGTGCGTTCCAGCAAATTACTGCCTGTATGTTTTATTTTTTGCGAAATGTTTTTTGAGAGTTTATAAAATAATTACATTTTCTCAAAAATGACTAAATTAGAAAATGATGAAAAAAGTAAAACGCGGTACTTATAAACTCTTAAAATTTATATATTTCAAAAATTCTAGTTCGATTAATTACTTTCACATTAATTTCAAGGAAATTAGTATTTAGTACAGCAACGTGTTCAGATTTAACGAAAAAGGATATGAAAGAAATTTCAATTTTATACAGATTTTGTTCTAGCCAAGTATGTTGTTTCTTTATATTCGTATTCTTATTTAGATTTCAATCTAACGATATTTAAACTGCAAAGAACAGCTGCGGTTCACCAAAAGGAAATGCATGACTATCTGTTTTGAGTAGTTTTCAAATTCTGTTCTGCAAGTTAATATAAAACAAACTTTTCGACTGCTAGAATGATAAAGAGATCGATGAATATGTTGTTTAGCTTCAGAAAACGTATTCTTGCAGATTGGTTGTAAAAAGAACCTTTATACATCTCAATGTTGTTGTGGGAATTACTAGAAAAACATCTGCTCTGATAGTCTTGAAGGATATTTCAGAGTTACATAAGGTGCAGTTCCCTATTATCGACATTTGTCCATTGACCACAGATATAAGGAGTTAATTCTTTTTCATAATCTAGTATTTTTATTTAAAAATATCGAAATCGTCTATTTAATTTTTTTTTTTTTTAACAAAAATTATATAATTAATAATACAGTAACCATAAGAACAATGCTACAATGACCTTTTAAAGAACGAATCTGACTATAAAACAATGAAATTTATGACTTTGCAAATTTTGCATTTGAATTATTAATTCTACTAATTATAAATACTTTATGAGTTCAATCTTTTTACGAATGTGTGAACTATACTATTTTTCTGCAGTACATAAAAAGTTTCAAGTCTTTCATTCGAGTAAGTTCAAATGATTTCTTATTTCTTTGCGTTTGTATGTAATTTGATATTTTTACCCGAGTGCTTTAATTTTAAAACTTCTTTATACGCAGAATTCGTAATTTTGTTGATAATAATAATTTAACTTTTTAAAAAAATTACGTAAGTTTTTCATTTGTATTTTTGCATCCAGTAATACATACAGTAGAGCACCCATTATTACGCCTCATATATTACGTACGACATGGATTAAACATTAATATTCCTGGGCCCATCATAAACAAGGTTTAACCTTCCGTCTACCAGACAAAACACCCATTTATCTACGGCAACACCTAATTTTAATTCCAAACTTGCAAACGGCACCAGTAATATTTTAATATAATTTTGCTTTTACAATGAAAGCTTAAATTAAGGAATTCGTAATATCTAGACAAGTCCTTTATAAATTCCGGTGTCAATCGACAATTTCTCATTTTACCATTGACACCAGAAATATTGCTGTCGGGTCCAATGGACCCGTCTGGTAGACGGAAGGTTAAATGAAATTTCAGTTTTACAATTTTCGGAACTGCGAATTTTTAAACTTCTAAATTCGCACATTTTAAATTTTTACACAGTGACATAGAGAAAAAAATGCTCTTTTAAATGAAATTTTTTTTGCAAACTTTACCATAATTTGTTTTCAAATTATTAATATTTAAAAAAAATTTATTACATTTTTTGTCATCGTGTCAACAGAAGTATTCCATTTTTGGACATTAAATATGGACCAATCACGAAACGAATAAAATAAAATAAGTTCCGGAATTCAACCAATAAAAAGATTCAGATCTGCTTCAGATTTTCCAGTTCTCCACCGAGATCAACAACTATTTTCCAAATAGTTAAAAAAAAAAAAAAAAAAAAAAGATTAATTCTTTTTGATCAGAACTCTTCGTGTAAAACAGTTTATAACAATATCGAAGTAAAAATTCATGTTTTGTAGAAATAGAGTCAAGTCGGGTCGAGATTTTAACTTTTTTTTTTTTGGGGGGGGGGGGGAGGGGGAAGGGGCTAATATATATATTACTTGCTAGACCATATAAGAAGGACAACTTTTTAAATTTTACGCAGACCGGAGCATTAATTTATTTTGTACGAACTGGGCCCATGAAATTTTTGCCCACGCAATTTTTAGGACCTGATCCAGCACGCAGGGACCTCTGATATATGTTATGATCTTGGCCCCCCTGTCGGGAATACAGTGCCCCCAAGTCGGGCAAATTCTGGCGCCGCCCTTGGAGCTAAATCAGATTAACCTCGGCCAAACTATTTTATCCTAATGCCAATTGGATAAACTAGTTTTTTCTATACCAAACGTGTTTATCTAAATGTTCATAGGATAAACTAGTTTTTCCTAGGTAAGAGGGTAATCCTTCATTTTTCCTTTTCTATCTAACCATTAAACCCCCAAAACTAATCAGGTAATCGCTTTATCAAAAAGAACCTATATCTAAAATTTGAAGCAAATTCGTCAATTTTGCATCAAAAACCATTTATCTAAATTATGTTGTGTCACCTACATTGCCCTTTCTATTAGGCTTAAACAATAAACATCTACAACTAATCACGGAGGCGCCTTGTCACAATGATGCTATACCTAATATTTTAAATGAAAACTGATAATTCTTCATGATAAATCCATTTCTCTGAATTAACGGTGGGAGATTAGCCTCCCGTTCGCCCCCTTTTATTCTTATCCGATGAATTCCCAAAATTAATCAGAAAAGTACCTTATCAGAATGAACCTACATCCAAAATTTGAAGTAAATCGGATATCTCTATCAAAAGTTATCGCGTTACGTACATACGTAAGCACATACGTATGAACATACGTACATACATGCGTACATGCATATACAGAACCTGTGAGCCCATTCTTTCTCTGGCTTTCACGCCTGTGACCTAAAAACACATAAAACTACATTGGCCTAGGATAAACTAGATCAGCCTAGGACAAACAAAAATGTTGGCGTTGAGGCGGTCGTTGAATTCAACAAAATCACGCCAAATTGAATTGGCCTAGGATAAACTAGATCGGCCTAGGATAAACTAGTTCAGACCAATAAACAGCAGTCCAAACTAGTTTATCCTATAAAAGTTAGGCCAAACTAGTTTGGCCTAGGAAAATCTAGTTTGTCCTATGGGCCTTAGGATAGACTAGTTTGGCCTAGGAAAAACTAGTTTATCCGATGGACGTTAGGATAGACCGGTTTGGCCTAGGAAAATCTAGTTTATCCGATGGGCGTTAGGATAGACCGGTTTGGCCTAGGCCAATCTAGTTTGGCCTAAAATCGGGTTTGGCCTGTAACATATACATTTAAAAAAAAGTCGAACATTTTTATACACCTTTCATCAGAACGAATTATTCGAGAGTCCGAAAAAATAGTTTCGGATAATCGAGGTTACTGATATTAAATAGGATTTTTCCCATTGTTGCATACTAAATACATACAAAATTTCAAGTCTCTATCGCAATTTGTTCGGGAGATAGAGACATTGGCAGACGGACGGACGGTAATTTTTTTCTAAAAATATGTTTTTCGGAATCTCAAGTATCTGAAACTTGCTAGTCCAACAAAAAAAGTATTTTCATTTTCAAAACGATTTCAAGACTTACCCTACACTATGTATGATGGATAAGGCAGACTTATATATTCTTAGTTTACAAATCTGTATCTATAGTGTCTTAAATTTTATGAAATTCCGATGACGAGATAGTACCTCCAAAATTAAAAATTGGCGCCGTTTTTTTAGCGTTTTGAGCTGGAGGATTTTTTATTTAGTTTTTAAAACTGAGTAGATAATTATAAAATATAAAAATTCCGAAGCGTTCCAGTTTCATAGAAAGGTCTGAAATTATGGTTCCTACTAGTTCATTAAAGTAATATTGGTTGATAAAGAAATTAACCCACAAAATTTTAATTCTATAAAATTGACAAGAACCCATAAAAAGTTTTACTAACAAAATTACATTTATTTATTTATTTAGCATAAATTTCATAGCAAAAAATACGCAATTAATGAAAATAAAATGAAATAAAAGCGAAATTCGTTCAATTTTGCAGTAGATAATACCTTTGATAATAGACACAAATATTTCGCTACCAAAAAACCATTTTATGATAAGGTGAATTCTGTATACTAGGCTTATCAGCATGATGCATGAAAAAAATCTGTTATTAAGAGGTATTGTTTGAAAAGTTTCTTTCATTATCAACTTTCTTTTTATCGTATAAAATACAGACTGCGTACCTCTTTCTACATTTTAAAATTAATTAACTGACATCACAATATCTCTATAAAGACAACTTATGCCTCTTTAAATTCAAATAAATAGCATTTTTAAAAACAACAAATAAGGTTGATCCAAGAACGACGAAAAAGACACCTATATACTAAGTCACATTATAAATGAAACAAAATGTTGTATAAAACCTGTAAAATGGATCCTATTTGTAACAGAATCCATTCTCATTTTTTTAGGTGCGTTCGTAATTATGTAAATACGTAGCACCTATTGTTGTCGTTCAGTCCGTCCGTCTGTCTGTCTGTCCGTCCGTCCGCATATAACAACACATAAACTAACCAACCGAATCGTTTGAAATTTAAAATACATAATTATTACATAATTTTGTCGAGTCATTTCAAATTTTATGAAAATCGGACGGATAGATCAATTACAGGGACTATGAAAAGATTCCGTTACATTACGGTCAATGGGAAAAAAAGGTTCAAATGCATTTTAATCATTTGAAATTTTAAATACATAATTATTACATAATTTTATAGAGTTATTTTAAATTTTATCAAAATCGGATGCATAATTCAATTACAGGGACAATCAAAAGTATTCCGTTTCATTACGGTTAATGGGGAAAAAAGTTTCAAATGTATTTTAATGGTGTTACACTCATTCGAACGTAATAAAATTTACATACACCTATAACGTATGTATTATAATATACATTTTGCATAATCTGTGGTGCAAAGAATATTTGTTATTGATTTACAAGGCCACACAAAAGTATTCCATTCCATAATGGTATAGGGAGAACATTGTTTGGTGCTCATTTTAATTGTAATTATTTACAATTTTATGACATTGATATATGAAAGCGATATTTTTAAAACTTCGTTATTGTACGAACGCACCTCATTTGCTACACTTCACGTGCAATTTCCAACTTGTTTTTCTTGCAGACAATTATGTTAGGTGGCATCATTTTATGTTTCATATTGGTTCAGTATTGGTTGGTTATTAGTATATAGTACTTCGGATGCAGTAGAATATGTGAAATCATTTGTGTATCCCTGTAAATACCATCTGCTTTCTATTACACAGGAAGTAACTTTTAGTATATCAGGGTAATGCATATCAATTACATAAAATGTGAAATAGTTCAGTATTATTAAAATGCGTACCAAACAGTGTTTCTCTTTATACCAGTATGTAATGGAATACTTTTATGTAGCCCTGTAAATTTATAACGAATATTCTTTTCACCAAAGGTTGTACAGAACGTGTATTTTAGTACACACTTAATAGATTCATATCAATTTCATTATGTTCGAAAGAGTGTAACACCATTAAAATGCACTTGAAACTTTTCCCTTTGTATGTAATGTACAGAATGTATAATTTAGTATCTACTTCATAGATTCAGGTCAATTCTTTTATATTGGAAAGAGTGTACCATCATTGAAATGTACTTGAAACTATTTTTTCTTATTGACCATAATTTGATGGAATACTTTTGATTGTCCCTGTATGAATCATCTCATAAGTATGAATCCGATTGTTCATAAAATTTGAAATGAAGCATCAAAATTACGCAACAATTATATATTTTAAATTTCAAATGACTCAGCTGGGTGGTTTTTGCTCTGCTATATGGACAGAGGACAGAAGACGACTGTTGATACAACGTATTTACATAATTACAAACACAAAGAAAGCTATAAGCTTGATATTTTTCATTTACTACAATTTAATCGATATTCAACTTGTGAGGGAGTGACCTTTTGTCATAAAGGCACTCTAGTGTTTCTGAGATCGTGACGTCAATAATTTAACATTTTGTAGGCGTAAAAGTGACATCTATCCTCTCTTTTACTTTAACTTTCTAGAGTGTGTGTGCTCTTTCGAATTCCGCAGTTAGCTCGCGGTTATTAGTAATATGTTAATGTGAAGTATCTCAGTTTGCAGCATATAAAAGCTTGGGGGTGAGTTTGGGTGTGTGTGTGTTAGCCAGCAGCCAGCAAGTGCGGACCTCTGCCATTAGACAACGAAGTGGATGATTGTTTAGCGAAGTGCTGACGAATAGAAAGTAGCAACGGCCTCCAGTAAAGTTGAAAGGAGTTTGGATAGTGGATTTAAGAGTCGGCCGTGGTAAGAAAATTTAATAGTAGTTCCATTTTAATTATTGGTGAAATAAAGTATTATCCACAGCCACGGGCTGTTTAACTAAGGTTTTGTTCAGCAGCTCGGCCAGGAGACAGTGTCAAGTGTTAGGCGGTGCCACGACTGAGCTAGGTTGGGGCCTGTGAGTATGATTTTAGCTGTTCTTAGTCTTCTCAGTGTGTAAAATTTTAGACTTGCTCCACTTCCCATTGGCCATTATCACTTGAATAAACTTTGTTGTTTTAACCTAAACTACTGAGTATGTCTGCATATAACGTTACAAATAGCGCCCACCGTGGATTTGCCGTTACAAACTTACAGGAACTTTTAGACATTGTGTGATTCGTTTTATTAAATTGCGTAATATCGTGTAGATTTCATGGAAGTTTAACCCTCTCATGCATAAATTATTTTGCATTATTTTGCATTATTCACAAAAAATCTTTTTTATGATAAATGAAAGACCCATTCTAAAATAATTTTATCATTATGCTAAATGCTAGCTATATCTTTCCACAAATCAGGTCTCCATAAATGAATGCTCGAATTTTTTTTACTTAATAATGCAATAATTATCTGTCCTCATATGAGGCCTATATGCATGAGAGGGTTAAGCATGTATGAGAATATAGCGAAGTCTTTTATCTAGATTCAGAGATGTAACATTAAGACATTTTCATGGTTGGTGCTATGTATGTGAGTTAAATCTTTGTTAAATCAAGATACAATAAAAGCACATAAAACTTATGTTAAAATTTTGGCGCCCCTTGAAAGTCTAAGATTTGTGCCCTTTTCTCTGTCCAGTCCGGTGGCCGAGAGGTTCTGACCTCAAACTGGTAGACGGTAGGTGCTGGGTTCGATCCCAATCGCGACCGTCGGCCTAACCGTTCGGAGTTTTCCGTGGTTTTCTTCGAACCTTGCGTAAATACGGGTTAGGTTCCCTTAGAAAGACCCCCACGGAGGGCATCCCACCCCTTAGGGCCTATATCCCATAGTGTAGATAATTGGCCGACATACATACATACAACTCTGTCCAGTCCGATCATGAATATCAGGGACATGGGAAGAGAAAAATATATCCAGGGCAAAGTTTCAATTTCTCACTTCCCCCAACTTTTTTCTTGTGACAGACAAAAAAGTGATGTTGGTAGTATAAATTTGGCGCCCTCTATAATTCCGCGCCCGGGGCGACCGTCCTCTTCCCCCCTCCTTTCTCAAGGGGCTACCGAATGCACCTATCTGTTAGAATACTTTACATTTCACTTCATTACCAGTTTTATCATCCTGTATAAATTGACTTTTTTAAAAATACGATTCTCATAATGCACGTTTATATGCTGTGTTTGAGTCTTGTACCAAAGTCCTGAAAAAGCTTCTATGCACCCAATTCCTTCCGTGGAGGAATTTAGGAATTCATTCAATTTCATTTTCATTCATTGAGGAATTTATTCAATTTATAAGGACGACAGTACTTCGTTTAAAAAATGATTATATCTATTCAAAACTATTTTGCATAAAGTCTTAAACAGTTTCATGTGTAAAAATGGAACATACAGCAGAAAGAATAAAAATACTTGTCTCATTCAAAAAAAGTATGGTTGTTAAATGTAGGGCATTATCTTATGTCCTCCACCCTCACCAAGGCCCGACTAAGACTATGGGGGCCGCGGGGCAAACATCATTCTGGGGGGACCCCTTTTGTCAATATATAGAATTCTTTTGTGAATAATTTGGACGTTGCTAGTACTAAACATCATATATATTGTATGTATATATAAATTTTGCACTCGGTGAAGTTCACATCTGTATATAGGGTATCACGAAAAGATAGTCACAACTTTAATAAAAAGTAGTAGCAGGATAATTATAGAAAAAAATTATAGACTGGTTGATAGAAATATCAGTTTGCAATCTTTTTCTTTGCTTATCTACACATGTTATAAGATGGCTAAAAGAAAATGTTGCAAATTTGTCATAATTAATGGTTTCAATTTGCCATGCTACGAGGAAAACGTTAATAAAGAAGATCTTTTGAAAATTATAGAACACTAAGTTGTTATAATAAAACTTTAATTATTGATTTTCTAATGTAATTTGTTTTTAGCATAGATAAATGAAGTACTGGAAGCAAAGAGAGGAAGGGGAACCACTCTTATCTTCCTAATTATTTGAAAATATGTGAATTTTGATCACTTTTGAATGATTTTAATCATTTGAAATTTTTCATAAAAAATCCTAATTACCCTCATAGGGGGCCCCTAAAAAGGTTTCCCCCGAGGCCAATATGCTTCTGCCTAAGTCAGGCCCTGACCCTCACACATACACAGACACTCACATATTCCATCGAATCATATAAATGTATTACGTACTAATATCAGTCAATGTGCAACAGTTTTTATCGCTTCAGAACCTTTTGTCCTTCATAACACTCCTGCTTGAATGCAGCGCTTATCACTCTTTTTTGTGTGTACCGTTCTTACAATGCAGATGGGCAACTTTTTGAATCGGAATACTGATAAAATTAATATCTTCGTTTCGAATGTTTTCAGTCTTCTAAATTACGCTTTTCTTTTTCTGTTTCACCTTTTTTTTTCTTTTTTTAGAGAGAGAGTGTGAGACTTTATTTTAAAATGAACAAGAAAGAAAGAAAATATCATGCGTCAAGCTTAGATTATGAAACACTTTCAAACACATTCAAAATAATGTAACAAAACTGCACCGGTTAAAATACTATAATATTACGTCTGATTTCCCCATATGGAAATGTATTATGCATTGCAAAATTGAATTTAAATTGTTCTTTTCTACAATGAGAAAATTATCCGAATTTTTTAGCAGCCTTGTATTTGATATACAGATTTGTATCTATGAACAACATGCATTCCACAATTTAGTCCATTTAAGAGATCCATGTATTTCAATAAAAAATCCTCTTCAGCAATTCTAAAAAGGAGAATGACATGCGAATACTTTTGTGGAGCACTGTATATGAGGTATAGAATTTATACATAAAATGTAATATGGAAAAAAACTACTTAAATTTAAAAGCACATACCGTATTTTAAAATGGACTCTCCAGCAATTATTACGCAAAGAGAGTACGTTAACCAATTTCTTTTGTGTATCCCTGAAAATACTATAAATGTTCTATTTTATCGTAATCTTAGTTAAATTCAGTTATTTATATCAGTTTCAATACATTTGAAATAGCATAATGTCACTAAATTACTCTCTAATTGATTTTTCGCCAAATGCCATAATGTAATCGAATTCTTTTGAGTGTCCCTGTAAAAAATACATATTTAATATACAATTCCAAACATGCTTTGGTGACCCTAAATAGCCTTTATCAAGGGCATGAAAATCCAAGTATATTTAAAAGAGTTAGAGCGTGAACAGACTACCACACAGACAGACAAATCGAAAGCCTAAGCACTTTTCAACTTTGTTTTAAAGTGCTAAATATTGAAAATAAAGAGCAGAAATTATCAACTTTAGCTACCCCATATTACAATAAAAAGACAAGAAAGAAAAATGCATGCGCGAAGTATAGATTATGACACATTTTCAACACATAGAGAATAATGTAACGAAACGGTGCTTTTTAAAAAATAAAAAAATATTCTGTCTAATTCAATCCTATGGAAACGCATGACACTTTTGTAAACCCAATTTCATCTGTTCTCATCTACAATGCGAAAATTATTGCAATTTTTGAATCACCCTGTGTATGTTATATAAATTTGTATCTATTAACAACATGCATGCCGAAATTAAACTCACTTAAGATTTATCAATTAAAAATTTCTTTTTTTTAGTAATTTTTTCTTAAAAGGAGAATTATACGTGAATACTTTTGTGCAGCCCTACATGTGAGGTATATAATTTATATATACATAACATATTAACATTTCACATGATTAACAAGGACATGCAAAAAACAGTTAATATCAAAAAACATTCATGCAAAAATCATTCAATGCAAAAAACATACTATAAATGCCCTGGTATAACGTGATCGTAGTGAAATTCATTGATTTATATCAGTTTCAATACATTTGAAATAGCGTAATGTCATAAAAATACTCTCCAAACGATTTTTACCTATAATGTCATCGAATTCTTTTGAGTGTCCCTGTAAATGAGACATTAATCGTACATACTTCATGTGCAATAGAAAACATGCTTTGGTGATCCTAAATAAGGCTTATCAACTGCATAAAAATACAACTGTATTTACGGCAGTTACAACGTGGAAAGACGGACAGGCAAACCGAATACATAAGCACTTTTCAGCTTTGTTGTAAAATGCCAAATATTGAAAATAAAGAGCAGAAATTATCAACTTTAGCTACCCCATATTAAAAGTCGAGAAAAAAAAAAAGAAAAGAAAGAAAAATTAATGAGTGAAGCATAGATTAGGAAACACTTTCCAACACATTCAGAATAATGCAACGAAACGTCACCGTTTAAGAGTCCGTACTGAAAAAGACCCGGATGATAATGTAAAGTCTATGAGTCTATTTTCAAATATCTCGCTCCAACTTTAATATTTTGACATGATTTTTTTGTATAGGATAGTTAAGCCACAGTTAGTTTTTATTTTTTCGAATTTGGTTATATTCTTTTTGTATTAGAATAGTTTCTGTTTCATAACTGGTTCAAACCGGTTCTGAAAGTTAAAATATTTTTTTTAATCTGAAACCAATATCGAAAAAGTAAAAACTAGGCCGGTTGTGGATTGTCCTCAGCTATCCTACGCAAAAAAAACACATCAAAATATTAAAATTGGAGCGAGATATTTGAAAAGAATGCCCCCCATAGACTTTACATTATCATCCGGGGATTTTTTTCTGCCATCGCGATTGGTTGGCGTCTTAAAAATATAAAATATTCTGTATAATTCAACCCTATGGAAACCCATGACGCATTTAAAAACCAAATTTCATCTGCTCTCATCTACATTTGAAAAAAAAATTGAATTTTTTGCAGTACCCTGTTTATGTTAATAAGATTTATAACTATTAACAACATGCATGCCAAAATTGAGTTCATTAAGATATACATTTACTTCAGTTGAAAATTTCCCTTTAGTAATTTCCTCCAGTAAGGAGAATTATACTTGAATACTTTTGTGCAGCCCTACATACGAGGTATAGAGTTTTTATCTATATAATGAACAAGATGCAAAATAAGAGTTTAATTTCAAAGCGCATACAAAATCTTTAAGCACACATTCCAGCCAGCTTCGTCCTATTCTTACATATAAAGTACATACAAAATTTCAAGTCTGTATCTCAATTTGTTCGGGAGATAGAGCGTTTACAGACACACAGACTGACAGACGCACAGACGTACGAGAATTTTTTTTCTAAAAGTATGGTTTTCGGAATCTCCGGTATCTGAAACGTGTAAATCCATCTAAAAAAAAAAAAAAAGACTTACCCTATACTACGTATGATGGGTAAGTAAAAAGGATTGATGATGCATTTTGAAGCTGGTTTATTAACGAATGTTCAGATTTGAAAGTAATTGAAAATCGGGGGGTGGGGGTAGTAGACACAGTTCAATCACGTCTGACGAATATATCGGATATCAAACTTGTCAATTTACATTTATTTATTTATTTATTTATTTATATTTATTTACTTTTTAACTCACTTTCCATATGAAGTATACGTAAGTCTTGCGATCGTTTTGAATATCGAAAGTTTTTTTAATGCATTTGCATGTTTCAGACACTGGAGATTTCGAAAAACATATTTTTAGAAAAAAAATTTTTGCCAGTCGTTTGTCTGTGTGTCTGTCTGTATGTTTGTCTGTTAGTTTGTCTGTAAACGCTCTGTCTCTCGAACAAACTTAGATACAGATTTGAAATTTGGTATGTACTTAGTATGTAATAAGGGAAAAAGTCAATTGAATAGCAGTAACCTTGAATTTTTGGAATCAATTTTTTCGGACTCTCGAAATATGCGTTCTCGTGAAAGGTATATAAAAAATTTCGACTTTTTTCTTTAATTTTAAGGAGTGAATATAAAAGACAATAAACAAATATAAATTTTGCATAAAAAATGAAGTTGATCAGATAAGGAGTTGCCGAGATATTTGTAATTATATTTTCCATATTCTTCGATTTTTTATGACCCTGTATTTCAGTCAAATTTCAATTCAAATATACATTTTAATTAGAAAAATTTTTCTTCATCTGAATCAGTAGACTGTTTGTCAAGAAGTTTATCATTTTTGGAGTTATAAGGATGTTTCTTTTATTAATTGATTATTACGTCGACCAAAAAATTATCGCCAAACTCTAAGATTAAATGCTAATAATGGCTTATCGTAAATGTCACTACAACTTAACATTAAATACGTTACATGATTATCTATACTAATATTATAAAGAGGAACGATTTGATTGTTTGTTTGTTTGAATTGAATAGGCTCCGAAACTACTTGACGGATTTGAAAAATTCTTTCACCGTTGAAAAGCTACATTATTTCCGGTGAACATAAGCTACATTATATTTAAAAAAAAATAAATAAATAAAAAAATAAATAAAAAATAGAGGTCTTTACTAAAATACCAATAATGTAACCCAAGGTGTAGAAAAATGACCTTAAAATTACCTTACATCGCGTCCGCTACGAATACTATTGATTATCTATACTAATATTATAAAGAGGAGAGATTTGATTGTTTGTTTGTTTGAATTGAATAGGCTCCAAAACTACTTGACGGATTTGAAAAATTCTTTCACCGTTGAAAAGCTACACTATTTCCGGTGAACATAGGCTATATTATATTTTCAAATAAATAAATAAATAAATAAATAAATAAATGAAATAAAAATAAAAAATAGAGATCCTTACTAAAATACCAATAATGTAACACAAGGTGTAGAAAAATGACCTTAAAATTTGTTAAAGGTGTTAAAGAACATTATCTCGTACGATTTTCATCATCACGAAACACCAGCAGGTGACGCCACATGTCAAGGACACTTTCCTTGTTTACGAAATGATAAACATTCCTGCTGTAAACATCTGGTCGATATCTTATTTTTTTTTTCTTTACTTTCTTCTCTGTTTTCTCTTGTTCAGTGTAATGTCTGTACTAGAACGGATACCATGTTGTTAGCGCGATGCTCTATAACTTTATGTTCAGATTAATAATTAAATTGTATCTTAACTTAAACCTAATTAAAATCTAATGTAAATGTATATCAACATACTTTATAAAATACAGTAGTCAATTATAAATGGTTTGAATTATTTACATCGACACAACATTCCGAGTTTCATCTCTTCTTTTTCCCCCTAAGTTTTCACAGCCTGCACAGAGAGAGTGAAATCGAAAGAAGAACTGCTGAGGTTGGAATACTTGTTGTGCTTGCCAAACGGACAGAGGTGAATAAGGTAAGTTCCTTATTTCACTTATTTAGCATGCTTTAAATATTGATTACTGTTTATACGGGGCTCAAAATTCAACAATTGATTTTAAATTAACAGATTATGAGTATGACGCGTTAGCCCCAATTAACATTTGAGCAAAATATTGAAGATAAAAATAAATAAATAAAAGAGCGCAATATATGCACACATAAAAAAATAAAATATTATATAAAAATAACAATATAATATAAAAATGCAAAACAACTGCCAACTGCATCACAGTGTGTAACATATTATCTTATTTTACTTACTTATTTATTTAGCGTAATAAATAAACTGAAAAATACGAATCACAGTTGAATTAGATTCGTGATTAAGATAAATCATAAAATAAACAAAACAGTCATAAAATAATAATTGATCTGAATAAAACAACAAAATTTAGCAATTACAAATATGGCTGCTGGAAAGGAAATCGCGCTAATCGAAAAATTAACCGATGAAAATTATAGCAATTGGGCCTTTAAGGTTGAAAATTTATTGCTAAGGGAGGATTTATTCACCATGGTCACATCCGAACCTCCAACCCCAGAAACTGCCCAATGGGTAAAAATGATGCAAAAGCTAGAGCTTTGATAAATCTGTGTATAGACGATTCACAAATAATACATGTAAAACACCTCAAAACCGCGAAAGCCGTTTGGGACGCATTAAAGAAAGTACACTAACGTGCTAATTTATCAAGCAAACTATTTTTGTTACGCAAATTATACTCACAAAAATTAAATGAGGGCGGCGATATGATCGGACACATAAATAATATACTGTCACTAAGAGATAAGCTCACTGCTATCGGAGAAGATATAGCTGATTGGCACATATGTGCACTACTGTTATGCTCGCTTCCACACTCTTATGATCCTCTCGTGACTACGCTGGAAGCCCGTGATGAGGAAAGTCTGACTTTAGAGTTCGTTAAAAACAAATTAATAGACGAACACAAACATCGTTGCGAAAATCGCGAAGCAAGCTCAAGCTCGCGTGACTCAGCGTATAAAGCGGTAAACAAAAACCATAAAAGCAAGAAATTTTGTAGTTACTGTAAACGCCTTAACCATGATGTTTCAGAATGTTTTCACCTAAAAAACAAAAATACAAACAATTTTCAGAGAAATGATTGGAACAGAAACAAACCTAATAACAATAATGCGAACGGTTTCAGAAATAATTCCGCAAGTAATAGGAGCGATCAAAGCAACCCAAAGAACGCTTCCAATTTTTGTTTCAAAGGCAAAGCCGACACTCTAGAAAGAACGGATGACACACTTCCCACCACACGTTCCGAAAATACTATAGAAGATGAAATACCGTTTATAAACGAAGCGCAGACAATTAACATGAATAAATTCATCATAGATTCCGGATGTACGCGTCATGTTGGGTTCGCAAGGGAAAAATTTACAAATTTCAAACCCGGAGATTACGGAAGTATAGTGATAGCCGACGGGAAAAGATTGAATTCACGCGGAATAGGGGACATAACGATAAACACCAATTCGCCTCATAAGGTTACACTCAGGGACGTTTTATACTGCCCGGAACTACAGAGTAACCTGCTGTCAGTAAAGAAAGCTACCGAAAATGATTTTAAGGTTATCTTTGAGAAAAACAACTGCAGTTTCATTAAGGATAATGAAACAGTTTTAACGGCAGAATTAAATAATAACCTGTACGAAATCGAACCGAAGGACGAATATGGATACACCATTCGGACACAGGCGCCCTGTGACGATCCAGATTGCATAACCACTTGGCACAGACGACTCGGACATAAAAATTTCGAATCGATCAAATCTATAACGAACCAAAACCTCGCGGAAGGTATAAATCTTAGCAATTGTAAACATAATACAACATGCGAAAAATGCATCGAGGGAAAGCTAACGACACTACCCTACCCTAAAAAGGCTTCGAATAGGTCAAAAGAAATTTTGTCGTTAATCCACAGCGATATTTGCGGGCCAATGAGCACCGAAACTTTTACAGGAAAAAAGTACTTCATTACATTCACCGACGACTATAGCAGATTCACTACGACTTACTTACTCTCACACAAGGGAGAGGCGATAGTCAAATTAAAGGAATATGCGGCACTTGTCAAAAATAAATTTGGGAAACAAATTAAAGCAGTCAGGACAGATAACGCGGGAGAGTACCTAGGTGATGACGAATTTGAAGATTACGTAACATCTAACGGTATAGAACACCAGCTTAGCGTGCCGTACTGCTCACCCCAAAACGGCGTGGCGGAACGTAAAAATCGTACGCTCGTCGAAATGGCACGGACCATGCTCTCCGACGCCAATTTGCCTAAGCGGTTCTGGGGCGAAGCAATTCTCACCGCTACATACCTGACGAACCGTCTACCCACGACGGCCAACGATAACAATAAAACTCCGTTCGAATTGTGGAACAACAGAAAACCAAATTTATCCCACATAAGAACTTTCGGATGTAAAGCATACGCCTACGTAGAGAAAATAAAAAGGTCAAAATTTGACGAGAAAGCCGTAGAGGGAATCCTTTTAGGGTACGATAACAGGAGCAAAGGGTATAGAATTCACACTGGCGATAACAGAGTGATCATATCTAGAACCGTTAAATTCTTGGAAAATGAAGCAAATAGCACGAAACAAAGTTCGCAAGAAAATGAAAACCCTTCCGGAGAAATTAAAATCGATTTGAACCTTAATGGACACAATGAGGAAACCGATGAACCAGACACACAATACGCAATCCCGAAGGTCACTAAGGGAAAACAGGGGAGTGCCCCCCGAACGATTCGGAATTAGCGCAAATATTTGCCAAATCGAAGAACCCAAAACTTGGGAGGAAATGCAAAGCATACGAGATCCCGAAATAAAAAACAAGTGGTTAGCCGCAACCGATGAAGAAATAAAATCACTAAAACAAAATAAAACATGGGTACTAGTGAAACCAACCCCCGGAAAACGCATAATTGGATGTAAATGGACATTTAAGAAAAAGTGTAACGCTGAAGGCGAAGTAGAGCGCTACAAGGCTAGACTCGTAGCGAAGGGGTATACACAAAAGTTCGGATGTGACTACGATGAAACCTTTGCACCGGTTGTAGCCCACACTACCATTAGATCATTTTTGAACGCAGCTGTATATAAAAATCTAGATGTTACACACTTCGATGTAAAAACGGCGTTTCTGCATGGAGATCTCGACGAAGAGTTACTTATGTACCAGCCCCAGGGGTACGTCGAAAAAGGAAGTGAAAAAAAGGTGTGCAAACTAAACAAAGCCCTATACGGGCTCAAACAGGCTGCCAGAGCATGGAACGTTAAAATCACGCATATATTAAAGGAACTCCAATTCAATCAATGCAAATCAGATCCATGCCTCTTCAAAAAAGAAGATAACTCAAATGATTCCTACGTGATAGTTTATGTAGACGATATTTTAGTAGCGGCAAGCACAACGAATACTAACAACTTATACGAAAATTTGTGTAAATCAATCGAAATAAAAAACTTAGGAAAAGTGCGACAATACCTAGGAATAAACTTTACCCACTTAGAAAATGGCAGTATCCTATTAGATCAAGAAGCAAAGATAAACGAAATAGTTAACAAATTCAACTTGGGCAACTCAAAGCCCACATACACTCCAATGAGTCCCGACTACTGCAATGTCGACTCAAATTTAAACCTGCTTGAGGACAATAAGAATTACCGCAAAGCAGTGGGGGCTCTCCTATATGTATCGACTATTACTCGCCCCGACATTTCAGTATGTGTAAACATACTCGGGCGCAGGAACGAGAACCCACGAGAAGCCGATTGGCTCGCGGTGGAAAAGGTAATAAGATACCTTAAAACCACGAAAGAGTTCAAATTCAAAATTGATAACGGTAAACCCCCGATATTAACAGGATACTCTGACAGTGACTGGGCGGGGGACAAAACGGACAGAAAATCCACAAGTGGACATGTGTTCAAACTGGGGAACAACATCGTTTCGTGGACCTCCAGAAAGCAAGGCTGCGTGGCTCTGTCTTCAACCGAAGCAGAGTTCATCTCCGCATCAAATGCCGCACAAGAACTTGAATGGATACTTGAGGTTCTCGAGGATCTGAACTTACACCAAAAACCACCCATCACCATATATGAAGACAACATCCCATGCATCAAATTAAGTGACTCTGATAAACATCAGGGGAAATCCAAACACATCACCGTGAAATTTCACCATCTCAGGGACCTCAAACTGAGAGGGACTATAACTCTTGAATATTGTGCTTCAACGGAAATGGTGGCAGACGCACTTACGAAGCCTCTGCCCAAACCTCAGTTCGAAAAACTGAGGTCGCAATTGCAGCTGATAGCCCCGCACTTTGAAAATCGTAAGTGGGGGTGTTAAAGGTGTTAAAGAACATTATCTCGTACGATTTTCATCATCACGAAACACCAGCAGGTGACGCCACATGTCAAGGACACTTTCCTTGTTTACGAAATGATAAACATTCCTGCTGTAAACATCTGGTCGATATCTTATTTTTTTTTCTTTACTTTCTTCTCTGTTTTCTCTTGTTCAGTGTAATGTCTGTACTAGAACGGATACCATGTAGTTAGCGCGATGCTCTATAACTTTATGTTCAGATTAATAATTAAATTGTATCTTAACTTAAACCTAATTAAAGTCTAATGTAAATGTATATCAACATACTTTATAAAATACAGTAGTCAATTATAAATGGTTTGAATTATTTACATCGACACAACATTCCGAGTTTCATCTCTTCTTTTTCCCCCTAAGTTTTCACAGCCTGCACCGAGAGAGTGAAATCGAAAGAAGAACTGCTGAGGATGGAATACTTGTTGTGCTTGCCAAACGGACAGAGGTGAATAAGGTAAGTTCCTTATTTCACTTATTTAGCATGCTTTAAATATTGATTACTGTTTATACGGGGCTCAAAATTCAACAATTGATTTTAAATTAACAAAATTATCTTACATCGCGTCCACTACGAATACTATTGATTATCTATACTAATATTATAAAGAGCAGAGATTGGATTTGTTTGTTTGAATTGAATAGGCTCCGAAACTACTTGACGGATTTGAAAAAATTTTCACCGTTGAAAAGCTATATAACTGATTTTTAATTCAGTTTATATTATGATTTATATGTTTATAGTTGATTATAACTGATTTTTAATTTAACGTTTTTATTTGTATTTTTATTAATCTTTTACTAATTTATTTCTTTTTACGTTATTTAAAATAAAAATTATGCCAATTTGTATAATATACAAGTAGTTTGTCGATTTATATAATTTGTCAAGATGGATCGATGGGATAATCAAGTAGTATGCACAATTCATTAATAGAGCATTACTATGTGTTAAAAACATTCAAATATACGTATGAATTTTGTTTCGGATTTGCAATGATTTTATAAATAGTTTACACGCGTTTTATTTTCGTACTTTATAAAATGCATATCCATGATGGGTAAGTATTACGGTGGCCCCCAACGACTAGTTTGATATTTTATATTCAAATCACAGGTAAAAATGTCTATTTAAAGTTTTGTGACAATATACTGTAGTTTTATTTCCTGAAAGCTATTACTGCGAATTTTAATTGAATTAAGGCATAATCTCTGTATTTTTTATTCAATACGTGGCTTCCGACCCCGTGTTCTATGGTCATTTTTCATTATTTCGATTACTTTTATCACCCTTTTTAATTTTTCAGTCGAATTTAGAAACACCCTGTATATATGTATATACAGGTATGTTCGTACGCCTCCTGGAATTTTCCAACCAGTTAATTTTTCGGTACCATTCATTTCTTAAAGAAAATTCTTAATCAAATATGGCGAAATTATGCGCATTTAACCTAGATATTTTTAACTCTTTCCAACAAAGTTGAAAAGTGTTTATGCTTTCGGTTTGTCTGTCCATCTATCCGTCTGTCCGCACTCTAACTATCGAAAATATGTTGGGATTGCCCTAAAATTTTTGCACCCTAGCACGAACCCTATTTCAAATAAAGTTACGATTAATTAAGTAATGATTCAAATAAAGTATGATTAGTTGATTTACAGGGAGAGTCAAAAGTTTTCCATTGCACTACGGTCTATGGAAAAAAATCGTTTCAAATGAATTTTAAAGATGTTACACCCCGTCAAACATATTAAATTTATATGCATTTATGAAATGCTCTAAAATATGCATTCTGTAAAATATACGGAATAATAAAGAATAAAAAAATAGTTATTATTCATTTACAGAGCCGCAAAAGAATTCCATTGGCTTTTGAGTGGCGAATTATAATTCCCCCTTTTCAAAAAGCCCCTTTTTGCATAGTTTTTTGAAATATCATTTTCACTTTATAACTTCCAAATGTCAAGTGAAACAGATAAAAGACACAATGTCTTGTTGATTTTGATAAGAGCAAACATGCTTGCACTTTGAAACTTCAATTGAGCACCGATTGCTCTACAATTGCGCGATTTTTCTGAAAATATCAGATTTTTTTTAAAAAAGTACTTCAAATTCTTTTATGCGCTTTTTTTAATCTAAAGATACAACTATTTTTCTTTTTTTGCCAAAAAATGTCTTATGTAATTTCAATAAAGTATTACATAATTTCCTTTAATGCAAGGAAAGAACAAACGTGAAATTAATTTCCCATAGCAAGAAAAACTTCAAAACTTATTTATAACTGGTTGGGTAACCGAATCCCACATTGACCATTTATCCCTGACAAATGTCCCAGTTAAGCCATTTTTGGAAAAATTATGGGATAACTGCAACACCTGTTTTGTATTTAAAAAATAAAGTAAATATTTACAGATACCTGATATTATTAATATATGTATACATAGCTGCCAACTTTTACGCATTTTTCCTACCACAAAAATTTTATAGTAAATATTATCTTATCTAATCGTCGGAATCTTATGATTAAACAAATGGAAAATCTCTGTAGAATTTTAGTGGTATCAAAAATGCGTAAAAGTTGGCAGCTGTGTGTATATGCCTAATCTTTAAAAAGAAAGATTGTTTGATAAAAGCACCAATGATATTTTAATAAAAAGCCAAGAAAGTCCGACCAGACTGACGTTGTTTGTGGGAAAAAAGAAACCTGGAATTTCCCTAATCTATCACAGGAAAAACGCAGTTATGGACGAATTGACGCACATTGTTTTAAGAAGTAGAGAGAAAATTTTCAAAAGCTAAAACCTAAAAGACATCAACGATTTTTAATTAAATTGGATATGGCCAGTTACCACTTTGGTCTCTGCTTACCTTATATTATTTTATATCGGCGCAAGTACCTACCTTGAATCATTTTTAAAACATTTCAACATATTTGAAAATAGTTTATAAATTCGGTTTGTCTGTCCATGCTCTAACTCCGTGCGTCTGATTGCCATAAAATATACATGTTAGCAATTATACATATTATACAATTTTAGTCCAAACTGAATTGGACTATTACAAACTAGTTTATCCGAACGCTCAAAAGATAAACTAGATTTCTTAGACCAAACTAGTTTATCCTAACGCCCATAGGATAAGCTTGTTTTTCCTAGGCCAAATTAGTCTATCCTAACTTCCACAAGATAATTTTTCCTAGGCAAAACTAGTCTATCGTAAGGCCCATAGAACTAGGATCCTTAGGCCGAATGTATACAAAATTTCTAATTTTACTTAACATACAATTAAGATTCCTTTAATGAATACTTCATACTTATGAATACTGCATATTTAAGGGATAAACTTACAATACATTTTAAAATTACAATGGTACCTCTTTTGTATGCATTTGGTGAAGTTGTATACCTTAAATTTTTTATTCAGTTATTAGAGATATTTTTGTGATTTATACTTAACTTTTAAATTGGATCCAATATTAATAATAATAGTAATAAATATTCTTTCAGTTTTATTGTTAGTAAATCAATTTAACTTGCTTATTTTTATATCT